>VDFB02105785.1:272837604-272912167 GCA_007258455.2 Sequoia sempervirens | reverse complement strand
AAAAAGATTTAAATTTTGATGTGATTTTGAATAATATTTAGAGTATTTAGTTGATTTTATTGTCCAAAAATCATATTTAATAAATTGGACAATTTTGGGTTTGCAATTTGCATTGGGAAATGTGTTGAAAAATGCATTTTAATTATTTAAATACCAAAAATCAGATTGGGGGCATGGGATTATTGGGAGTTATGAATTTTATATTTTATTTAATATGTTATGATGTTATGTGCAAGAATGGGATGCCCTAGAGGTGTTTGATTGGCAATTTGAAATTGAAATTCAAAATTTGGTGAAATGGGTGAGTAATGGTGCCAGTTGGTGGAGGCTTGCCTTCATGGAGGTGGAGAAAACATGCATTGGGAGTCAAAAACATGGAACTGATGTAAATTAATGAATTTTCCAAAAGGGGGGTGGAGTTGGAGGTTTCCCTTGGAGTTGGTTGGAGGGAAGTTTTATTTCTTGGTTTTGTTTGTTTGATTTTTGTTCCAGATTTTGGGGCCTTGGGATTATTGGGAGTTATGAATTTTAAATTTTATTTAATATGTTATGATGTTACGTGCAAGAATGGGATTCCCCAAAGGTGTTTGATTGGCAATTTGAAATTGAAATTCAAAATTTGGTGAAATGGGTGAGTAATGGTGCTAGTTGGTGGAGGCATGCCTTCATGGAGGTGGAGAAAACATGCATTGGGAGTCAAAAAGGTGGAACTGATGTAAATTAATGAATTTTCCAAAAGGGGGGTGGAGTAGGAGGTTTCCCTTGGAGTTGGTTGGAGGCAACTTTTATTTCTTGGTTTTGTTTGTTTGATTTTTGTTCCAGATTTTGGGGCGTTGAAGGTTTGGGTGTGGCTCTTCATGGGAAGAGGTTTCAAAATTTGTTGTTGTAGGTTGGAGGTGTCAATTAGAAACAAATAACTTTGGGAGAGGTTTGGTTCAATGTGGAATTGATTTTCCAGAAGAAGTTTGTAGGTGAAGCAAAATGAATGTGCAAGAAGGGAGATGTATGAGAGTTGATTTGTGAATGATTTAATTGGCTATATTAGACCTATGAGTCTGATTTTTAATGTTCTTCATTAGCCCAGAGGGCTGCATACATGTTATCTTTTTAATTTGGTTGCAATTTCATGTGTTGCAGGAAACTTTGAGTATTGAAATTCTCATATGTGTGTTGTTGATTTTGATAGTTAAAATTAGAATTACTTGCAATAGTTGGATTTATGTGTAATGGATGTAAAATAATTCATGTGCACTTTGAACAATGATGAAGTTTGTTGCAGATTGCTTGCAATCTGAAAGAATGGTTCTACCATTCAACTCCATTTTTGTGAGCCTAATCTCACAAACTTTCTACCTTGGGTGTCCGATGTAGGAACATCCAGGGGTACCAAGCAATCCTGCACAACCAAAATATTCTAAATTTTTATGCTTGTGTTTTATTTTGATTTTTGGTTCTAGGTGTAGATTGTTGAAATTTTCAACTCCTCCAAGGTAGCAAGATTTGGTGATGGATTTTGGGAAAATTAATTAATTAATTGATTCACTTTTTTTATTGTTTTAAAATATTTGAGAAGTGTTAATTTTTTAAAAGGGAAAACTTCCATGTCTAAGCCTACGAGTGGATAATTATTGTAAATTGTAACTCCATTAAAAAAAAATTGAAATTGCATCTTGTTGGAGAACTGGAATGATGGGCATTGATGAAATGAAGAGAGTGGGTGTAAAGCAGGAAAAAAAATTTGAATTTCACATTGAATGCACATGCCAAAAAGAAGAAATCCATGCCAGGAAGGAGTAATGAGCATTCTGAAGGTTTGACTGGAATATTATTATTTTTGGGAAAAGAGAAAAGATTGTCTAGGTCGTAATTGTGAGACCCAATCTTATTAAAATGACCATAACTTTCTCATATGGTAATGAAATTAATAATTTCAAAATGATCCGAAAAGCTAGAAATGAGGCGCACCAAACGGAAAAACCATTTTGGAAAATTATGACGAATGGCAGAGCATTGATAAACAAAAAGTGACAGGTTTTTATTGGTGGTTTAGTGGAGGTTGTTTTGAGAAACCAATAGTGGTTTCTTCTCACACAATTTCTATATATTGATGCTGCTCATTTGGTGAAGTTGGATTTGGAGGAGTTGCAGGTGGGTGAACCCAAATAAGTGGTTTACAATTGGAGTGAGGAAGGAAAACTTGAAAAAAATGACCCCATGCCAAAAATTTTCGTTTTGGGGGTTCGAGTGAATTAATAGGTTCGAACAAACCAAAAGAGGGTTTGCTAGAACCTGGGTTTGAGCGAACCCATTTAATGCATGTTCCCACCATCCCGTCAAAAAACACAATAAAAAACCCTTTTTGAAAGGGGGTTTGCTCGAACCCCCTTTTCCCACCTTGCTACTCTCTGCCACCAAAAAATTTAGAATTTTTTCCCTTTGAAGCTTGGGTTGAGGATGAAAATGGAGGAGATTTCACGAACCCAACTAGAATCAGGTAGTCCTCAGAATGAGCTATCCAACGAATATAATTTTAATATGTTTTTGTTTTATTATCTATTTGTTTTTTTAGTTTTATTAAACATAGGTTTCAATCAAAATGAAAGCCTCTGAGCTGGACATGTGAAAAAATAGAAGATTATCAATTTTTTTTTTTGAAAATAATGAGTGCACCAGATATTGAAGTCCTTGATCCAACAAATAAAAAATGAATTTCGATACATACAAAAAAAGTTACGCATTATACAGTTCGCCTATGTCTGAATTGTAATTGGAGTTATATTCAATAAAACACTATCTAACCAAGTGGAAGCACTAGATATTGGAGTTATAAATCTAAATTCGAAAGAATTAGAATTTTATCTTTCATGGAAAAAAAGTTATTGCATTATACGGTGAACATCACTCCTTAAAAATGTTGTTTTCTAAAAAAAACTAGTTTTCGAGGGAGATGGAAAAAGAGGTGCAATCTGATTCCAAATTTTTTGAAAAAAATATATTTAGAATCTACATAAATTTTTTTATGAAACTCTAGTTTGCATCATCTTCAAATTCCTCACGGTTTAGTCGCTATAGGTGCCCGAAAGTGAAGATTTAGTTAGAAAAAATATTTTATTGTCCAGTTTGGCCAAAAATTATAAACCACTATTATGGGATCACCCAGGTTTACATAACCAGATGCTTTTGGATTGAGCATAGGATTGAAGACTCCAAGTGTTGCATATTTTTGTATGCAAAAATACCACACTGTAAGGGAGCTTATGAGCTTCCGCATATTGTAATCCCAATTCATATTTGCTGCAATAAAATATAGTGTTTTCCTTCTTACAAATGTTGTGCTATTTTGAGTTGTGTTATGAGCTTTCAAATTTGTAAGGGGGTCTTATTTCATCAGTCACAAATCTATATATTCAAGCTTGATACCAACATCATTCTAGCAACATATCGATATGCAACATCTGGAGAATGAAGTTAGAGGGTTAGAGTGTGTAGACAAATCGCTGAGCATGAGATAGTCTATGCTTGAGAGGATGGGATGGGTCATGAAGAGTCCCGTAAGAATTTTATTTTGGGAACAATATTGGGAAGAAGTGGAAAATAGGAAGTACCATGAAGAATTTGAAAAGCTCAAGGCTAAAGTAAATGTATTGAAAAAGATGGTTATGGAGGAGATGAGAATATGAGATGAGAGATATGAGAAGAAGAACGTTATCTTGAAAGAGGACAGCGAAGAGAAGATCAAAAAGAAAGAGTGTTGCAACCCTTTGGTAGGGGTTGAATGTAAGGAAGAATATGTGGAGGCAACCCACACAAATGGAGAAGATAATGAGGTGCAAATTTCAGCGATAGGATGTGAATGAAGTGAATTATGTGGAGTGGATGAAGAAGGTTTGCAATTAAAAATTGTGAACATGGATGGTCCTAAGTTTGATGAGCAAATTGGTGAAGGTGAGGATGATTTCTTATTGAAAGAAGAGATGGAAAGAATCAAAAAGTTGTTTGAAGGGGAATTGATGGACAAACATGAAGAGGAGTTTAAAAAAAAATGTCATTAGAGGTGAGAAGATGGATGTTGCAACGAAGAATAAGGAAAAAGATGTTGGGGCAGTGAACAAGAATGAGGTAAATTTTCATTTTGAATTTAGTTGTGATGATTCTATGCCTTCTTTTCTGAAACTAGAAGAGGATGTGGGTAAACCCACAAAACTGGTTTACAATTCCAGTGAGGAAGGAAAATTGCAAAAAATGCCCCCATGCAAAAAAAAAAGGTTTTTGGGGGTTTGAACAAACATTTGGTTCAAGAAAACCCAGAAACCCTTTTGAGCGAACCCATTAAATGTTGGGTCCACATTTTCCGGGAAAAAAGAGAAAGGTTTGGAAAGGGGCTTCGATCAACCCCAGTTCGAGCAAACCCTAGTTTGAGGTTCGATCAACCCCCCTTCTCCCTCTAGCACCAAAATAGGTTTTTCACCAAAATCAAGCTCCGCTCCACACGTGGAAAAATAGGAAATTTTCACTGAAAAATATAAGTAATTCAGATATTGATGTCCTTGATCCAACAAAAAAAATAAAATTGAATTTGATACATATAAAAGAAGCAGGTTGTTTCATGTCTAAATTGTAATTGGTTTGATCTTTGAAACTTGATTAAGGAAAAAATATTCAATAAAAACTATGAGACCAATTTATAGATGTTGTAGTTACAAATCTAAATTAAAAAAAAAAAGAATTTTATCCTTCATGAAAATTTTTTTTATGTGTTATAGTGAGCATCACTCCTTAAAATGGTGTTTATTGAAAAAAAACTAGTTTTCGAAGGAGATGGAAAAAGAAGTGCAATCTGATTCCAAATTTTTTGAAAAAAAAATATTTAGAATCTACAGATAAAATGTCACAAATCACTAGTCTGCATCATCTTTAAATTCCTCATGGTTTAACTGCTATAGGTGCCGAAAAGTGAAGATTTAGTTAGGAAAAATCAGTTCAGTGTCCAGTTTGGCCAAAAATTGTAAACCAGTATTGTGGGATCACCCATGTTGAGCAAGAAAAGAGTATGCAAATGGAAATTTTTAATTTCCATGGAGTAGTAATGATAGATTTGAATAAGGATGTAGAATATTTTGATTGTTGTTTATATAATATATATTTGCATGTAGAAGTTGTAGATGATGGTGCAGGAGGAACTTGGTGGAGGTGGTCGGTTTGTGGTGGGTTGAATCCCACAAGAGTAAATAGGAGAATCTATGGTATTAGGAGGAGGATGGTACATGGTGGATACAAGTCCATGAGAAGAGGGAAGAATGGAGTGCAAAGTTGTCAAAGAAGGAGGTTGCTTGTTCTAGCTAAGTTTTGGAAGAGGAGAAAGAAGAATAAATCAGAGGTACCAGTTCTAGTGATGGAGTTTGTTAAGGATTGCTTGCAATTCAAAAGGGTGGTACTTCCACTCAACTCCATTTTGTGAATCCATATTCATAAATTTTTTCCTACCTCGAGTGTCTGATGCAGGAGCATCCAAGGTGTAAGGAAATCTTGCATCATAAAAAATATTTCTATTTCTTTTTTTTTTTTTTTCAATAAGGGCTAAGGTGCGTGAGAATAAATATTTTAATTTGCAACATTATAACTTTCCCTTGTGGTGATTTGAAAATGTAATTTTTGAGGAATTATGCTCTAGTAAATATTTCAAAGGCATAAATGGTGGAATATTCCATTTGGGTATCTCATTTCTAGGTGGGACCACTTGGTATGCATGTTATTGCATGTTCAATTGCTTTCTTTGCATGCATTTTCATGTTGGCCACAAGCTTTGCATGTTGTTGCATGTCTGGTTCATGACTATGAGACCTAGTCTCGGTAAAACGACCATAACTTCCTCATAACGTAACGAAATAAAAAAAATAATTTTTTTTTGGAAAGCTGAGAAGGTGTTACAAAAAACCTAGAAAACCATATTTAAATATTCAGATGAATGAGGGAGAAGTGATGGGCAGAAAGTGATGTTTTTTTTGTGGTTTTGGAAAACCACAGTGGTTCTCCTTAGTCACAAATCTAGATATTCAAGCCTTGTCATTTGGGAAGGTGGCTTTGGGAGTTTTGTAGGTGATATGGAAGATGTTGTTGGATTGATGAGAGGATTCAAAGAATCCATTGTTGTAGATTTATATTTGCATAGAAGCCCATGGTTTAGGGAGCTAGTGAGCTCCATATTTGGAGAAATAGTGAGCTAGTGAAGTCTATGTGAAGGGAGCTTGCGATCTTCAGCTAAAAGAAGGTTGAAAGAGACTAAGAAGATTTTTTTTTTGTAGGTTTGAAGGTGTAATACAACAACAAGAAGGTTCATGATTTCATAGTTTATTTGCAATAGTGATTTCTAATGATAAATGCAGGTTGAAGGAGCTAGAATATTGTGAAAGAAGATAAATTGAAGGAAATAATTTGTATTTTTATTTGCTGTTGTAAATCAGATTTACATAAGTTTTGTAATGGTTTTCATCAGCCCCATATGGCTACAAAATATTGTACTTCAGTTATGCTTTGTTTTTGTAACAATTCATGAGTCATTGAATTAGAAACATGAGACCTTAGTTGCAGATTTTTGGTGTTGATTCAAACAAATTTTGAGTTACATTTTCAGATTGTTGTGAGTATATGAATGAGGGTTGGTTTCTTAGTTCATTAACCAAGAGTGTTACGAGAGCTTAAGAGCTTGAGGGTGCTGTAACAAGTGAGAGATTTGTGCAAGCAAGAGAGAAAAGAGAGAAAAAAGAGTGTATCCCAAAGAGAAATCTCAAGAGATCAGCCAAGAAGGCCTAATAGATTGAAAATACAAATTTTAAAGAGAGAATAAGAGGAAAAAGAAGCCTCCCAAGTGGTTACAAAACGTCCCATGCCGTTACCATCGACAAAACTTGCTGACAAGTGGCAAACATGCTTGAAAGCGGCCATTTGAACGTTGAAATGACACAAGACGCTAGTGCAGTGCGTAGAAATCCATGTGACATGCTAGTGTCTAGACACATCACTCTATAAAATGACGAGAACGAGAAAAGCACAAGGTTTGACACAAAGTTGATGCATGAAGGAAGTTGCTAAAAAGGGGTCTTGAGCATCCTGAAAGGGGAAAAAGGATGATGCAAGGGCTAGAATGAACCTACACAAGTGCTAAGGGAGTGGACACTAAAGTGGATACAAGAATGCATGTGAAATTGCAAGGGGTACAATTTTACATTACATTTTTCCCTCACTTTAGCAAGCATATGAATCTACACTAATATGCATGCTAAAGGAAATCTACTAAACATAAATAACATCATTATGCCAAAGGATACTGTAGAGGAAGCAAATAACTCTTCAAAACAAAAAAATATGCCCCTCAGGCTGAAGACCTACAAAACAAATGCATTAGACAAGAAAGACCTGCACAAGACAACAATGTTAGAACATAAAAAGCCATTACATCACACAGTTAGAGCATATACAGTTAGAGCATATAAAAACACATACACATAGGCACTCAACAAACTAAAGGATTTGAGTCAACAAAGTGAAAGAGACCTCGATGTGAAAGGTTGTCTCAATACTATGTGTCGTCCCCAAATTAAGAAACAACACATAGAATAATTCTTAAATGAAGAGAAGAATGTAAGGATCGATCGCTTCAAGAGAAGAATGCACCCAAATTACATGGAAGCAACTAATGTCGAAGAGAGAAAGATCATATACCTAGGATGAAGAAGATGCAAATCTTCAATCTGGTATACACAATTGAGAAGAAAGAGAATTTAAGAGAGAGATGGAGAAGCTAGAAAGGAATGAAAAAAGAGAGATGGCTCCATAGGTCCTTAGAACCAAGGAGAGTTGAAAAAATGTGCCGCAAATCCACAGACCTATGGAAGGCGAAAAAAAGGAAGGCGAATAAAAGGATCTATAGGTATACTCTCCTACACAATTGAACAAATTGCACCGAAAGCCCATAGACCAACGGTGAACAAATCTCGTAGGATTAAAGTGATTTACAATTTCTTAGATTTTCAAAGAAGGTGCCCCAGGTACTCTCTCTTGAGGGAAGCCTGATGTAGGGGACTCCACAAAGTTGGATTGGGTCCTCACAAGTGCTTGGTCCTACAAGGCAAGCTTGAATGGATCTAGCCGGGCTACCCCCAAGCTAGAAACCAATGAGTTCATTTGAGAGAAAATATTTCAAAGGGGGGTCCCTCAGAAACCCTTCAAAAGAAAAGGGGTCCACTGAAGAGACGCTTCATTTGAAAGATAGAGAGAAGAGAGGGGGATACTTAAGAAGGACACACATCTCTAGAACAAGTTATCACTACCCCCAAAAAACAGGGGAGGAGAACAATGCAAGATACTTAGAACATACAGGATAGAGGTAGGTCCCTCGATATCACTTGTCATTTGAAAAAGAGGCAGGTGCATCAACACTTGGAAGAGTGATGACACAAGAATCATGAAATTGCTGTATTTTATCCTTCAAGGCCTTACATTCACTAGTAGAATGGCTAGACACTTGATGGTATGCACAAAAAGAATGTTTTGCTTTATCATGCTTATGAAATTTCTTATGTGTAGGCAAAGGAAGAGTAATCAAGTGGGATTTTATAAGCCTCAACAAAATATGCTCTTCTTTAGATAAAGAATGAGGAGTAGGAAGCAACCCTTTATCTTGTGGAGAAAATTTTGATTGCTCACAAGAAGAAGACACAAAGATAGCAGATAAGGGCTAATGAATCAATCCGCAAGAACAAGGTTGAGTGGGAATCATGCCAACACTCAACCATGGTTTCTGTTTAGATTGTTCATTCAAGAAACCAAGCCCCAAATTACGCTTACGAGATGCACATTCTATAGGGTTTTGAATGCCTTGTTCGTTACACCCACAACCTTTACGCCCATAGCCATATTTAGAGACAAGCTTAAAGCTAGGGCCATAACATGCTTGCAAATCTTGAGAAGGAGGAGGATATTCATATAGAGCATTGTTCTAGCAATGGGGATCACACTCTTCTATGGGATCACCATCATCCTTCTTGACAGGACTGCCAACATTAGCCTCTTTAACAGAAGTGTGATCATCTTCCTCAGAAGGAGGAGGAACGACATTAAGAACATTATAATTGTTGCTCACATTATCCCGCGATACAGAAGAATAATAATCTTGGATAGTGGGTTTGAATGATGTTATCAAAAGGTTTAAGTAGATTGGGTCAACTTTATACTCTCCAACAAAGAATTTTGTAAAGTCTAGAGAACCCCAATCATCACCAAGACATGCATTTTCTTGAGAAGAGGCAGAAGGAGCAAACTTAAGATTTATTGCTTCAGAAGGATATTCTTTAGGGACATTTGTCTCAAAAGTATCCTGTGTAATAGGTACTACATGAGTAGACATCAACATACTAGAAGAAACTAAAGGAATAATAGTAGGCACAACCGAAACCTGACCAACAACTTCCATTTCACATAAGTGTATAGCCTCAAGGTTAGCCCTGATTGTGACTACTTGATTATTGCAAATTAACTTAATAGGTTTATGTAAGGTAGATAGGACTGAACCCATAGAATGAGTCCACAATCTACCATAACATATATAGGGGTGGTTATGGTAACAGGTCTCAACCTCAAAGGAAAGACTATCGATCCTAGGGCTTGTTGACCGACATTATCAAACCCACAAATGTCAACTAAAGAAGCATTAAAAGAAGATGATTCAATATTAATCTTAGGCAATAGATCAATGCTACATACATTGAGCACCGAACCAATGTCAACGAGAGTACATCTAATGCCGATATTATTAACGTTAACTATAATCATCAGAGGATCCGCTTGCTTTTGCACATTCAGGGGAAGAAGTTCTTGTGGATAGAACATGATATTCAACAAATCCACATGAATATGGGCTATCAACGCATTATCATTTGTTGGTCTAGTAGAGGCAGGCAAGAGGATCTTCTACAAGGCTTCCTAGAGCATACCTTGATAAACCAGAGCAAACTGAAGCAAGTCCCATAGTGAGATCTTAGTTGCAGTAACTTGGAGTTGCTCAGCAAGATTGTAATCACTGGGTGCTTTAGTTGTAGGTTTAGGAGTTGAAGGAAGACTTGGTTGAGAAGGTGGTAAAGAAGTAGGTTGATTAAAATTCTATTTTTTCTTTCTAGTATTATAGGTATGGGCTACTGCTCTATAAGAGGGAGCCTTAGAAAGATTAGGAGAATCGCTATAAAATGGAACACCATTAATAGAACAAATCCTTTTAGGAGGACAAGCCGAAGTCAGATAAATAACCAGTATCTTAGGCCTTTGAGGGGCAACAAATATATAGATTACATTTAAATAATCATCACAACTAGTGGAATAATTATTCGAAGAAATATTCTCAACATCGATCCAAGGAGGATCAAATGTGGAAGGAGATTCATCATTCGCTAATGCATCATCTCTGGAAGAGAGTGCATTAGAACAAAGATGAGATTCATCATTCACCAATGCAATGTCTCTAGAAGAGAGTGCATTGGAATGAAAGGAAGGTAGAGTAACATTAACAAAGGTATCAATGATTTCATCCTCTTGCGCTAAAATATCCTTAGAAGAAATTTCAAGAGAGGGATCAACAAAGGATAATAAGAAAGGAGAAAGTAACTCACTTTCACATGCTTGTAAGAGAACTTGTTGAAGCTTCTTAACAAAGTTGGAAAGGGATAGGGGGAAGAAATATAGAAAATACATTTTGAAATAGAGATATAGACACGCCAACCGATCCGGAGCAATCCAGGGGTGATAGAATTGAGAAAAATGAAAATCCATATTTTTTGTTTTTTCGGTATTTTCTAGGTTCTAGTTGTAGACACCTAAATTTGGACACTTAATTTATCCAAATTTATCCCCTTTCATCTAAACATCCTTTTATTTGCATTAATTAAGTAATATTATTATTATTTAATTAATACCCTTAATTATGCCAAATCCCTAAGGTATTTAGTTAATAATTAAATACCCTGTCTCTTTAATCTCCCTTTCATTAAGTGAATTAAATAAATATGACATTTATTTAATTCCTCACATGTCACATCCTCCATCATTTTCATCTAATCCTAATCCATCTTTTAATCTCATCATTAGAAATGTGCACATGCCTAATCCTTGATTAGGATGTGTCACATCCTCCAACTTTTGCAAGTTGGCCTCTAATCTCTCTTAGCCACCTAACCCTCATCTAATCTTTTATTAACTAGCCTAATCAACCTCCCAAGGAAATTTTAATTCCTTTTATCCTTCAAAGTAATATTAAATTCTTTTTTCTCTTCCCCATGTGATCTTTGACTTGTCACATCAAGTCATATGTGAACTCTTCCCCATGGAATATTTGACTTGTCACATCGAGTCACATGTGACAAGTGTTTACCTTTTTAGGCACCTTGTCTTATCCAAGGTACTTTCCACCTCTCCCTTTGGAACTTTGTCTTATCCACAAGACTCCCCAATCATATGAATTTTAAATTCACTTTTTATTCCTCCAAGGAATCTTCTCATCCCCCAAGGTACTTGCAAAGTACTTGTCCTTCTTCCACATCATGTACCCTCCTTCCACCTCATTTACACATCACCATCTCTAAGCCATCTCACATTCCACATGTCAAGATGTGAGGGCTTGTGAGTTCTCAACTCACCATATCCCTTCATCTTGGCCTTGTTGGTTTAATCTCAACCGTTGAATCCTCTAGAGAATTCAACTTCCTCTATAAATACCCCCTCTTTTCTCTCATTTAGGGTGTTGATCATTGTGCTAACCAAACTCTTGAATTTTTTTCATTTGAGCCATACTTAGCTAAAAAATTGCATTCCTTACATCCATCAGACCATTTTCATTCATTTCTCATCTATCTTGCATCTGATATCAACATCTTTTGTCATCCAAGGAGCATACATAAAATCAACCATCAAGGGCCAACCAAAGGATCGATTCAAGGCAAGGTAAATCAACTCCTTTTTGTTATCTTATTTTGTTTTGAATCCAACTAGGCTAATCTTGAGGTGTTAGGTGTTTATATTGTTTCTTGCACGTTTCTTGTTGCTGCTCATTTTTGCAACAATATTTTTGCCTGGTCACACTAGTAATTTGCATTTTCAAAGGTCTTCGAAGCATAATTTGGGGTTGAAACTTGCGCTGGTCCCTAAAATTCAGTTGTCAAAGGCATTGTATTTTAGGGAATGAATTAGTCCTCATGGAGACCTTTCTAATGGTGTAAACGGTTCTGAATTTCAAGCATCGAGTCAAAAGTTATGACCCCACCAAGTTGGGGTAGATAAATTCCTAGTTTTTTGAAAAATATTGTGGTTCACATCGGGTTCAAGAAAATGTAGAGAAGGGGGATTCGATAGTCATGAGTCTCTTTATTCTCAAGATATTCCCAAGGGGCGAACTGCCTTAAACTACATCAGGGAACAAAGCAAGAGTTCTAGAATCAGAAAGAGTAAATCACAAAGGTTTTTTGGACAGATTGATAGGCTCTTGATCAAAGGACGACAACGCGGAATAAGGATGACAACGCAACACGCTGAAGTCCCAAAGACACGCTAGCATCTCATATGGACCAAAGACTGAGTTTATCATAGAAAACAACAAAGCGACTACTAACAATTAGATTGCTAAAAACTTCCAAAATGCGGGAAAGTCACAAAATGTAACAAAACTGAAATAAAGTGAAGTATAAATGATAAAGTTAAAGAGGATAAGAGATAGAAGAAGCTCACAAAAACCCAAGTAATGGAGCCTCTAGCAAATGAATGTATTCAATACCTGCACATATAAGATCAGGAGAAAATGTTGGGGTTGTATAGGGTTTTTCCTCAGTCAAACCCCTATTTTGGTGTTCCTACCTCCACGGACAGCCAGATAGATAGAGAAAATGAACAAAGTGAGCAAATTCGAAGTGATAAAAGCAATCCTCACTTCAGGAGGAGAACTCGTATCACAAGATAGAGATGCAATAGATAGGATATGTGTGAAATCCCAAGATGCTCGCAAGCATGAGGTAAGAGAGATATTAGTTGCAAGGCTTAAGGAAGCCAAAAAGAGCAAGGACAAAAGAGAGGGGCTGCGAGGGCCAAGAGCGCTGCAAGAGCTTAAGAGCTTGAGGGTGCTGTAACAAGTGAGAGATTTGTGCAAGAAAAAGAGTAAAGAGGGAAAGAGAGTGTATCCAAGGGTGAAAGCTCAAGAGATCAGCCAAGAAGGCCTAATAGATTGAAAATACAACTTTTAAAGAGAGAATAGCTCCTGAACAAAAAGAAGCTTCCCAAGTGGTTACAAAGCATCGTGGGCCGTTACCACCGAAAAAACTTGCTGACAAGTGGCAAACATGTGCGAAAGTGACCGTTTGAATGTTGAAACATCACAAGATGCTAGCACAGTGCGCGGATGTCCACGCAGTGCGCTAGTGTCTAGACACATCATGCTACAAAATGACAAGAATAGGAAAAGCACAAGGTTTGATGCAAAGTTGATGCATGAAGGAAGCTAGTGAAAAGGGGTCCTGAGCATCCTAAGAGGGGAAAAAGGCTGATGTAGGGGCTAGAATGAACCTACACAAGTGCTAAGGGAGTGGACACTAAAGTGGATACAAGAATGCATGTGAAATTGCAAGGGGTGCAATTTTACGAGATTACACAAAGTATGAAGGCTCTTACATTGTATTTTACTCATATTTTGATAGATAAATAGTGTATGAGCCCACCAAGGTTCATTTAATATTGATATATCTTTTAACTTGTTAATTTCTAAGGTCATATTTATTTATGTCCTAATTTATGTGTATGATTTTTATTTTAATATGTCTTAGGATAACTACCACAATATTTAAGCTTTCCCATTTATTGTTATCTATTGAATAATCAACTTCAGATTTTATTTGGGTTTAAAATAAACATGTTGCCTTGTATTTTTTATTGTTTAGACAATAATGTAGAATTTTGTCTTTCATTTTCTTATAAGTTATTAAATATTGTAATTATTTATTACCCTTTGAAAACCATAATTTTTATTAGTTATTAGCATAGCTCTCATCATAATAATTATTACATCATCTGAATAATTAGAAGATAATTTTTTTCTCTCAAATCTTATGAAATGATTCCATTAGTAAAAGTCATCAAGGGAAAAAGGATATAGGATTTTTTTCACTTAGAGATTGCACGTAAATATAATTTTGTTTCATTTAGGTAATTTTTACTTTATTGAATCTAGTGATTGGTAAATGTTAGTGAGCTACAAAATCCAAAAAATAGTACAATATTAGATTAAATTGATGTCGTGTCTTTCCATATTCATGTGTCACACAGTACCATAAAAGATTACTAAGAATTTATTAGCAAAAGGAACAGTCTTTCCCACACTAACTAATCTCCTTTAATTATTTATCCAAGCTAAAGGGTTTCTTTTAAAAACTTTCATTTAGCCTACATTGGGGCTTGATATTCCGCCCCATTCTATTGGTGAGTTCTTTCTATTAGAGTCTAATGTTATCACTTTCTTTGTTTCTTAAGATTCTAGAGAAGAATGCTTCTTGGAAGGACCTCCCACACTTATTAACTTGACCATAACCAATTTACTTATATATCTAAGACCCATGAGGTTGATTCTTTTTTTTTTATCATATTACTTAATATATCCATTAAACTCTAATTGCATGAACTTTGACTTATCCCGAGATACTAGATACTAATTCTTCTCTTTTTTTTTTTGCCAATATTACTTATTTTAGCTCGACAAAATTCTTTCATAAGTTATATTTCTAAGGCATCATGTCGAAAGAAAAATACAACATGGAATAAACATATGAAATAAATAAGCACAATTTTAACACAATATTTATGTGGAAAACTTGGTAAAATTATATTAGAAAAAAACCATGAGCAAAGATCTTTCATATTTTATTTCTCAAGAAATTTGCAATTACAACAACCTTGTGAAGTTACAAAAAACATGACTTTGACATATTATAAGAAGTCCGAGTTGTAGAGTCCTTGTCAAACAAAACTTTCCAAAAATAGAAAGTGTGACTCATGGAACTACATGTTGATTTTTTTTCAAAATTACCATAAATAGAGCGTCCCAAAGTAAATAAAAAATTTAATAAATAACTAGATATTCCAACACATGGTGGATAATCCTAGAGCCACAAATTTATGTCTGTTACATCATCCTCTAGGACTCTATGACTAATTTGGCATGTCCCCAAAATATCATATAATGTTGTGATTCTGTAAAAAAAATGACATACACATAGGGCCTAGGATTACATGTTATTAATACCTTAATTAAGTGTTAAATTTATTTTATTCCTTTTCCAAATTGATGTGTAAATGTGCTCAATTGATTACTAGACATAAGATAATTTCAAATCAATGAGGGAATGCCTTTAAATACAATAATCAACTATACAAACCAATACAACATGTGTGAGGTCAAATCATAATAAGCAGTGAAATAATTTGATAAATGAAAATTTTAAAGTGAGAAGATCAAATCCATGACTTTACAACTAATTTGAATTAAATATGCACCCATAACTATGCATCATGGTGTAAAATAATAAATCTAAAATTCATAAATAAAAATCTAAACATTGATATCACTTATAAATTAATTATTACCACTAAAATAACACAATAAAAATAGATCCAACACATTAACAAACATAGTTACACAAATTCCTCTACTATGTATATAATGAAAGATCTTAATCTTCATACTTAAATAGAAGATCTTAAAGGTCCATAAAAATCTTAAAAAATAGGAAGCAAGAATGGAAAGAATAGAAAAAAATTGGAAATAATCTTTTTACCTTCAATTAGCATCATAGAAAAAATGGAAATAGCAAGATTGTCTTACATTCCAATCAATTGAATCTCTCACTTATATTATTTAATTTTTATTTTTTAAAATTTATTTATAATTTAAAATTATTATATATTATCATATAAATCGAAAATATTTATAGTATAATTATGAGTGAGTTTGTACATATAATTATATTTCATTGCTCCTTGACTGCAATAGAGCTCAGGGTATATAGATTTTAAGCCTTTCAACCTGGTTTGCTTTGTATCCATTGTCCATAGTATAGTGAGGATCACGAACAACCCCAAATCACATTTGTGCAAAGTGTTTCTTTCCCACATCAAATTTTTTTGGTCAATCTAGAGCAAAAAAGACAAGTATGGATAGAGAGGGTAGTCCAAAGTTGAAGGAAGAGACAAATATGGAGAGAGAGGGTAGTCCTGAGTTGAAGGAAGAGACAAGTATGGAGAAAGTGGGTAGTCCTGAGTTGGAGGAAGATACGAGTATGGAGAGAGGGGGTAGTCCTGAGTTGAAGGAAGATACAAGTATGAAGAGAGTGGGTAGTGTTGAGTTGGAGGAAGAGACAAGTATGGAGAGCAAGGGTAGTTCTGAGTTGGAGGAAGAGATGAGTATGGAAGTCCTGAGTTGAAGGAAGAGACAAGTATGGAGAGAGGGGGTAGTCCTAAGTTGAAGGAAGAGACAAGTATGGAGAGAGTTGGTAGTCCCGAGTTGAAGGAAGAACTTGACCAAATGTCTAAGTATGAAGTGATGGCTCGAGAACACGGTATCCATATAGTTTCCCAAATAATAAATATAATGATGGAAGTCTTAAAGCTTTTTTCCTCAAAAGAATCCTCATTAGACCTGCAACAAGCTTGTGTAAAGGTGGTTTTGGGTTTGGTTAGCCATACAATTGAACCTCTAGTTGATAAATATCAAAGAGAAGAGGAAATTTGAGATTTGGAAAAACCTCTACTTGAACTTCTATTTGGGAGTGGGCGACCTCTAGGAGGAGGAGCAACAAATTTTTTGCAAGGTTTGGTGAACACAAAGGTATGGAAATTTGCACCTGATTATATTGTGGATGAAGTCTGTTTGAGAGTTACAACAACTTTGGAGGAGAAAGAAACCCAAACTAGAAATCATATGAAGTTAGTTTGCTCTCTAACAGAGCATAATAGTTTTATTCTTGAAGCCTATGGAACTTCTTTTCTTATGGCAGCACACAATATTCTCGAAACTGTGATTTCCCAGCTACATCTGAATGCTCTTCTAATGATCAATGCTCTGTTGAAAAATGCAAATGATTTTATGATAGTTTCATAAATTTCTCTTACCATTACAAATATTAAGAGATTTATGTCTGATAGCTCAAGATGTTTCTCTTATCATGACATGATAGCTTCAGAAACACTTCAAATTTCCAAGGATATAGCTTGTGGGGGTAGAGGGTAGACAAAAGTTATGAAAATATTATGTTTTGTGCTCGTCGTCATTCCTCTAAGTATGATTCATGTAGAGTTATATTGGTTGAAAGAAGACTACCATGTTTTTGTTTCGACCTGAGATAGTTTTATTTTGTTGTCATGTCCACAAAAACAAGATTAAAAACAGTTCATAATAAAATTTTTTGGTGAATGATCAGTGGGTTTTCTCCCCATGGGTTTCGGGTTCAACTCCACTCCTGGGTTTGCAGATTGTTGGGTCCCCTAATTTTTCTGGAAACCTAAATCCAGAGAAGCTGATCAATTGGATCAATGACATGGAAGATAATTTTGAGTATGAGGAAATAGAAGACCCAGATAGGGTCTAATTGTCAAAGGCCAAATTGAAAGGTCATGCTAGCATATGGTGGAAAGAAGTCCAGTTGGAAATAAATAGAAGAGAAAAAGAGAAAATAACATGATGAGATCAAATGGTGGAAAAATTGAAGAGATAGCTCATTCCTAGGGACAATGAGTTGGATTTGTTGAAGAAGATGCAAGGGTTGAAACAAGCAGGAAAATATGTTAACGAGTATACAAAAGAATTCTACCGAGTCTTGATCAAAACAAGTCATTTTGAGGCCAACAAGGAGAAAGTTTCCCATTACATAAATGGGTTGAAGCTTGGCATTCAAGAAAAGCTGAGTCTGGTAAGAATGTTTACCATTGAAGATGCATATCAGTTTGCTTTGAAGGTAGAAGAAAATTCAAACAGAAGGTTTGAAAACAAGTAAAGAGGTAGAGGTCGTGGTGGAAATATTAGTGGATGGTCATATGGAGGTTGAAATGAAGATCAAAAGAAGGGTGAAGGATACAATAGCAACCAAAACTAGAAAGGAGATAAAACCTATTTTCCTCGTGATTAGAATAATGGAGACCAAAGAGGGAGAGGAAGATTTAGATGAGGACTAGAGAGAGGAGGCTTTCGTGGAACCTGTTTCTAGTGTGGAGAAGAAGGGCATAGGGCATATGAGTTTCCTCAACATCAAGGAAGGAAAAATAGAAGACCTAAGGGTAATGCACAAGTTGTACATGTAGATAAAGATGTTGAGTCTTCACATTTTGAGGATGCAAAAATAGGAGAGGTTCTTGTTACTAGAAGAGCCTTGCTGAATGAGGAGAAAGAGCCAACTCAAAGGAAGAATTTGTTTCACACCAAATGTAAGTGTGAAGGTAAAGTTTGCAATGTTATTATTGATGGAGGTAGTATTAATAACCTTGTTTCAAAAGAGATGGTTAGTAAGTTACAGTTGGAGAGAAGAATGAATCCAAATCCATAGCAGATTTCTTGGTTGCAGAAGGACCATAAATCTTTGATAAATGAATAATGTCTGGTAAGGTTCAAGATTGGAAATTACCATGATGAGGTATTATGTGATATTATTCCTATGGAGGTTTTTCATATGTTGTTAGGTAGACCATGACAGTTTGATTGGAGAGCAATACATGATGGACATGCCAACACCTATTCTTTGACAAAGGATGGAGTTTGTCATAAGTTGAAGCCCTTGAAAGAGGCATAGGAAAAGGTATACAGTAATGCAATAATTTGTTTGGTTGATGGAAGAAAGTTCCTAGAAGGTATGAGGCATGAGCATATGTGTTTTGCATTGATAGGTATGTGCAGGATCATGATTGGCCAAAAGGTGGTGATATGATGGGTATGTATAGGGTATGTGGTTGACGACTTATTTTTTACCCAAAATTGATGAAACGAAAAGGGTTTTTAAAGGAGATTCTAAAATTTCCACCAATATAAATTATGCTTTACTTTAAATTTAATAAATAATTATTATTCATTTTCTATTTGCATTACGACTAAAGTCTTGATTGATAGGCTGATTGAAAAATATTTATAGATTTCAAATGGTATCACATTTTTTGAATCCGAAACACATGCCACATTCTATGCTTCACATACTATAAGATTAAAAAATAAAAATTTGAATTTCATGAAGTTTTGACCAAGTTAAGGTGGTCAGACATACGAGTTTTTATATTTTTTAAAAGCTGTAATAAAAAATTCATAATTAATTATTTACTAGGAAAAAAATTACAAAAAATATGCATCACATTGGGACATGAATCCTATACTTATATCTAAAATCTTATTAATTTTTTTTATCATTTTATTGTGGTTAGGGTGGTCAGATAGACACCTACTTCTTATTTTTTCCTTGAAATTTAAGTACTACTGCATTGAAATTTCAAATTTTCACCAAATAGTTTAAAATAAATAAATAAACATAGTAGTTTAGAATCTACTTTTAATTTACTATAGATTCTATTATTAAATATTTTTGAAATAATATAGATAACTTATTCAAATTTTTACGTCAAGTTGCCTAACTATGATTTTTCTGAATTTTTTGCGAATTAAGGGCCTATTTTTTCCATGACGATCCTGCACATACCCTGATCCCTAGAGTTGATAAAGAAGATACTAATGAGGTACCTATAGAGGTTTCAGATTTGTTAAATGAGTTTCAGGCTATTATTTCTGATAAAATACCCAAAGGTTTGACTCCAGTAAGAAAGATTAGTCATCAGATGGGCTTGATTCCTGAAGCCAATTTTTTGAATAAGGCAGCTCATTGTATGATTCTAGTAGAGAGTGAAGAGTTGAACAAACAAGTGCAAGAGTTGTTGCGGAAGGGATTGATCAAAGAGAGTTTGAGTTCATGTGCAATACTTGCAGTACTAATACCAAAGAAGGATGGGGAATGGTGGATGTGTATAGATTCTAGAGCCACCAACAAGATCACCATCAAGTATAGATTTCCCTTACCGAGAATAGATGACATTATGAATTGTTCGAGTGGAGTTGAGTACTTCACAAAGATAGATTTAAAGAGAAGATATCACTAGATCTGGATTGGAGAAGGAGATGAATGGAAGACAACCTTTAAAACCAAGGAGGGCTTATACGAGTGGTTAGTCATGCCTTTTGGGCTAACCAATGCACTGAGCACATTTATGTGGCTTATGAATGAGGTATTGAAAGAATTTTTAGGAAAAAATATTATTGTTTATTTAGATGATATTGTGATTTTCAGTAAGACATTGGAGGAGCACTTGATGAATATCCGAAGAGTTTTTGAGAAGCTAAGGGAGGAGAAGTTGTTGATTAATTTGAAGAAATGTATTTTTGTGGAGAGAGTTGGTGTATCTGGGATTTGTTGTCTTAGTAGAAGGTCTTAAAATGGATCCAGAGAAGGTGAGAGCTATCGTTGAATGGCTGACCCCGAGGAGTGTTACAAAGGTAAGATCATTTCATGGTTTAGCAAGCTTTTACAGAAATTTTATTAAGAATTTTAGTAGTATTTGTGAACCTCTAACTAAAGCAATGAGAGGGGATATAAAAGAGTTTAAGTGGACTATAGGAGCAGCCAAAAGTTTTGATATGTTCAAGAAGAAAGTTACAGAGCAACCTGTTTTGGCACTTCCAGATTTCAATAAGGTCTTTTAGGTAGATTGTGATGCTAGTGACACTGCCATAGGAGCTATTTTGAGTCAAGAAGGTAAGCATGTTGCCTATTTTAGTGAGACATTGAATGATGCTAAGAAGAAATATTTTTTCTATGATCAAGAGTTGTATGCTATAGTTCTGGATTTGAAGAAATGGAGACACTATTTGTTTCCAAAATAATTCAAGTTTTATATACTGATCACCAGGCTTTGCAGTATCTCAGTAGTCAAGGAAAGTTAAATCAAAGGCACTTAAAATGGGTTGAGTTTTTGCAGAGTTATACTTTTTTTTTTAAGCACAGGAGTGGAAGGTCAAACAAATTTACAGATGCCTTAAGTAGAAGGAATTTTTTTTTGATAGAGATGAATATAGAGGTTGTTGGGTTCAATGAACTCAAGAGTTTGTATCTTGAAGATCCACACTTTGCAGAAGCTTGGAAGGCTTGTTTGGAACTTGTTACATTGGATAGGACAAGATGGTTGGATTTCTTAATCCAAGATGGGATGTTGTTTAGAGGAAGCCAATTGTGCATTCCAAGGAGTTCTATGAGAGAGAACCCAATGAAGGAGAATCATAGTGGAGGATTGGCTAGACATTTTGGTCTAGATAAGACCATTGCTCTGGTTAGTGAGAATTATTATTGGCCATAGTTACAAAAATATGTGAAGAAGTTTGTATAAAGTTGCAGAGTATGTCAGATGGTGAAAGGAACAAGTCAGAGTATAAACCATTACCTATACCTGAGAGGCCATGTGAGGATATTATCCTGGATTTTTTTCTTGGATTGCCAAGGACACAAAGAGGGCATGATTCCATATTTGTGGTGGTGGATAGATTCTCAAATATGGAACATTTCATTTCATGTCATAAGACCAGTAATATTGTTCATATTGTTGAGTTATTTTTCAGAGAGGTGGTGAGACTGCATGGTCTACCAAAGAGTATAATTTCAGATAGAGATACCAAATTTGTTGGTTATTTCTGGAGGAAATTATGGAAGAAGTTGAAGATAGATTTGAAGTTCAGTTCTGCACACCATCCATAGAATAATGGAAAAACAAAGGTGGTGAATAGGAGTTTGGGTAACCTGTTAAGATGCTTAGTAGAAGATAAGCCCAAGGGATGGGATTTGATTATACCACAGGAAAAATTTGCTTACAACAATTCTATAAACAAGAGCACTACAAAATCACCATTCCAGATTGTGTATGGGAGTAGTCCAAGAACTATTTTTGAACTAAGGAAGATGGATATGGGGGAGAAGAGTAGTGCTAAGGCTGAAGATTTTGTTGAGCACCTGAAGAATTTGCATGAAGAGGTGAGGAAACATATCAATAAGATGAACTCACAATATAAGGCTTAGGTAGATCAAAAAAGGAGCTATAAGGAGTTCTAGGTAGGAGATGAATTCATGGTTCATTTGCGAAAGGAGAGGTTTCTAGTTGGTACATACAAGTTAAAGATGAAGAAGTTTGGACCATGTAATATCTTGAAGAAGCATGATTCATGAAATGCATATGAGGTAGAGTTGCTTAATGAACTTCATATTTCACTTGTTTTTAAAATTTTAGATTTAATAGAATACAATGAAGGAAAAATTGATGAAGAAATAATAGAAGCACAGTGGAATATCCCAACACCTACTTTAGAAAAGGAGGAGATAGAAGAAATATTGGATAGCCATGTGGGAAGAAGTACAAGGAACATGTGCAGTATGAATAATATCTGGTTAAATGGAAAGGAATGATTGTTGAAGATTCATCATGGTTGTCGAAGGCTGAGGTTAACCATCTTGGTTTCCCTCTAACTCTTGAGAAGTGACAGGGTCACTTTTCAAATTACCCTGGGTGTCTGATGCAGGAGCATCCAATAGTGTAGGATAACCTTGCATCACCCATAAAGAATATTTTCTTTATTTTCTTTAGTTGTTTTGAGCCCCATGATGACACTTAAAGGGTATAAGACAGTCAGAAGTCAAAAATAACAAAAAATGGTCACTTACTATTTTTAGTAAGTTGGCCTAAATGGGCTCATATGGACCTGAAAATTTACTTGAAGGAGTAGAGATGAACAAAATTTCCGGTTGTGAAAGAATCACCTCAATACCCTGACCTCAATACCCTGAACGGTTTGGGAGAAATTAAAGTTTTCATCTTGAAAAATTTCTCCAATGCAGCTTCAAATTCAAATATAAAACTTTAGAGGCCCTAAAACAGCTCAAAAAGTGGATGAACTGACCTATGATGGTTGGTTTCTTACTTCATTATCCAAGAGCACTGCAAAGAGTGTTGCAAGATCTTAATAGCTTTAGGGTGTTGTAACAAGTGAGAGATTTGTGCAAGAAAGAGAGTAAAGAGGGAAAGAGAGTGTATCCAAGAGAGAAAGCTCAAGAGATAAGCCAAGAAGGCCTAATAGATTGAAAATACAACTTTTAAAGAGAGAATAGGAGCAAAAAAAAGCTTCCCAAGTGGTTACAAAAGCGTTTCGGGCTGTTACCATAAAAAAAATTACTGACAAGTTGAAAACATGCTCAAAAGCAACCGTTTGAATGTTGAAATGTCACAAGATGCGAGTGTGGCATGTGGACATCCACGCGATGTGGTAGTCTCCAAACACATCACG
Source organism: Sequoia sempervirens (assembly GCA_007258455.2). Lineage (NCBI taxonomy): Eukaryota > Viridiplantae > Streptophyta > Pinopsida > Cupressales > Cupressaceae > Sequoia > Sequoia sempervirens. The sequence goes on along the minus strand of VDFB02105785.1, from coordinate 272,888,742 downwards.
CTATAAAACAACGAGAACGAGAAAAGTACAAGCTTTGATCAAAAGCTGATGCACAAAGGAAGTTGCTGAAAAGGGGTCCTGAGCATCCTGAGAGGGGAAAAAGGCTGATGCAGTGGCTAGAATGAACCTACACAAGTGCTAAGGGAGTGGACACTAAAGTGGATACAAGAATACATGTGAAATTGAAAGGGGTACAATTTTACATTACATTTATCCTTGACTTTAGCAAGCATATGAATCTACACTAATATGCACGCTAAAGGAAATCTACTAAACATAAATAACATCATTATTTAAAAAGGATACTGTAGATGAAGCAAATAACTCTTCGAAACAAAAAAGCATGCCCCCAGGCTAAAGACCTCCAAAGAAAATGCATTAGACACAAAAGACCTACACAAGACAACAATGTTAGAACATAAAAAGACATTACATCATGCAGTTAGAGCATATAAAAACACATACACACAAGCACACAAAAAACTAAAGGATTTGAGTCAGCAAAGAGAAAGAGACCTTGATGTGAAAGGTTGTCTTAATACTATGCATCGTCGCCAAATTAAGAAACGATACATAGAAGAATTCTTAAATGGAGAGAATAATGTAAGGATCGATCACTTCAAGAGAAGAATGCACCCAAAATATAGGGAAGAAACCAATGCCAAAGAGAGAAAGATCATATGTACCTAGGATGGAGAAGATGCAAATCTTCGATTTGGTATACACAATTGAGAAGAAAGAGAATTTAAGAGAGATGGAAAAGCTAGAAAGGAATGAAAAAAGAGAGATGGCTCCACAGGTCCTCAGACCAAAGGAGAGTTGAACAAATGCACCATAAATTCGTAGACCTACGAAAGGCAAACAAATGGCTCTGTAGGTACTCTCTCCTACATAGTTGAACAAACTGTACTAGAGGCCCATAGACCAAAGGTGAACAGATCCCACATGATGAAAGTGCTTTACAGGTTCTCATATTTACAAAGAAGGCACCCCAGGTACTCTCTCTTGAGGGAAGCCTCATGTATGGGACTCCGTAGAGTTGGATTGGGTCCTCACAGGTGCTCGGTCCTGCAAGGCAAGCTTGAACGGATCTAGTCGAGCTACCCCCAAGCTAGACACCAATGAGTTCATTTGAGATAAAATCTTTCAAACGGGGATCCCTCAGAAACCCTTCAAAAGAAAAGGGGTCCACTCAAGGGACGCTTCATTTGAAAGATAGAGAGAAGAGAGGGGGTACTTAAGAAGGACGTACATTTACAGAACAAGTTATCCCTACCCCCAACATATAGGGGAGGAGAATCATGCAAGATACTTTGAACATACATGATAGAGGTAGACTCCGATATCACTTGTCATTTGAAGAAGAGGCAGGTGCATCAACACTTGGAAGAGTGATGACACCAGAATCATGAAATTGTTGTATTTTATCCTTCAAGGCCTTACATTCACTAGGAGAATGGTTAGGCACTTGATGGTATGCACATAAAGAATGTTTTGCTTTATCATGCTTATGAAATTTCTTAGGTGTAGGTGAAGGAAGAGTAATCAAGTGGGCTTTTAGAAGCCTCAACAAAATATGCTCTTGTTCAGATAAAGAATAAGGAGTAGGAAGAAACCCTTTCTCTTGTGGAGAAAAAAATGATTGCTCACAAGAAGAAGACACAAAGATAGCAGATAAGGGTGGATGAATCAATCCGTGAGAACAACGTTGAGCAGGAATCATGCCAACATTCAACCGTGGTTTCTATTTAGATTGTTCATTCAAGAAACCAAGCCCCAAGTTACGCTTACAAGTTGCACATTCTATAGGGACCTGAATGCCTTGTTTTTTATGCCCACAACCTTTACGCCCATAGCCATATTTAGAGACAAGCTTAAATCTATGGCCATAACGTGCTTGCAAATCTTGAGGAGGAGGATCTTCATAGAGAGCATTGTTCCAGCAATGGGGATCACACTCTTCTATGGAATCATCATCATCCTTCTCGACAGGACTGCCAACATTAGCCTCTTTAACATAAGTGAGATCATCTTCCTTAGAAGGAGGAGGATCTTCATAGAGAGAATTGTTCCAGCAATGGGGATCACACTCTTCTATGGAATCACCATCATCCTTCTTGACAGGACTTATTATCCTCTTTAACAGAAGTGTGATCATCTTCCTCAGAAGGAGAAGGATCAACATTAAGAACATTACAATTGTTGCTCACATTATCCCGTGATACAAAAGAATAATCATCTTGGATAGCGGGTTTGAATGATGTTATTAGAAGGTTTAAGTGGATTGGGTTGACTTTATATTGTCTAACGAAGGATTTTGTAAAATCTAGAGAACCCTAATCATCACCAAGGCTTGCATTTTCTTGAGAAGAGGTAGAAGGAGCAGACTTAAGATTTCTTGCTTTAGAAGGATCTTCTTCAGGGACATCTATCTCAAGAGTAGCTTCCATTTCACATAAGTGCATAGCCTCAATGTCAGCCCTGACTACGACTACTCGATTATTGCAAATGAACTTAATAGATTTATGTAAGGTAGACGAGACTGCACCCATAGCATGAATCCATGGTCTACCAAGAAGAAGGTTTTATGGTAATTTTTCTGACATAACATATACAAGGGTGGGTACGATAAAAAGTCCCAACCTCAAAGGAAAGACTATCATGCCTAGGGCTTGTTGACCGACATTATCAAACCCATGAATGTCAACTGAAGAAGCATTAAGAGAAGATGAATCAATATTAATCTTAGGAAATAGATCAATGCTACGTACATTGAGCGTTGAACCAACATCAACAAGAGTATGCCTAATGCTGATATTATTAATGTTAACGATAATCATCAGAGAATCCACTTGCTTCTGCACATTAGGGGGCAAAAGTTCTTGTAGATAGAACATGATATTCGACGAATCTGCACGAATATGGGCCATCAACGCATTAGCATCCCTTGGCCTAGCAGAGGCAGGCAAGAGGATCTTTTACAAGGCTTCCTAGAGCATACCTTGATAAACCAAAGCAGACTGAAGCAAGTCCCATAGTGAGATCTTAGCTGGAGTAACTTGTAGTTGCTTGACAAGATCGTAATGATTGGGTGCTTTAGTTGTAGGTTTAGGAATTGAAGGAAGACTTGGTTGAGAAGGTGGTAAAGAAGCAGGTTGATTAATATTTTGTTTATTCTTTCTAGTATTATAGGTATGGGCTACCACTCTATAAGAGGGAGCCTTAGAAATATCAGGTGAATCGCTATCAAACGAAACACCATTAATAGAACAAATCCTTTTAGGAGAAGGACTAACTGGAATTAGATAAATAACCGGTCTCTTAGGCCTTTGAGGGGAAATAATTATTTGAAGAAATATTCTCAACATCGTATAGGGAGGATCAAATGTGGAAGGAGATTCATCATTCGCTAATGCATCATCTTTGGAAGAGAGTGCATCAGAACAAAGATGAGATTCATCATTCACCAATGCAACGTCTCTAGAAGAGAGTGCATTGGAATCAAAGGAAGGTAGAGTAACATTAAGAAAGGTATCAATGATTTCATCCACTTGTGCTAAAATATCCTTAGAAGGAATTTGAGGAGAGGGATCAATGAAGAATAATAAGAAAGGAGAAAGTAACTCACTTTCACATGCTTGTAAGAGAACTTGTTGAAGCTTCTTAACAAAGCTGGAAAGGGATAGAAGGATGAAATATAGAAAATACATTTTGAGATAGAGATATAGACATGCTAGCTGATCTGGAGTAATCCAGGGGTGATAGAATTGAGAAAACCAAAAATCTAGATTTTTTGATTTTTTTGGTATTTTCTAGGTTCTAGTAATTTGCATTTTCGGAGGTCTTCAGAGCAGAATTTTGGGTTGAAACTTGCGTCAGTCCCTAAATTTTGGCTACTGAAGGCACTGTATTTTAGGGAATGAATTAGTCCTCTTGGAGACCTTTCCAATGGTGTAAGTAGTTCTAAATTTTGAGCATCGAGTCAAATGTTATGACCCCACCAAGTTGGGGTAAATAAATTCCTAGTTTTTTGAAAAATACTGTGGTTCACGTCAGGTTCACCAAAATGTAGAGAAGGGGGATTCACTCCTCAAGAGTCTCTTTATTCTCAAGAGATTCCCAAGGGGTGAACTGCCCTAAACTACCTCAGGTAACAAAGCGAGAGTTCTAGGATCATCACAAAGGTTTTCTGGACAGACTGAAAGGCTCTTGATCAAAGGATGACAATGCAAAATAAGGATGACAACGCAACACGCTGGAGTCCCAGAGATGCATTGGCATCTTGTACGGACCAAAACCTGAGTTTATCACAAAAAACAACAAAGCGACTACTAAATTGAATATTGATAAGTACTTCCAGAATGCAAGAAAGTCACAAAATGTAACAACATTGAAATAAAGTGAAGTATAAATGATAAAGTTAAAGAGGATGAGAGATAGAAGAAGCTCACAAAAACCCAAGTAATGGAGCCTCCATCAAATGAATGTCTTCAATACCTACACATATAAGATCAGGAGAAAATGTTGGGGCTGTATAGGGGTTTGCCTTAGTCAAACCCTTGTTTTGGTGTTCCCAGCTCCACGAACAACTAGATAGATAGAGAAAGTGAACAAAGTGAGCAAATCCGAAGTGATAAAAGCAATATCTGCTTCAGGAGGAGAACCCGTATCACAAGATAGAGATGCAATAGATAGGAGATGTGTGAAATACCAATATGCTTGCAAGCACGAGGTAAGAGAGATATTAGTTGCAAGGCTTAAGGAAGCCAAAGAGAGCAAGGACAAAAGAGAGGGCTGTGTGGGCCAAGAGCATTGCAAGAGCTTAAGAGATTGAGGGTGTTGTAACAAGTGAGAGATTTGTGCAAGCAAGAGAGTAAAAAGGGAATGAGAGTGTATCCAAGAGAGAAAGCTAAACAGATTAGCCAAGAAGGCCTAATAGATTGAAAATACAACTTTTAAAGAGAGAATAGGAGCAAAAAGAAGCTTCCTAAGCGGTTACAAAGTATCCTGGGCCGTTACCACCAACAAAACTTGCTGAAAAGTGGCAAACATGCTTGGAAGCAGCCGTTTCAACATTGAAACGTCACAAGACGATAGTGCGACACACAGACATTTGTGCGATGCACTAGTGTCCAAACACATCATGCTACAAAATGACGAGAACGGGAAAAGCACAAGGTTGGACACAAAGATGATGAGCAAAGGAAGTTGCTGAAAAGGGGTCCTGAGCATGCTAAGAGGGGAAATTGGTTGATGCAGGGGCTAGAATGAACCTACACAAGTGCTAAGGGAGTGGACACTAAAGTGGATACACAAATGCATGTGAAATTGCAAGGGGTGCAATTTTACGAGATTACACAAAGTATGAAGGCTCTTACATATTATTATAGCATATTCTTGTTTTGAATACATTAGGTGTGTGCTTTGGAGGCTAGTTTTTCTCAAAAATATTTATTCATATTTTGATAGATAAATAGTGTATGAGCCCACCAAGGTTCATTTAATATTGATATATCTTTAAACTTGTTAATTTCTAAGGTCATATTTATTTATGTCCTAATTTATGTGTATGATTTTTATTTTAATGTCTTAGGATAACTACCACAATATTGAAGCTTGCCCATTTATTGCTATCTATTGAATAATCAACTTCAGATTTTATTTGGGTTTAAAATAAACATGTTGCCTTTTATTTTTTATTATTTAGACAATAATGTAAAATTTTGTCTTTCATTTTCTTATAAGTTATTAAATATTGTAATTATTCATTAACCTTTAAAAACCATAATTTTTATTAGTTATTAGAATAGTTCTCATCATAATAATTATTGCATCATCTGAATAATTAGAAGATAATTTTTTTCTCTCAAATCTTATGAAATGATTCCATTAGTAAAGACATCAAGGGAAAAAAGATATAGATTTTTTTTCACTTAGAGATTGCACGTAAATATATTTTTGTTTCATTTAGGTAATTTTTATTTTATTGAATCTAGTAATTGGTAAATGTTAGTAAGCTACAAAATCCAAAAAATAGTACAATATTAGATTAAATTGATGTCGTGTCCTTCCATATTCATGTGTCACACAGTCCCATAAAATATTACTAAGAATTTATTAGCAAAAGGAATAGTCTTTCCCACACGGACTAATCTCCTTTAATTATTTATTAGCTAAAGGATTTCTTGTAAAAAATTTCATTTAGCCTATATTGGGGCTTATTATTCGGCCCCATTCTATTGGCGAGTTCTTTCTATTAGAGTCTAATGTTACCACTTTCTTTCTTTCTTAAGATTCTAGAGAAGAATGCTTCTTTGGAAGGACCTCCCACACTTATTAACTTGACCATAACCAATTTACTTATATATCTAAGACCCATGTGGTTGATTTTTTTAATCATATTACTTAATATATCCATTAAACACTAATGGCATGAACTTTGACTTATCCCAAGATACTAGATATTAATTCTTCTCCATCTTTTTTTTGTTGCCAATATTACTTATTTTAGCTTGACAAAATTCTTTCATAAGTTATATTTCTAAGGCATCATTTTGAAAGAAAAATCAGTGTGGAATAAACATATGAAATAAATAAACACAATTTTAACGTAATATTTATGTGGAAAATCTGGTAAAATTATATTAGAAAAAAACCATGAGCAAAGATCTTTCATATCTTATTTCTCAAGAAATTTGCAATTACAACAACCTTGTGAAGTTACATAAAACATGACTTCGACATATTATAAGAAGTCCGAGTTGTAGAGTCCTTGTCAAACAAAACTTTCCAAAAATAGAAAGTGTGACTCATTACATGTTGAAAATTTTCCAAAATTACCATAAATATAGAGCCCCAAAGTATATAATTTTTTTAATAAATAGCTAGACATTCCAACACATGGTGGATAATCCTAGAGCCACAAATTTGTGTCCTTTGGACCATCCTCTAAAACTCTATGACTACTTTGGCACATCCCAAAAATATCATATAATGTTGTCATTCTGTAAAAAAATGACATACACATAGGGACTAGGATTACATGTTAATAATACCCTAATTAAGTGTTCAATTTATTTTATTCCCATTGCAAATTGATTCCTAAATGTGCTCAATTGATTAGTAGACATAAGGTAATTTCAAATCAATGAGGGAATGCCTTTAAATACAATAATCAACTACACAAACCAATACAACATGTGTGAGGTCAAATCATAACAAGGAGTAAACTAACTAGATAAATGAAAAATTTAACGTGAAATGATCAAATCCATGACTTTACAACTAATTTGAGTTAAATATGCACCAATAACTATGTATCATGGTGAAAACTAATAAATCTAAAATTCATAAATAAAAATCTAAACATTGATATCACTTATAAATTAATTATTACCATTAAAATAACGTAATAAAAATAGATCCAACAAGTTAACAAACATAGTTACACAAATTCCTTTACTAAGGAAAGTTCTTAATCTTCATACTTAAATAGGTGGTCTTAAAGGTCCATGAAAATCTTAAACAATAGGAAGTAAGAATGCAAAGAATATAGAAAAATTGGAAAGATTTTTTCACCTTCAATTAGCATCATAAAAAAATTGGAAACAACAAGATTGGATTACATTCCAATCAATTGAAATCTCTCATTTATATTATCTAGTTTTTTATTTTTTAAAATTTATTTATAATTCAAAATTATTATATATTATCATATAAATCAAAAATATTTATAGTATAATTATGAGTGAGTTTGTACATATAATTATATTTCATTGCCCCTTGACTGCAACAGAGCTCAGGGTATATAGATTTTAAGCCTTTCAACCTAGTTTGATTTGTATCCATTGCCCATAGTATAGTGAGGATCAAGAACAACCCCAATTGGCATTTGTGCAAAGTGTTTCTTTCCCACATCAGAAACTTTTGGTCAATCTAGAGCAGAGAGAAGAAAAAAGACAAGTATGGAGAGAGAGGGTAGTCCAGAGTTGAAGGAAGAGACAAGTATGGAGAGAGAGGGTAGTCCTGAGTTGAAGGAAGAGACGAGTATGGAGAAAGAGGGTAGTCTTGAATTGGAGGAAGAGACCAGTATGGAGAGAGTGGGTAGTCTTGAGTTGAAGGAAGAGACAAGTATGGAGAGAGTGGGTAGTCCTGAGTTGGAGGAAGAGAGAGTATGGAGAGCGAGGGTAGTCTTGAGTTGGAGGAAGAGACAACTATGGAGAGAGGGAGTAGTCTTGAGTTGAAGGAAGAGACAAGTATGGAGAGAGTGGGTAGTCCTGAGTTGAAGGAAGAGCTTGGTCAAATGTCTAAGTATGAAGTGATGGCTAGAGAACACGGTATCCATATAGTTTCTCAAATAATGAATATAATGATGGAGGTGTTAAAGCTCTTGTCCTCAAAAGTATTCTCATTGGACCTGCAAGAAGCCTGTGTAAAGGTGGTTTTGGCTTTGGCTAGCCATAAAATTGAACCTCTAGTTGATAAACGACAAAGAGAAGACCCAATTCGAGATTTGGAAAAACCTCTACTTGAACTTCTGTTTGGGAGTGGGCGGCCTCTGGGAGGAGGAGCAACAATTTGTTTGCAAGCTTTGGTGAACACAAAGGTATGGAAATTTGTACCTGATTATATTGTGGATGAAGTCTGTTTGAGAGTTACAATAGCTTTGGAGAAGAAAGAAACCCAAACCAGAAATCATATGAAGTTAGTTTGCTCTCTAGCAGAGCATAATAGTTTTATTCTTGAAGCCTATGGAACTTCTTTTCTTATGGCAGCACACGATATTCTCAACATTGCAAATTCCTAGCTACATCTGAATGCTCTTCTGACGCTCTGTTGAAAAATGCAAATGCTTTACTGATAGATTCAAAAATCTCTCTTACCATTAAAAATATTATGAGATTTATGTTTGATAGCTCTAGATGTTTCTCTTACCATAGCATGATAGCTTCAGACACACTTCAAATTTCCAAGGATATAGCTTCTAGGGGTAGAGGGTGGAAAAAAGTTATGAAAATATTGTTGTGTTGTGCTCGACGTCGTTCCTCTAATTATGATTCATGTAGAGTTATATTGATTGAAAGAAGGCTACCATGTTTTGGTTCTGATCTGAGTAGTTTTATTTTGTTGTTGTGTCCCCTTCTCTTTAGTGCTTGCTTATCATTCTGATGATGGATCATGGAGTATGATCCGAAACGTTGATGCAAAAACTCGACACAATTTCAATCAAGAAATAGTTCACATTTAATAATAAAGAAAGTTTATGTAATGAAATTAAACTAATAAAATTATCTTCTCTTTCAGTTTCTTGATTAAGACATTTACAATGAAATGATTAAAAATATCTTTTAATGTTAATCATGTTGTTATAGAGATGACACTACATGCTCATCTTATTTGACAAGGCTATGTCAATAATAGATTCAACATAGACTTTACATTAAATTCTTAACAATGTTGGAAATTGAAGGTTTCGATACAAAAGACAAATATAGATGTGAATAATTATGTCAAAGGCATTTTCTATATGAATCCAATGGCTGACTTCCATGATTGACACTCAATATCGTCAGCATGTATGGTCTATCAGATTTTTTTATAAAGATATGTATTAATTTAGAATTGAATATAGAATATGAATGTTTTTTTAATAATGTTTTTACTTTTTTAAAAGATCTTGAATATTTTTTAACTTTTAAATATTTTAATCTAAAAATTTATTTTATGTGTAATAGTGAATTTAGAATATTTATTTTATATATATCTTAAAAAAATTTAAATACATTAATTTATAAACTTATTTTTCCCCAATAAATTTAAAATATTTGTTTTACATGTAAATTTAAAAATGACTATTCTTTTTTATTTTTATAATTTTATTATTCAAAAAGATGTTTTGGGTTCAGAACAAACGGAAGGTGTATGAGCTTTGCTAGGGTTTTGTGGTGTTTGCGATCATCCTTGGCCCCTCTTGCGTCATACTGCTCTTACAGCGCAGGAATTGCCTCTTTTCCTGTGTGTACGATCGCATTTAGTGCGGTTTTTGTGTTTTAATATGCCTTCAACCGGCTCTAACCCAACAGTTCATGCTGGTGTTGGAAGTTCGATGACTTTCCTCAATGACTCCCCCTCCGAACAAGCGTCCCCAAAAAAATTGTTCCGAAACTTTTTCACGAGGTATGCATTCTGAATCTCCTATTAATGTGGTTTTACCTTTACCAGAGTTTGATTTTGCTTGTCAATGGCTTGAAAGTCACACCCTTGTTGGGTATTTTGTTGGGAGGACTCCCCCTGAAAGTGTGCTTAAGGAATGGGTTAGCAAAGCCTGGGTCCCTCATGGGGTCCACCTTGATATGGTCCAAAACTTGACCAAGGGTTTTTTTCTGTTTCGCTTTTCAGAGGTTAGTCATGTACAGGCCATCTTAGGCCACGACCCTTGGTATGTCCAGTCTTCCTTGTTGGTTTTCCAGGCATGGACCTGTGATTTTACTATCTCAAATGAGACTAAACTCTGGGTCCCAGTTTGGATTGAGTTTCTTGGTCTCCCTATGCCTTGTGTGCCCTATTTGAATCATATTGCATCCTCATTGGGGAGGGTTATCTGTGTTGAGCCATATAAGTTTTTTCAGGCTTGTCCCCAGAAAAGGGTTTGTGTGGAAGTGGACCTTTCCCACGACTTGAAAGACTCCATTGATATCCAAATAGGAGCTCTCCGGCACACCTAGAAGGTCACTTATTTCAATTTTCCCAACACATGTTATCGGTGTTAGTCCGCAGACCACAAGATTAAGGACTTCCCTTTGGCAGTGCCACGTACACCTTCTCCACCACGAGATGTTGTGCAACCCCATCAGGTGGATTCTTCTGCTGGCAAGCAAGATATGTCTTAGACTACAGTTACAAACTGCAAGAATAAGTCTTCTGGTTCTGGGTCGGCTTCCAAAGCCATTGAACCAGCAAAAATTGTTTCAAACCCTTCCTCAAAGGGGACGAAAGCTCCGACCAAGGCATATAGCGTGCCTCTGTAGCCTCGGCCTAAGACCACGCCTCAACCTACTGCTATTATGATGGCACAACCGAGTGTTTATACTCCTGTGTCAGGAGCTCAAAGACATTCTCACATCCCTTCTCCTCCCAGGGAAGAAGGGGAATATGTTCACGAGAAGCGAAGAATTTCCTCTCCTTCTATTCAGATTGGTTCAGTGCCGCTAGATTCCAATGATACAAACGCATTTCATCCATGAATTTCCTTTCATGGAATGTTCGAGGTATAACAAACCTCTCTAGAAAGTATACTATCAGAGATACCTCGCGTAAGTTGTCTGGTATTGAAGTGCTTTGCCTCCAAGAAGTTAAAATTTCTGGTTTTTCGCTTGCCTCGGCTTGTTGCTCTATTTGGCTATCTAGTTCCATGTTTTGCACTGCTCATGAACCTGGGTGTGGCGGAGCTATCACTCTTTTATCCCTACGGTGGCTATCCTCTGTGGTCGACCATGGGTCTGATCCCACTCATCGGCTCGTCTGGATTCTTCTTAACATTGATAATCATTCTTTTGGGATTATTAATGTTTATGCCCCTGATGATGTTGTGGAACACTCTGTACTTTGGCGATGGATTGCTACCTCATTTCCTGTTGCTACCTGGATTTTATGTGGGGATTTCAATATGGTTGAGATGGCGTATGACAAAGATGGCACCTTTCCTTTCATATGGGTAGCTAGTGAAAGAGAGGTGTGGTTCTACATGCACAATAAATTGGGGCTTTTTGATCCCAATATCGGCCGCCACCATTCTCATTCTCTCTGGCACAACTTGTGTAATTACAGGGCTAGTTTTAACAAAAATTTTAAATGCCTTAATCGTGCCATGATCTCGGTTCAATCTTTTTTCTCTTTTGATAGCTCTTCCCTTCTAGTTAAGCCATTAGTGGATGTGACTTTGTTAGACCACTTCCCCATTTTCTTTCACATTGAATGGGATTTTCAATAGCCTTGCACGTGTAAGACTCAATTCTTTCTTAACATGTCTTTACTCTGCCACAAGCCTACCCTAGCCCACATTCACAGAGTTTAGAATTTGGAATGTAGGCCAGCCCATCATACAGGCTGGATTACTTGGTGGAATGATGCTATCACTCGCACTACTAGATTTCTGTGCATTTATGGGCTCCAGCTAGTCATTTTTCACCGGTGGTCTTATGAGGCTACCATTGCCGACTTGTGCTCAGCTATCGAGGCTTTAGCGGCCAACCCCTTTTCCCCATCATTGCAAGTTAGAGTGGTAGAATTAAGGCACAAAAGGAAAATTGCTGACAGTTATGTCGCCAGAGGTGCACAAATCAAGGCACATCTTCACTGGCTTAAAATTGGTGATCGTGCCTCCAAAGAGTTTTTTCTGGCCTTGCATGCTAGACACTCTCGAGATTAAAAAAATTAAAGATGGCATATAGGTGCTTTCAGAGTTGCCTAAAATTCTCCAGGATTTCGTGCGTCACTATGAGAAAGTGTTCACTGCTCAAGACCCCATGCTAGGGCGACAACAAGCCCTCCAGAACTACCTCGTTGTTGTGCCACATAGGCTTTCTCTAGCCCAGAAAAATTAATGTGATCAATTTTTAACAATTGATGATCTGAAAGAAGCGGTGCACTCCATGGTTGATGATAAAGCCCCAGGGATTGACAGATTTCCTTGCGAATTTTACAAAGCCCTCTGGGATTGTGTTGGCCCAGATTTACATCATGTCTATTTAGAAGCATTCCATGCTAACTCTCTAGGGGAGTTAATAAAAAAGGAAATATTAAATTCATACCTAAATTTGGTGATCCCAAAGACATTTTTAACTGGCAGCCTATCACGCTTCTCAATGTCTCCTACAAAATCATCGCCAAAGCTCTTGCCTTAAAAATTTGCCATCTTTTACCTCATATTGTGTGCCTAGAACAAACTGGTTTCATCAAGTCCAAGTTTATTTTAGATAACATTATTGATGTTTGGCAAGGCATGGAATGGGCTTCGCGCTCCAATCAGAAAGCCATATTTATCAAGATTGATTTTTCCAAAGCCTATGATTGCATTGAATGGCCGTTTATCCTTGCTATGCTGCAAGCCTTGGGTTTTGGGCCCAATTTTATTCAGTCTATTCGGATGCTCTTTGTGGACGTTTCGACCTGCATTACCATAAATGGTCGCCAATCCTCTACTTTTGGCCTCTTTCATTCCATTCGGCAGGGTTTCCCGCTTGCTCCTTCCCTGTATGTGCTTGCTACTAAAGGCTTTGGTTATCTTTTGGCCAATGTGGTTTCCTAATAGCGTGTTAAACAAATCTCGCTGTCGAACTCTCAGGCTTAGATTTTCAATGGCCATTTTGCTGATGACTCTTTCCTCACTCTCTTGGAGGACGAGGAGAACATTCAAGCGATGCTTGACTGCCTTAATATTTTTTGTCTCGCCTTTGGCTCTGTCATTCAGTGGCACAAAACTCTTTGTTACAGACTGTGTGTATGAAAATATGGTTAAAATTAACGAATTCAAAACACAATCAATAAAACCTTATATCAAAGAAACTAAAAAGAAGATTTAAACAAACTCTTTATGGCAGATTCTTCGAAGTCATCTTATTTCTCTCTATCTCCAGCATTTTGTTGGTTCAAGTTGCTCTTAGATTTCATGTACCAAGCTCAACGAAATAGACTACTAGAGAATGAGATTTAAATATGCATACTAATGCTAAAATGCAAGATTATGCTATTGCTGTGATAAAATTATTGCTAAGATATGGATATTGATAAAGATGCTGAAGATGCAAAAGTGTTAGCGAAATTGCGTATGCGTGTGTGTGTAACCAATGCTTGGATTTGCACATGTATTTAAAGAGTTTTCAAAAGAATTTGATTGGCTGCCATGATTAACGGTTCAAATCAAGCTTGTTGGGATGAACGGTGAGGAATTTTTGAAAGTTGAGAGAGAAATAGAAGGTTTCCTCTTCACAAATTTTCTCAGTTAGATCCGAAGGAAAGTTGCCATTCGAAGAATGAGTTGAGAATGAATTTCATAATTAAATAAATAAACTTATTTAATTATGTGTGAAGATGAAATTAGAAGTTTACATAATTAAATAAATAATGTTTAATCATGCGTGAAGATGAAATTAGAAGGTAATTAAATATTAGAAATATTTAATTATGTGTGAGAGGAATTTAGAAGATAATTAAATATTTAAAATATTTAATTATGTGCAAGAAAGGAACTTTAGAAGATAATTAAATATTTAAAATATTTAATTATGTGTGAGAGGAATTTAGAAGATAATTAAATATTTAAAATATTTAATTATGTGTGGAGTGAGAAAAGATATTAAATTAAATATTTATCTATTAGATGAAGAGGGTGTTTGAAGGAATATTCCATTATTTGAATTCAAATATTCAAATTTAGAATAACATGATAATTAGTATAAATAAATTATAAAATTTATTTAATTTAATTAAGAGGAATATGGAAGATGGTAATAATTAAATAAAATTATTTATTTAATTAAGGTAGAAGAATTTACAAAAGTGAACAATATAAATAAATAATTAAATTTATTTATATGTAGATGACTTTAGGGGATTAATTAAATAATTTATATTTAATTAATTAACAAGCTTGATGACCATTTTTAGACATATACATTTTGCCCCTCTTTGAAGTGATGTTTGAAACACATTGCTTCAAAGAAAATAATTTTTTTGACCTTGATATGTTTTTGATGCTGATGCTGATGATGCCCCCTCGGGAGGTAAATCACGGATGATGATGTTCTGCTGGGGAGTTAGTGATTTAGCTCCTGATAAGTGATGTAAAAGATGCCCCAGGTGAAAAATATAAAGTGAAAAGAATAAAATGCCACCAAAAACCCACCTTAATTTGACCTATATAAGGCAAAAGGGGTGAAAATGGAAGTCATTTTCACTCCTTTGCTACAGTGATTTGGATGCTCTGAAAGTGACATAGCGAGATGCCAATCCCATTTCACACACATAGATTCGAGTGGGCCCGTCAATTTCAGAGACCAGCCGCGTATGGACCACCGGTGAGTCGATTAAACCCTTTATGCTTTGAAATTTTATGATTTTGATCAATTTTTTTACATTTTTCACACAGATTCAGGTTTTAAAATGTCATTTTAGCGCATTCGATAGTCTGTTTTAGCGCATTTGAGAAATTTTCCATAGCGCATATAGGGTGTTCTTTAGCGCATATAGGTGTAGGGAAAAATATAGGTTTCCTAGCATATACGAAGTGTAGATTAGCGCTTCTAGGTTAGAAACCCAGCTAGAAAACTTTAGCGCATCTAGGGCACAAATTCGCACATGTAGGGATTAGCACATGTAGGGTATGAAGTAGTGCATCCACTGGGTTTCGTAGCGCATCTAGGGTTTTAGCGCTTATAGGGGAAACTTTAGCGCTTTTAGGGTGCAAAACAGCGCATACGAGGTTTTAGCACTTTTGAGGTGAACTGTAGCGCTTATGTGTTTTAGCGCATCTGAGGCATAGATTAGCGCATCTAGGAAATTTTTGGTAGAATGCCACTATGATGAAAAATGATGGTCTACATTGCTTCTTTGGTCAATAGATAGAAAAATTAGTTTTCCATCATGCTGATATGGATAAAAATGATAGAAAATTTGATGATTAACTGATAACTTTGCTTCTTCAAATAGAAAACAAAGAGTAGATGGATTGACTGATTGTCTAATAACTTTGCTTCATATGAATGAAAAACAAAGAGTAAATTGATTGATTGTTTGATAACTTTGCTTCATATGAATGAAAAACAAAGAGTAAATGCTTGATATGACTTCTGATAAATTTATTTTCTGTGATAGAAACCAAATAGTAGATGATGATTTTTAAACATATTTGCATTCATGACTGAAGTACAAATAAGAAAATGATTTGATCGTTGATAAATTTGCTTTCCTGAAAAAGAAACCAAATAGTAAATGATGATAGAGTAGATTGATTTTGATATGCGGATAGATAGATGTAGCAATGATTGCATAATCTGATTGATTGTATGATATGGGTCACTGATATGGGTCACTTGATATGGGTCACTGATATTGGTCACTGATATGGGTCACGTGATATGGGTCACTGATATGGGTCACTTGATAGATAGAGCACATGATATGAGTCATTGGTATGAGTCTGATTAATTGTCCTTGTGATGACAAAAAAATAGGAGGTTTTTGATAACCTCCAGATTAGAGAGCGGTTCCCGATATGTTGGGATCAGATAGGAGAGTTGACTCCAGCTGAGGTACAGTGGATAGGTGACTGTGGATTGGGATCCTTGTTGACCATCCCGTGAGGGATTCGAGTCAACAGGGGACTAGTGACTGCCTTGGCAGAGAGGTGGCATTCGGATCATAACACCTTTCATTTGCCGACTGGTGAGATGACCATGACACCAGAGGATGTGTACAAGATTCTAGGGATTCCTGTGGTAGGTGCCCTTGTGGTTTATGACCACAAGGAGATAGGAGGGACAAAGGCACTGAGGAGGATCTACGGTGATATGGCGATAGCCAGATATTGGGTGCCGTGGGCAAATTTTAGTAGATATCTAGCCCTAGTTGTTGTTTTGGCGACATTCATTGGAGGCTTCCTTGGACCAGATCATTTGTTGAAGGGATTCTCAGTTGGATGGGGTAGGATGCTGGAGTGGATGGTGACACAGCCGTGGAGGTATGCTTGGGGGAGTTGCATTTTGGCTCATTTATATCATGATCTACATCAGGTAGTGTACTGAGGGTCGACGAGTTTGGCCAGTGGTGTGACACTGCTTCAGATCTAGGCCTGGGAGCATATTGCGATTATGAGGCCAGAGTGTACTAGAGCTAGGCCACTAGGCAGGCCATATGTATATGCGTATTCAAGTGCACTTGTCCAGCCCAAGCTGGGAAAGTTGGAGTACTGGCGACGCGTGCTAGATGATGTGGATTTAGTGATATGGAGGTCATACACAGATTGTGAGCCGTGAGATACCGATCACCTGGAGATGCAATTTGTCTATATGCCTCGATATCTGATAGGGCGGACCCCATTTATTATTGAGAGATTTTTGGCTTTGCGAGTTCAGAGGCAGTACAAGTATACACAGGGGATGCCACAGGGCGTTGCTCACTATGGGCGACGTAAGGATGATCCTGGATGGGGTCGATGTATTACCTACCAGGTGGCCTATATAGAGTATTCCAGCTTACAGTCGGAGGCATGGGCATACAAGCCAAAGGTGGTAGACCCTGGGATGTCAGATGAGTACTTGGTGTACTTCCACACACATCGATTTCCATGGTTTACATGCCCTGATGAGCTAGGACCTATTGCAGTGGTACAACAGCTAGGGGAGGAGAGACAGGGGGAGGTGGCGGGTGGAGAGCAGGTGGTGGGTGGAGGAGAGGAGGAGGAGGAGAGCAAAGATGAGAAGGAGGGTGGCAGAGAGGAGGAGGAGGGTGATAGGGATGGTGACAACTCAGATGGTGGGGATGATGGGGGAGATGATGGAGGGGAGGCAGAGAGGTCAGTGAGGCAGAGGTTCAATAGTCTAGCTAGTGCTCAAATTGTACGACGGCCCTGATCTGGTGGCAGACCATGAACTATTATCAGGGTGTCCTCCTCATCACATTAGGCACAGATAGCCACTCTGTAGGCCCAAGTGCAGACTGTTCAGGGTCAGCTAGGTCAGGCGCAAAGTATGATAGCTCAGTTACAGGCAGAGCTGACACAGGCACAGGCTCAGGCTCAGGATTTGGCATCGACACAAGTATCTCAGCCTGCCCCAGACCCACAGATAGCCCAACTGATCACAGAGAGGGATGCTTTGAGATGGAGGGCAGCAGAGGCCGAGGGCATCGATCAGAGGCTCATGGGAACTGTAGAGAGTGCATCCTTGCGGGAGGCGATTGTAGAGGGCATGGAGATGGCGAGGGAGGCAGAGTACTACTGTGTGAGATATGAGGAGTTATGTCCTCCTAAGCGCATAGAGCCATTCCAACTGTCCCACACGAGGACCAGGAGCAGATCACAGACATGTACACAGAGCCTAGGGGTTACCGGGCCTTGGCGGGATCCCAACGCAGGTACCAGTGGCAGGCCACCTCCTTTCGGACTAGCTCCATCAGGGGCATCGACCAACTATTTTGTGATGTATATCATTTTTGGAGCATGCATATGTGATTTTTTATCATATCCCATGTATCTCTCTTTGGACTTTGCAGTTACTTTAGACATTGGACATTTGTATCATTTTTTGATGAGTGATGATATGCAATGGCGATGATTTTTGATGATGTGATGTGTATTGATGAGATGATTTATGTGATATGCATTTATTTCTATATGTTATGGATTTTGGTATGCATTTGAATAATTTGATGACTAACATGATATGCAGGATGATTTGATATGATGTGTTTATGATGATGATGAAAAATGATTGATGATGTGTACTAATGATGTCATGCAAGTGGATGACTTATGATTATGAAAATATGTCATGGAATTTTTTGATATGTTTTATGAAAAATGTTGTGTGGAAAATGATATGAAAATGCATGTATGTAATGTTTGTTTTTGGATTTTCAAAGGCAAGTAAATAATGATAATATAATGGAAAATGAATGTTGTGTTTATGATATGCGTTATGAATTTGTAATATGAATGGATATGAAAATGATAGGATGATTAACGAGATGCGATGAATATAATGTGACAAATGATATGAAATGAAATGATTAATAATAATGTGATGTATGATAAGATGATAAATGGTATGTGATGAAATGTAATGTAGATGATAAATGATAACGAAATGATAATGGTAAATAAGATGAAATGATAATGAAATGATAAATGAGATGATATGAAATGATAATGGAATGATAAATGGTAATAAATGATAAATGATAATATGAAATGATAACGGAATGATAAATGAGATGATATGATAAATGATATGAAATGATAATGAAATGATAAATGATAAATGATATGAAATGATAAATGATAATATGACATGATCATGGGATGGTAATGAAATGATAAATGATAAATGATATGAAATGATAATGGTAAATGATATGATAATGGTAATGAAATGATAAATGTTAAATGATATGAAATGATAACGAAATGATAAATGATAATATGATATGATCATGGGATGATAATGAAATGATAAATGATAAATGATATGAAATGATAACGAAATGATAAATGATAATATGATATGATCATGGGATGATAATGAAATGATAAATGGTAATAAATGATAAATGTTAAATGATATGAAATGATAATGGTAAATGATATGAAATGATAAAGAATATGAAATGATAATGGTAAATGATATGAAAATGATAATGAGATGATGAATGAGAAATGATATGAAATGATAAATGATAAATGATATGAAATGATAACGAAATGATAAATGATAATATGATATGATCATGGGATGATAATGAAATGATAAATGATAAATGATATGAAATGATAATGGAATGATAAATGGTAATAAATGATAAATGTGAAATGATAATGGTAAATGGTATGAAATGATAAATGTTAAATGATATGAAATGATAATGGTAAATGATATGAAATGATAATGAATCCTAAGTGATATGCAAATGAATGGAAAATGATAGATGATAAGACCTAGACGAAATGATAATGAAGATGAAAGGTGATGATGAAATAAATATCCGAACATCCTCCACAAATAGTTCAAAGAGACGTGGCAGCCGTTGATGTTTTTGTTAGTCCTTTCGAAAACTCTGATGCAACTCTAGTATGCAGATATATACACTGATCTAAAATGAAATGCAACTAAATGAAACGAACCATTTGTTGAGATTTTTGCCATTTTTCCTGAATCATCATAGAGCATTTTTAAAATGTTGGAAGTATGTGCAAGCACCAGAGGGGAAATTAGCACCAATGATGACCTGAGTACAACTTTCATGAAGTTTGATATAGCAAGCAAACACAAGCATCGAGGTATAATTGGACCAAGATGACCTGAGCATTTCTTGCATAAACAGACAAAGACTAACCATCTTTTGATGCAAATTTGGAACTGTCGTCAATGATAAGCTTTGGAAATCATGTGTCGTGACATATTGGCAATAGATGGATAGTTAACCTCAAGAAAACAGACAAAGAAAAAATCATCCTCTTTCCTCACCACTCTAGTTTAGTACATCATCGAGTGTGCTCTAGAGAGATGATATCGAAAAGCAAACAACCATCGTTCAAAATGAAATACTGTTATTCCAATAATTATTCAGATTATAGATCATCCAGATATGAGTCATGATAGGGTATGCAACTGAAAACTGTTGTGCTTGGGATCACCGATTGGATAGTCGTTCATGTGATTTGATTGTTTGTTTGCATGATTGGATTTGATGTCATTGTCTAGCTATTTTGGTAAAACCTGAAAGTTGGTTGCCCCTAGTAGGTCAACGTTTGCCCCTAGTATTGACATAACTTGCTGAAATGAATATGTACAATAATCAAGCCATGGTAAGACATTATCATTCTAGGAAAATGTTGATAGCATGATGTTGGTATGGCCCTAAAATGATGGAAAGATGCATGAAAGGGAAGGCTGAGAAGCCAAGTGCAGAACATGAACTAATAGATGGAGAGCTACAAATAGCGTTTGTTTGCCAGATTTTCACTATTTATTTTTATTGCATTTTTCTTGTCAATAGACTGCTTGTCGCCAGGTTTTCACCCTATGACTTTTTTTTTTGTTCGCTACCAAGATGCCTGTTTGCCAGGTTTTCACCAGGGTAACCATTTTCTGCTATTTTTGTATTTCTTCAGGACTTTTTCTGATTTTTGTGTATTTCCTTAGGACCCTTTTCTGCTGTTTTTGGATTTCTTCAGGACCCTTTTCTACTATTTTTGGATTTCTTCAGGACCTTTTCTACTGTTTTTGTATTTCTCCAGGACCTTTTTCTGTTGTTTTTGTATTTCTTCAGGACTTTTTCTGATGATGATAACCACTTCAAACATAATACCTTTTCAGGTGCATGGTGTTGATGGGTTTGTCAAACAGGTCCCCTTCTGGTGTCGATAGCTTGTAGGCTCATGAACCGTAGACGGCGATAACCACATAAGGACCTAGCCAATCTGGTTCAAACTTTCCTTTCTTTTCTCTGTCTTGCTGATTTTGTGGGTTCTCTTTCAGAACAAGATCACCCACCTGAAAGGTACGTGGATTTACTTTGTGATTATATCTACGAGACATCATCTGTTGGTATGCTTTCAAATGGTCAGCTGCTTTTTGTCTCTTTTCATTTAGGAGTTCCAGTTCTTGTAGTCAGGAAACTCTGTAGTCGTCATCTGTTGTGAGACCTTTTAGTGAAACTCTGAGTGAGGGAATCTCAACTTCTAGAGGTAGTATAGCCTCTGCTCCATAGACAAGAGCAAATGGCATTACTCCTGTTGGCGTGTGAATACTGGTTCTGTAGGCCCATAAGGTTGGATTGAGTTGAACATGCCAATCTTTCCCTGAATCATTCACAGTCTTCTTTAAATTTTTTAGTATAGTCTTATTTGAGGCCTCTGCTTGGCCATTCCCTTATGGATAGTAAGGTGTTGAATATCTATGCTGAATGTGAAATCTCTCACAAAGTTCATCAACATCTTGATTCTTGAAAGGTCGTCCATTATCTGTAATAATGGAGTTGGGAATGCCGTACTAACAAATAATATAGTTAAGTATGAACGATGATATCTGTTTTCCGGTAACTTTATTGAGAGGTACTGCCTCAATCCACTTGGTAAAATACTCTGTGGCTGTGATGATGAACTTATGCCCATTTGATGAGGAAGGATGAATCTTACCCACTAGATCTAACCCCATTGAGAGAATGGCCAGGTTGGCGTAAATGGTTGAAGTTCCTGTGCAGGAGCATGAATGAAATTCCCATGAATCTGGAATTTTGAGCATGTTTTCACAAAAGTGAATGATTCTCTCTCCATTGTAGGCAGTAGTAACCCATTCTAATCAATTTCTTGGCTAAGGTCGGTCCACTCGAATGAGTACCAAAAATGCCACCATGAACTTCTTGTAAAGCTTTGTTAGATTCATCGTGTTCAAGACATCGAAGTAAAGTTCCATCAAGACCATGGCAATAAAGGGTGTCAACGATAAGAGTGTAGTGAGAGGATTGGCGGATGAAATTTTGTTTTTGGTTACAGGATAGATCAGGTGGTAAGATATCGTCTTTTAGGTAGGTATAAATTTTTCCGTACCAAGGTGAATCGGATCCCACCAAGTGGCAAATGATTTGGCTTTCAGGGGTGTCATAGGCAGGTGCAAATGATTGTTCCACCATAAATTCATAGCGAGCCTAATTTTCTGGGAGCTGTACCAATGATGTGATTGTAGCCATGGCATCGGCTGCTTTGTTATCAAGCCTTGGAATTTGTGTGAATTTGATGTCCACAAAGTACTTCTTGAAGTCATCAAACATCTTTTTATATGGTAACAGTTTGTCATCTTTGGTCTGATAATCATCATTGATCTGATAAATGACCAACTATGAGTCACCATACACCTATAATTCTATAATCCTCCATTCCAATGCTATTTTAAGTCTAGTAATCAATGCTTCATATTCGGCTATGTTGTTAGTGCATGGAAACATCAACCTATATGATTGCAGAATGGTGTGTCCTTGGGGGGTGATGAAAAGTATGCCTACCCCTGATCCATGTTGAGTGAAAGAACCATAAAAATATAAGGACCATGGTTGTTTGGATTCTACAGTAAAGAAATCAACATCTAGAAATTCAATGTGTAGGGGATGATCTGCTTGCAGTGGTGCTTCAGCTAGTTGATCAGCGATAACTTGTCCTTTGATTGCCTTACGATCAATATAATGGATGTCAAATTCACTCAAAATCATTACCCATTTTGCTAACCTTCCTGTCAATGATGCTTTGCTTAACAGATACTTGAGTGGATCAATCTTTGCAACAAGATTGATTGTATGAGTTAACATGTAGTGTCAAAATTTCTGTGAAGCAAAGACCACTGCTAGGCAAGCCTTCTCAATGAAAGTGTAGTTGAGTTCATGCCCTATCAATGTGCGACTAATATAATAGATTGCATGTTCTTTTCCTGTAGAGTTTTCTTGCACTAGCAATGCCCCCAAAGATGTCTCTGTTGCGGCAATATATAAGATCAGTGGTTTGTCTAGATTTGGTGGTACTAGAACTGGTGGGTTCATTAGGTACTGTTTGATTTGTTGAAAGGCCATCTCACACTTATCATCCCATTTGAAAGGAACATTCTTATGCAGTAGATGTGTGAAAGGTAGACTTTTGTCAGCCAGTTGTGCAATGAACCTTCGTATAGATTGAAGTCATCCCTATAATGATCTCAACTAACTAATGTTCCTTGGGGGAGGCATTTCCATGATTGCCTGTATCTTGGTAGGATCTACTTCAATTCCTTTTTCTGACACAATGTACCCTAAGAGTTTTCCAAATGTGACCCCAAAAACACATTTCTTGGGATTGAGGCAAACTTTGAATTTCTCTAATCTTGCAAATATTTTGGACAATATTTCCAGGTGTCCTTCTCTGGTGTATGACTTTTCCAATATGTCGTCTACATAATCTTCCATGAATGTATGCATCATGTCATGAATGATTGTAGTCATGGCTCTTTGGTAAGTAGCCCCAACATTCTTTAGACCGAAAGGCATGACGTTCCAACAGTAAGTTCCCCATGGACATGTGAAAGCTATTTTCTCCTGGTCTTCAGGTGCAATCTTGATTTGGTTGTAACCAGAAAAACCATCCATTAATGAATACATGGCATGGCCCACTGTCAGATCAACTATAGTGTCGATGTTTGGTAGTGGGAAGTCATCCTTAGGACATGCTTTATTAAGATCCCTGAAATCTATGCACACCCTGATGCTTTTATCTGGCTTGGATACAGGAACAATGTTAGAGATCCATTCTGCATAGTCGATTGATCTTATGAAGCCTACACCAAGGATTTTTCTCAGTTCTTCCTTAACCAATAATGCAACATGGGGGTGCATCTTTCTGAGTTTTTGTTTCACAGGCTTAACTCCTGATTTGATAGACAAGTGATGCATGATAAGATTAGGATCAAGACCTGGCATGTCTGCATAAGACCAAGCAAAGTTGACTTGATGTGCTCTTAGAAACTCTATGAACTCTGGTATTTCTTTCTTTGTCAGTGACACAACTAACTGTAAAATCCTTGGCTTATCTAAACTTTCAAGATCGACGGCATTTTTAGGCTCAATCAAAATAGGCGATCACTCATGGTAGTGCTCCGGGAAAGTGTCAAGATTCCCATCGTCTGGTGCCTTAAAAAGGTTTTCACCATTTGATACGCTCTTTATTTTATCTTTTTTTTGATCTAATACTGCCAGATTCTGGTTTTCACCATTAGATCTTTCTTTTTGAATTTTATTTTTGCAGCTAGGAGAATTGACACTCTCCTGATCGAAGACTCTATGCTGAGAATCGCTGGTGGAACAATCATTTGTGTCATCTGCGGAAAGGAAGTTGATGATAGATTCATCACTTGGGAACATAGGTATATCGATAGGTTCAGATGAATCCCAATCAATGAGATCAAGATGGATCAAAGATAACGGGTCGTTAGGTTGTGTGAAATCGGCAATGGTTAGGGTAATAATGGAGTTGACCGTAGGATCTGAGGTATGAGGTGGGTCAATGATGATACTATTCTCATGATAATCTTGTTCATTTAAATCTGACTCAGTATCACTAGAATTATAGTCACCTTGTAGTTCAGATTCTTGTGTTTGGGTCCCTGAACCTTGACCTTCGATTAGAATTGGGGCATACTGGTGTATTACATCAACCTCTTTGTCCCTCCAGAACTCATCATTGTAAATGGTATCTGTGCAAACCCTTTTCCTAGTACTTGCAAAACAACATGAATAAACGAGTTAGACAAGGAATTGCAAGCTAAAACAAGGATTCCCTATGAAATCCATTTGCAAACTCAAAATAGGAAAGAAAATAAGCAAGAAAACAATGAAATGATAAAAACTAGATAAAATCCTAATTAGAAGTGCAAACTCTTGATCCCATGGGGGAATTGGTGCCAATTTGATGTGAAAATTGGCCCTTTCCCAATTCCTATGATGCAAGATTCAAATGTTGAAGAGATTGATCCACTTTGTTGATGAAATGTGAAGACTCCAAGCCAAAATCTGCAAAACCTAACTATGACTCAATGATAATGGATGAAACTCAAGAGATATTTGAGCATGGTAACTTTGCTTGGATTGTGGATGATAAAATGAGGAGAGGAGCTCTTCATTTATAGGATTTCAAGATGGATGAATGCCCAAATTTGAGCAATGTGGGACTAACATTTATCCAATGATATGGTGCCACTTGTCAAGCTATGAATGGATGATGGTTGTGCAAGATTTGGGGTTTGTGCCAATAAATGCCAATATTTGAAATTCAAATTTGTTGAAATGACATGTAAGAGGGAAGGGAAAATGCAATAAATGCCACTTGGCTCAAGGAAAAGGACATGTAAGAGGTTTTAAATGCCTTGTTGGATGTACATGTTGACTTGGAATTTTTGAATTCAAATTGAGAGAATATTCCAAAGAGATGCCTTGTGAGGAAAATAGGGATTTAATAAATGAATTAAATCTATTTTCATGTGCAACTTGCATTATCTAGAGGATGTGACATGAGATTATATTAAATTAATCAAGGGTTAATTAATTTAACAGGAGATTAGATGATGTGACTTATTTGACTTAGATTTATGGATTTATTTAAATAAGATAAGAGAAGAATATGATAAAAGGCTAATTAAATAAAGATTTTGATTTATTTAATTAAAAGGGATGGTGTTAGATTAAATCAAATAAGGTTTTAATTTACTTAATTTAATGGATAAACTTTAGAGATTTAATCAAATAAATTGATTATTTAATTAAATAGGGATAATTAGATCAGATGGATTGATTTAATTAACAAGAGAAATGACTTGATTTAGATAAAGTGATTTATTTAACCAAGAGAGGATACTGATGAATTTAATTAGATAAGTGAATTTGATTAAATGGTTAGACCGAGGAATGATTTAGGAAGAAACGATGTTAGTAAGTCAGGATCAAATGTACGATGTCAATTAGTATATTTTTAGTGTCTACAGTATCCCATTCATATTCAGCAGAGTCTGTGTCAGAGTGATTATCCATGTAATTCTAAATTGTTGCCAAACATGCTTCTCTTGAATCTGAACCTTCTTGTAATGTGAAGACAGTACCATGCGGTTGTTTAGATGTTCCTTCTTTTGAGTTAGCATCATAGCCTAATCCAGTTTTCTCTTTTGCAGCAAGTCCTTGAAGGTGAATAGGCTCAACTAATCCTTTTCTTTTTCCGATAGGACCCTTATCATAGCCCATCTTCTGCATGATTGAATATCCTTTTCCGTATATATCTATTGGTAATTTGACATTAAAAACTGCTTCATCTTCATCTTTATAGAGCCAGTTTAGAATTTCTCTATCCTCAGGATCTTCCATGGGGAATTTTTCTTTGATGGATCATCCATTAAACTTTGTGCTTGGCTCTGTTGGTGGTTGCGTTGATGTTGTGTGATAGAAGGTTGTCCGTGTGAGTGAGGTGATGTAGGTAAATTAGCAAGACATAGAGAGTACTCCCCGACTCCATGGTCCTTAAATTTCAATTTCTTGTCAAAACTATTGGTTAATTGACTTATTTGTGTATCAATCTTGAGAGAAGTACTAACTTGAGCTTCTCAATTGTTAGGAACCAAAGTATTTTGACTAGCTTTGATGTTGGCACAAGTTTGGACATTTGATTTATTAGCTGGTATCGTGATTTCCTGTCCATCATAAGGAAATTTAAGACATTGATGATATGTGGATGGGACAGCTTGCATTTCATGGATCCAAGGATGACCCAACAAGATGTTGTATGCAAGATCACGATCTAGTACTTGACAGAAGGTATTTTTGATAACAGTGCCCACTCTGATTGGTAGCATTATTAGACCCTTGGATGCTCTTTCTTCATCATCATAAGCTTTAATGGTAATCTTTCTTCTAAAATTGATGGAATCCTCAGAAAATCCTAAAGCTTTAACCAACTTCATGGTACATATGTTTAAACCAACACCTCCATCTATTAGAACTCGTCTGACATGAAACTTGTGAACCGTGACTTCTAAATATAATAAGGAATTATAGGGATGAGTTATGGAAATGTCATCTTTTTTAGAAAATGAAAGGCACGTAGGTGAAGACAAGTGTCCTACCATAGCTTGAAATTGGTCCACATCCAAATCAGTGGATACATTTGTTTTGACGAGGGCCTTTTCGAGAATTTCTTTATGTGCTGGGGAAATCTTCAAGAGTTCTAAGATAGAAATCTGAGCAGGAGTTTTCCAAAGTTGGTTGACTAAATCATATTGATGTTGAGCTGTAGGTCCAGTGGATTTTGAGGAGCACCCTTTAAGACAACTTTAGCTTGCACCCTTGTTGTTGCGTTGACCTCCCTATATTCCATTTTTTCCTTGACCTTTATAACATTGACCTGCTCGTCGTCGGTGTAGATATGATTAATTATCGGATCATCAATATGATTCACGTTTTTTTCCAAAGACTCACCTTTTTGATAGTTAGGCAAAGGGTTGTGAAATGCTTGGTGGTCTTCATTTGATTGTTGATGTCCTTCTATTGTGATGGTGCCATTTTCAATTAAGTCCTAAATGGTATTCTTCAAGGCTTGACAGTTATTTGTGCGATGACCTTTGTACCGATGATAGTCACAATAGTATGCCTCATTCCATGATGGAGGCTTCACACTGGGTTCACAGTTTCGTTGAGGTGGCAAGGCAATGACATTTTTATCCATCAACTCTTTGAATGCAGATTCCAAAGATTGACCCAGTGGAGTGTAAGTTCTTCTATTGGAGAAGAATGAAAATCGTTGTGGATTTGTATTCGAGGTATTCCCTAAGGAGTTACTATTGTTATTGGTTCCTCGGTAACCTTGATATTTGGCAGTCCCTTGATTGGGAGTAGAATTTTGATTCGCATTGTTCCTCAGAGGAGGAGTGTTTCCTGGATTTGTGACCGAGTTGACATTGTTATAATTGTTGTTGCATGGAGTACTTGGAGTACTAAGGAAAAATGGCTTGGTCGAGACATGATTTGCATCAAAAACACCATCATTCACTACGTTCTTGTTGCGAGTCCAAAATTTAGACTTGTCCTGATTGTTATGATGATTGGATGAGCCAGGATTGTCTTTGTCCAGTTTTATGATTCCTATTTTGACCAAAGCACTTTCAATGGTTATAGCATCTTCAATCAATTTCTCAAAAGAGGGAGGACAATGTAAGTTCAAATGATAGCTCATCTCTAAGTTAAAGCTGTTAATGAAGGTGGCCATCTTCTCCTTTTTGGGAACAGGATGTGGATATCTAGCAAACATTATTCTCCATCTCTGAAGAAAAGTAATGAAAGATTCACCAGATTTTTGTGCAACTTTGCAAAGATCTATCATGGTGATTTGGTGTTGGATGTTGTACACGTATTGTGATATAAACAGATTGATTAATTCTTCGAATGTTTTAACAGGAGGTGTGATTTTTGATAGCCATTCCATAGAGTGACCTCCAAGAATCCTAGGAAACAAACGCATCAGGTAAGTGTCCTCATGAGCAAACTCTAAAGTCATGTTTCGTAAGTCTCTAACATGATCGATTGGATCTGATTTCCCATTATAACAATCAAATTTTGGAATTTCACAATGTTTGGGAAATGGAATCATGTTTAGACTTCGATCGAAGGGATAAGGACAAATGTCCTCAAGAGTATATTTTTTTGTTGTGGTTCCCCCTTGTAACTCTTTAATTTGTCCTTGAAGTGCTTTGATTTGTTGAGTCAAAAGACTAAGATCAGATAGGGGTATTTCCTCAAGTTTGCTCTTCAAATTCTCAATATCAAAGTCATGAGGCAATTTTTCTCCTTGGTCAGCTAAATAGAGGATGTATTTTTCTTTATCGCGCTGCAAGATATTTTCTATGGCTTTGTGAAATTTAGGATCTTGCTCAGCCTCTCTAAGATGTTCCTCATCTCGTTCATCATCACTATCTATATGGGTTTTGCTCATGTCTCTGTAGTGGTGGAACTGATTTTCTTCTTTGTTATCGATATCATTGTTGAAAAGTGGATTACGATTGATATTGTAAAGAGGATTACTGCTTTCACCTTCTTCTTGAATGTTTTGGGTATGACCTTCTTGTTGGATTTCGTCCTTCAATTTATTATATCGAGATCTTGTGGAGATAGTCATATGATTTTGAAGAATCCTTCTAAACTTAGATCACAATTCTGATAAGTGCAATGATGATGATATCTTGATGTGATAAGATGTGAATCCTATGATATGATCAAAGATGTTCCTAATTTTTGATTGTGGCTTCCAATGATGAAGGATGTCAGAATCATGTTGGGGAAGTTGAATCAATAATTAGAAATTTGTTTGAAATGCGCACTCTTAAAGATTAGATCTTTGTTTTTGAAGAAGAGTTTTAAAATCACTGAAGGATTTGATTGGGATGTGAAGGATATTCTATAGAAGGTTGTGGTATATTGTCAAACTCAAGAGGTTGATTAAAATTATGCTGCCGAGATAGAGCTAATCTCTGATAATAAGCTCGAGAGTCCAAAGGCTCTACAACATACTTGTCAGTGAATCCCCTAACAAAATCTTGGTATCTATGAAGAAATCCATGGTAATGAAGGAAGACATGTCAACTTTTGTACAAAAATTTCCTTTTTTGCAATGTTTTCTTGTACCCTAAATGTTTCTTAGGTTTCTTGATCCTAGTGGAAACTGATTTCTTGAAAAAAAAATTTGATTTCCACTTTCTAAACATGGGAGAAGTATCAAAATGTTACTGGACCAAAGATGTCAGAAAATCAGGTGTGTGAATGATTTCAGTTGTCATTTTTCATGTTCATTTCAGATGATCTCTTATCTGAATTAATGTGAATGAAAAAACAACAAACACTTTGAATTAAATGGAATGTAACCAAACACAGATAAAGCAAGTACATCCTATGGTAAAGCCAGGACAATATCCGCTAGATTCCACACAGGTTTCCCCAACCACATATTGGTAGCGTGTGAATTCAGAAGCTTGGTTGCACAGGCTCCCCCTTATAGTGCACTCTCTTCTCAGGCCAACCAAGCTTCCAATCCCCATGAAACTCCCATGGTAGATTGATCACCTCTACTACAGACTACGAAAGTGTGGATGCCTTCACACCGACCGGTGCTGCGCTAGCAAATAGAAGGTTTTTGGTTTACTAAAACAATGGTGTTTAATTCGGGACCCCCGTTCGAGTGGCCATACATGGGGCAAGAGATTAATCACCAATTTAGGTGGCACTCCAGCCTGAAGAGGTTAAGCTAAATAGGGTTTATGGGAGTACAACTCTGTTTGTATGACACATCCGTACTCGTAATCTTAGGTTTTCCCTTAAGATTCACATTTGTATACTGGTCGGGGGTAGCTTGGCCTTAGCTCCATTTCCGGTTTGAATCGCGTTGGGGTGATGAAATCCTTAGGCAGGCCCAATTTCTAGAGACAATAATCATTTCTCTTACACCCAAGATCGCATCACTGCGCAAGGGGAGAGGATACTTCGGTTATTGCATCAGGGTTACACATGGATATAGTGGGTCTGGCTTTTTGATCACCTAGTTTGCACAGGGTGAGAGCATAGTCACCTACCACTTTCAAGCACAATCAAGTAGAGTAAACAAATTCATTTTAATGCACCAAATCACAATGATTTACGCTAAGTGAAGATATTGCTTCAAAACAGGCATGGGGTTTCATTTTAACTGCATGATCAAAGTGTGGTGACTATCCTAGATTCATTCATTTTAAACCAGAAAAGATTATCTGTAGAATGCGTCAGACTTAGAATACTGATTTTGTGTTACAACCCAGATGTGCCAAAACAGACAGTATATGCGCTAAAATAGTCACCAGATGCGTAAGAACAGACCTCAGATGCGCAGAAACAGACCTCAGATGCACTACAGAAAATTCCTAAATGCGCTAAAACAGTTCTTAAATGCACGACTTTAAATAAATGCAAGTGTAAATCTGTAAAGAATACAGCACGGATGCTCTATAATCTACCTAAAATACGCAGAAACAGATCCTATATGTGCTAAAGCAATCCTTAAATGTGCTAATGTAAATTAAGTGCAGATTTAACTTTAAATGAGATGAGACTATATGCACTAAAATAGTCCTTAAATGCACTAAATTAACCCTCAAAAGCGCTGAAACAGTCCTCAAATGCGCTGAAATTTCCTACAAAACAAAAATATTAACCTCCCAGATGCGCTGCAAAAAGGTGTCAGATGCACTAAAACAAGGAATTTTTCCGGAAGCCGAACTCCAGAATGCGAAAACCTGTCAGAACACTCTACAAAAAAAGGTCAAAATTGGGGCAGGGCCCCACGGTGGGCGCCATTTTATGTGTGTATGAAAATATGGTTAAAATTAACGAATTCAAAACACAATCAATAAAACCTTATGTCAAAGAAACTAAAAAGAAGATTTAAACAAACTCTTTATGGCAGATTCTTCGAAGTCATCTTATTGCTCTCTATCTCCAGCGTTTCGTTGGTTCAAGTTGCTCTCAGATTTCATGTACCAAGCTCAACGAAATGGACTACTAGAGAATGAGATTTAAATATGCATACTAATGCTAAAATGCAAGATTATGCTATTGCTGTGATAAAATTATTGCTAAGATATGGATATTGATAAAGATGTTGAAGATGCAAAAGTGTTAGTGAAATTGCGTATGCGTGCGTGTGTAACCAATGCTTGGATTTGCACATGTATTTAAAGATTTTTTGAAAGAATTTGATTGGCTGCCATGATTAACGGTTCAGATCAAGCTTGTTGGGATGAACGGTGAGGAATTTTTGAAAGTTGAGAGAGAAATAGAAGGTTTTCTCTTCACAAATTTTCTTAGTTAGATCTGAAGGAAAGTTTCCATTCGAAGAATGAGTTGAGAATGAATTTCATAATTAAATAAATAAACTTATTTAATTATGTGTGAAGATGAAATTAGAAGTTTACATAATTAAATAAATAATATTTAATTATGTGTGAAGATGAAATTAGAAGTTTACATAATTAAATAAATAATGTTTAATTATGTGTGAAGATGAAATTAGAAGGTAATTAAATATTAGAAATATTTAATTATGTGTGAGAGGAATTTAGAAGATAATTAAATATTTTAAATATTTGATTATGTGCAAGAAAGGAACTTTAGAAGATAATTAAATATTTAAAATATTTAATTATGTGTGAGAGGAATTTATAAGATAATTAAATATTTAAAATATTTAATTTTGTGCAAGAAAGGAACTTTAGAAGATAATCAAATATTTAAAATATTTAATTATGTGTGAGAGGAATTTATAAGATAATTAAATATTTAAAATATTTAATTATGTGTGGAGTGAGAAAATATATTAAATTAAATATTTATAATATTTAATTTAACTATTAGATGAAGAGGGTGTTTGAAGGAATATTCCATTATTTGAATTCAAATATTCAAATTTAGAATAACATGATAATTAGTATAAATAAATTATAAAATTTATTTAATTTAATTAAAAGGAATATGGAAGATGGTAATAATTAAATAAAGTTATTTATTTAATTAAGGTAGAAGAATTTACAAAAGTGAATAATATAAATAAATAATTAAATTTATTTATATGTAGATGACTGTAGGGGATTAATTAAATAATTTATATTTAATTAATTAACAAGCTTGATGACCATTTTTAGACATATACACAGACAATCAGTCTTGCCTTGCCCTTCTTGGCTTCATCAGTATGGTTGGAAGTGGATTGGACCAGGAGACATCTTTTGATTCTTGGGCATTCCTTTTTCTTTTCAGGCGTCCCCAATTGAGCTATGGCAAGCTGTGCTTTCTCGGGTTGAGTAGAAGTTGGCTTATTGGATCACCAAGCCCCTATCTCTAGCAGGGAAATTTGAAGTCTGCTCGAAAGTTTTGGCCGCCACCCATGTTTATTATTCCTCTTGTTGGGCGCCTTCTAAGGTTGCCTATAGCAAACTTGAGAAGCTGCTCCAAGACTTTCTTTGGGCCTCTTCTGATACCCATAGAAGGTTTCATCGTGTTGCTTGAGAATTCTACTGTCTCCCTAGAGATTCTGGAGGTTTGGGATTGCTCTCTACCCAGAGGCAAGGGACTGCTTTGTGTGTTAAATGGATTGTACGTGCCCTTATTGGGGATGAGGCCTGGAAAATTCTTCTCCGCCATTGTATTCAGTCTGGTTTTCCTTTACACAGACCTTCTTGGAAGGGGATTGGTTTTCAGACTCTTCTGGTCATGAAGGAACCGGTCTAGATTGTTGGGACTTTTGTTGCCAAAAGTATTTGGCATGCCTGGGAAGCTATCAAACCCTGGCTTCGGTGGGTTGGCTCTAGTTTTCGTGATGGGCTGTCACTTAACCAACAAAAAATCTAGTGGTCGCCTCTTTTTGCCCACAATGATCAACCTTTGGCTAAAGTGTCCTAGCTTAAAGCTCTCAGATTTCACAAGAAGGGTATCCAGACCCTCTAACAACTTTTTCATCGACCCACCATGTGCATTATGCACTAGGACGAGTTTCGTGCCATGTACAGGATTTAGAACCAAGACCGTACTACTTTTGATGGTCTGGTGAGTGCTATTCTAGATGAGATGTGTCATAAAATTGGTATTTGTGGGTATAAACCTTGGTGGAAGGACTAGAAGTGGTACCCAGACACTCCTTTTAGGAACTACAAGCCTAGGCTTGGTTACAGGTGGCTTTCACCAGGCATTTTACTATGATCTAGAGTTTGAACCAAAGGTGGCTTCTCCAATCTCCTGCTCTTGTTTGGCGTAAAAGATTTTCTGCCACTTGGTTTGCAAGTTTTGAGCTGAAATTAGCACATTTTTCCTGGTGTGTTCTTTTCCAAGGCTTGCGTGTGGGCTCTCGGCTTGTCCATTTGGGGGTCCATGACCCTCGGTGCCCTTTCTGTGGGCAGGCTGAGACTTTTAAACATCTTTTTTGGTTTTGTTCCAGAGCTTAGCAGTATTGGACTTGGATTCATGACTTCTTTCGGCCATTTAGGCCAGAGCTGTTCTCTTGGCATATGATTCTATTGGGTGATTCACCCAGATTCCTGACTAAGTATACCCAACTTTGGCACACTTTCAAGGTGGAAATCCTCTTCAATATCTAGAAAGATAGAAATACCTGCATATTTGCTCATTCTCAATTGGATTGTCAGGTTTCTTTGTATACAAAAGCTATAATTTGTTCTAATGTGTTATTATAGATTTAGGTGGAAGCCAACAAAGTGGCTCTTGAAGTTGCTCACCTGCAGGTGCTCCTGGACCATTGGGGAAATGCCCCGTGTACCATTTCTTGGGCCCCCGCCTCGCCCTCTTCTTCCTGCGCCCGGTCGCCTTTCTGGGGCCGACAACAGTGTGATTTTGCGCGTCCCCACTCTCAGCCTCCTCTCCGATGGGATTCTCGCCCTCCTCAGCGAACCTATTCTCCTTTGCCACGGGCTAGCCAGGGGTGGCCCTCTGGTGGGGCGTCGGGGAGCGGTGGTGGCTGCTCTGGGTGGCCCTCTGATGATACTCCTGCTTCTGGTTTTGGTTGGCCAAACTTTGGTAAAAGTTTCCCGCGGTTGGCTCTTGGAATCTTGCCTCATCACGAGGATGAAGATAAAGATAAAGATCAAGATACTAATGATGGTTGGGGTCCCCCTTCTAACGTCACTCCTGACCCCACTGATGTATGGGGGAAGAAGGATGAAAGAGACCCTCCTGGCACTGTTGGCACTGCTCTGGCCACCTGATGGCCTTTTTCTTGTTATGTTTGTTAAAAACTTGATCATTTAGTTTTTCTGGGCATGACCCATATGACTCCGGGGGTATGCCTTTTTACCACCCACTTTTTTTTGTGAATATGTACTTTTATATTATTTATTAATATAGATAGCTGCCTATTCATTAAAAAAGAAGAAGATGTTTTACAATAATCTCAATTTTTTTTTTTTTGATTTAGATAATGTTGAATATTTTTTCTTTCTAAATATATTAATTTAGAAACATACATTTGTGTAACAATAAATTTAGAATATTTCCATTCTATTTATTTTTCAAAATTTAATTATAATAATTTAGAAACTTATTTTTATGTGTAATAATTTAAGATATTTTGATAATTTCTTTCTATTTTACTTTTCAAAAAGACATTTTACAATTACATTAAAGAATATTTTTTATTTATAAAGAAGATTTTGAGGATTTTTTAATTTTAAATAGATTAATATAAAAACTTACTTTTGTGTAACAATAAATTTAAGATGTTTTCTTTCTATTTATTTTCCTATTTTCAAATACATTAGTTTAGAAAGAATCTCTATGTGTGTTGTTGGTTTCCAAATCAACAGATCCACTAAATCCTAGAAGTAAGCCACATTTCATACTCAGATCTAGTGTAGGATTTGGCCAATGAATATGAAATGAGATTGGAACACATTTCCCCTGCATTTCAGGTTCTATAGGACCTAGGAGGGTGACCCTTTTAGCAACACCTAAAGATTCACACCCACACTCAACAGGGTATTGCTCAACAGATAATGCTCTCACAAGAATACACCAAGAAACATGAAATATCACGAGCAACATTGGCTAAGATATTAGGCAACCTTTATTAACTAGCATGGAGAACATGGTAAATACTAGTAACCTATAAAATAGGAAAAACAAAATTGAATGGTGTAAACATTTCTGAACTAGATTTGGGTAATATCATAGATCAGTGTCTAATCCTAAGGCATGGAGTCAAATCTAAGATCATGAATGAAAATTTAAACAACATCCTATCTCAAACTAGTGGCCCTTTAACATTAATGCCTTACATTAATGCAACCTCTCATATTACTGCATAATCATACTTAAAAATCCATTTCATTTGATCAAACCCACAATAATTTGCATACATAATTTAATTCTTTGCTTGAAGAAACCCATACACAAATCACACAATTCTAAAAAGATTGCAATGACAAATCAACATATCCTTGATATATTTAATCCATATGCAAATTGAGAATAAAAAATGGAGATAACTTCTGCAATATTTTCATTAATATGTTCAAACTAATTTACACTGCTTTAGAAATTTGTACATTCATTCATTGTATACAAAATTCCAGCTCCCAGCTAAGCATTTTCTATTTTCTTCTCCCTAAAACTAGAAGTTCAGAACCCTTACAAATGAGAAAGAATGAAAAGATATAGAAGAAGAAGAATCCCTAAAATGAATCTATAGAAGACACTTGGCATCTTGAGCTCCCTTGATTCTGCAACAAAATGGCATTTAAAAAATGCCTCTTTACTCCTCCTTTTCCCTCTTCTTTGTCTTCACTTGCAAGTCCCGTGCATCTTTTTACCCTGCCTGCAAAAATAGTTTTATTGCTGCAATTTCACTTGACTTGAGTGAAAATTTTCACTTTTGGTCCATAGAGCCTTCATTTATTCCTCTGTAATTAAATCTGACACTTTAAAACATATTCCTAAGAAAATGTTTCACTATTAGAACCTCTATTTCATTTGACATTTTGTCAAATAATTTTCCTGAATCCACCATTAGTGTGATTTTTTCTTCAAGCTCCAATTGCATGAATGTTATTATTTCCGGCAAGGGGAGAAAATTCTTGCAAGTTAAACAAATTAAAAGCTTGCATCCCATGAGCTTTACCCAATAGAAGACCCTACTTCATGTAGAAAGATGAAATTTACATTTGAGTGCTCTTTACATGATGAAAGTTGTTGTAGATCATGAAATAAAATGTTGGGACGTTTTTATGGTGAATGGTAATTTGAAAATGTTTCAAGTTATATTTAAATCATTCCCAGGGTGAGAAATTGCTGCAAATCAATTTAGAATTATGCAAATCATTTTTTGTTGCAGTTGGGCGTGAAAAGCAAATTTTGAGCATTTCAGAGTATCACATTAGCCAATTTCTTCAATTTGAATGATCCAAAACCTTCCCTAAGTATTCAAATAGGGATAAAACACTTATTTAATCCATAAGAAAGCTTTGGGAAGCCTCAAAAAAGCCAAAAAGTATCTTCCCCGCTAGCTCGCGCCCCTCTCAAAACCTCTCCAAAATTCTAGCGGGCTAGTAGGGAAAGGCAATTGGTGAAAAAATTCAACGTTAATCTCATCTTAAAACCTTTAAAAATGCATTCCAATTCCACCCTAACATTTAAAACATTGAAAATGCCTTAATTTTGCAAAAATGGAAATTGTAAAGGGAAAAATTCAATTTTCTTGCTGGCAAAATGATGAAAATTTGCTACTCACAAATGGGACCACTTGGAGCCATGTTATTTTGCATAGGGGAATTATCAATTATTTAGAGCAAACCCATTTCCTCAAAACTTGCATCGTTGAAAGATTTTAGGAGCTCAGGTTTGTAATCTGGCTTGTCGGATGCCTTCGCCGCAACTAAAATGCATTAAAATAATGCATCATATGGACTCTATTTTTTATGAAAATGGAGCTGGAGATGTTTTAAACCAAGATGAGAAATGGGTTTCCTTTAAAAATTTGAAATTTGAAACTTTCTGAAACACCAATTTTAGGTTAGTCACAATAAAAAAAAATTAAATAACCCATCAAAACTCATCCTGGGGGCCTGAAACCGAGCACACTTGTTACCATATGTACCAAAAATGTTCTGCCAAAAGGATTTATAGGATGACCTCTGAGTTGAAAAATATTAATTGGCAAAGTAGGCCTCCAGTGTAGATTTTTCAGGTGCACTTCTGAGTGTGCAAATCAACTTTTTTCATCATGGGCACTCAAAATTTAAATTTTTTGTAGGTGCCATTAGTTTCTCCGACTAGAGACACATGCCCCTTGTGGGCATGGTGAGATTCCAGATCTCTAGAGAGTAGACCAAGTGCCAAAACCATTGGGTGACAGAGTCTATTCAATTTTTTAACCTCACTTGGTGGCCCCGAGCCACCAAATGAAAAAAAAGGAAGTAAATTCTTACCCCTATCAAACACCAATCTGCTAAAAGAGTTGATCTACTTTAATGCATACTTGCCTCTATAACACCACAACAACATGAGTGACTTTATTCTTGCAAAAACATGGGTCAGGATGTCTTTGAACAAGTGAGAACTTGCTCCTTGTCTGGCTTTACTGTCACATGGTAGCCAAATCACATAGGCCTCATCACTGCCACTCATTTCATTCTCTGATTCTATGGAAAGTGACAAAATATGAGGGAAATGATGAAGACAATATGAAGACATAATCTTATCACACAGT
This sequence comes from Sequoia sempervirens, assembly GCA_007258455.2. Classification (NCBI taxonomy): domain Eukaryota; kingdom Viridiplantae; phylum Streptophyta; class Pinopsida; order Cupressales; family Cupressaceae; genus Sequoia; species Sequoia sempervirens. The sequence goes on along the minus strand of VDFB02105785.1, from coordinate 272,850,185 downwards.
TTACTAACCCCCTCATAATGATTAGGCTCATAAAAGAAATCATGCGTTAGGAACAATGTGCAATCCTCTTGTGTGTTAAGCAAATAATGCTCACACATTTGTAACTCATCCAACTGAATTGCATCATAGGTGATTTTGTCATCATCACAACAACACTAACCCATCACATTATCATATGACTCAAGGTTATGAAAATAAGACTTATCAACATCCACATGTCCATTATCCACATTCAAATGATAACATTCAGACAATGCATCGACATCTCAAACAATGTTTTCTACTTTAGGCTCATAAAAAAGATTGTCAGCATCTAAAGGTTCAAGTGCAGGTTCACATGACTCAAAAACTTTGTTTGTAATAAATCCCTCATAGTGAGTATTCAAAACACATTCACTATTGCAAGGAGTATCATACATAGCCTTACCTCCTGTTGCATCAACATGACAATCTAAAGCATACTGCTCATCAAGAAAACTATGAGTTGTAGATCCAGAGAAAAGGTTCTCATATGCATCCCTATGATTGACATAATCACATTCTTCAAGTGTAAACTCATCACAAAGAATGCCATTAGTTGTATTAGCATTTGTCTCCACATTTCCACTTTCATGTAAAACTACATCAATGTTGTCCTCGTGCAAACATTCAATGATAACTTCAAAGTTAGCAAAAGAAGTAGAAGAAGGTAAAGTATCAAACCAAATAGGAGTTCCTTGTTCATCATTATCAACATATGCATGCTTCTCATAATCAACTACTTGAGATGATTCATCCAATGAACCTCTTGCATACATATCTCCTTCTCCGTTCACACTGCTACAATAATCAACAGGGCTACCTTTCTCATTGTCAAACTGAAGGCCATCATTTATTTCTTCATTACAAATTCTCACACATGATTGCTTTGACTGAAAATCATTGCATACTCTGTCATTTTCATCTGGTACACTAATATTCTCAAAAGCATTCCTCAACTCAGCAGGTTCCTTTGTCTTATTGTCATGAATTTTTTTATCAATGCTACACACAATTGTAGAATTAGTATGACCAAGTACATCATAACATTGCTGATTACACATTTCTTCTTCAAATAAGATATTCAATCCATATACCTCATCATGATATTGTGAGCCTTTCAAAGTATTAGCAGAATCTTCATTGGAATACTCTTACTTAAGGTGATCAATTCTACCTCCTCATGAGAGGAAATACCATCATAAGGGCTACAAACAGACTCACAATCATCTTGATTATCCATATAAGAATACTCCTCAGCTGATTGCATACTCACACCAACGATACCACTGTTATCATCATAGAGAGATGAAACTTCAAAATCAGCATACCCTTCAACTCTACTTTCACAATCCATAGACGAGAAAATTCTTTCAGCATCATCTGCATCATTGCAACCTTCTTTTGATATAGAAATTTTTTGACTCTCCACTTTTGTGTCTTCAAAATCAATAGAAGGCATGACTTCACATGTTTCATTCTGCTCATTATGTCTTATACCATTATGGCTGCAATTTTCTTTTGCATACATTTTCTCCATTGGTTGTTCAGAAACAAAATTCTTACCACCAAATGATGCATCATCCTTGTCTTCTACTATACCATTTAGATCTATGTGATTAAGTTTGGAAAAGGTACCATCACATCATCTAGCCAATAGATGACTTCCATATTTCTCTACCATTTCTTCAATCATTGAAAGCCTTTGATATAAACATTTAAGGCTAGGGGGCTTCAAGTGAGCTGGCATAGTACTCAAACCTGACTCAAAATTCTCATAGAATATATCAATGCAAAATGATTCATCAAGTCTATCTAATGCTGGTACAACAAACAAAATTTTCATGAATCTATCATGAAAATCATAAGAGGATTCACCCTCAAATCTTTTTACATCATATAATGCATCAATAGGTGACATAGATTCAACCTTATTTTCAAATTTCTCTTCATATTCTTCTTGGGTATGCAAAATTCTTTCTTCAGAAAAGCATTCATCATTCACTTCACCAAAATCATCCATGAACTGTATCTCAAGCTCTTTCCATGAACATATGGAATGAATTGGTAAATTAGAAAACCAATATTCAACATTATTTTCTAAAGTTCTTACAAAAAATTCATGACAACATCTTCCTCTACTATTTGACAGTCTTCCATCACATCAATGAAACCCTGTACATGTTGTGATGTTCACTCTTCAGGATCTCCTCTAAAATTTGGCAAACATTCATTAATTCTTCTTGGGACAGAATGTGGGTAACCTTGGATTTTACTAAAATCCAGAGGGTCATATCTTTCACTAGTGAACACTTTCTTTGAGGAAATGACTGTGTTCTAGGCATGATACTATACCTTGTAGAGGGAGAACTAGTACATCAATACATATTTGCAAATAAAATATTCCCTCTACAACTATTTAATTCCAATATCCCATTATTGTAGTGCTAAATTTCACTAAATAAGGGAACCAAAGTTTTCTAGGACCTTCAAACATGGTCTTCATACACATATTTATTCTTCATGAAACCAAAACATGTAAAATAACTGGATATGTTGCAGCTGTTGTATATTTTTCTTCTTGACTGGAAATATTTGTTGATCTGATATTTTCTTCACATCTTCATCAGGTTCTTTAGACAGAGTTGCCACCTCTCTTCACAGAGGACTGAACTTCAAGTAGTATGAAACTCTTTCAAAGATAGATTTAATTCTAGGTGTTCTTCAACAATAGAGTCACACATAAATTCATTTAAAGTTGTTGCAACAAAATCACTTTCAGGTCTCAAAACTTCAATATCTGAACCAGATGTCAAGATTTACCAAATTATTGACTCTATACAAATGGATACTCCTCTAATTCTCCCTAGCAGAGTTGCCAATCTGTTGGTTCCCAAATCAATAGATCCACTAAATCCTAGAAGTAAGCTACATTTCATACTCAGATATAGTGTAGGATTTGGCCAACGAACAAGAAATGAGATTGAAACACATTTCCCCTGCACTTCAGGCTCTATAGGACCTAGGGGGTGACCCTTTTAGCAACACCTAAATATTCAAACCCACACTCAACAGGGAATTTCTCAACAGATAATGCTCTCACAAGAATATGCCAAGAAACATGAAATATAACTCAACATTGGCTAAGATATCAAGAAACCTTCATTAACTGGCATGGAGAACATGGTGAATACCAGTAACCTATAAAATAGAAAAAATAGAATTGAATGGTTTAAAAGTTTCTGAATTAGATTTGGGTAATATCATAGAGCAGTGCCCAATCCTAAGGCATGGAGTCAAATCTAAGATCATGAATGAAAATTTAAACAAATTATCTCAAACTAGTGGCCCTTTAACATCAATGCCTTACATTAATGTAACCTCTCATATTACTGCATAATCAAACTTAAAAATCCATTTCATTCCCTCAAACCCACAGTAATTTGTATACATAATTTAATTCTTTGCTTGAAGAAACCCATACACAAATCACACAATTACAAAAAGATTGCAATGACAAATCAACATATCCTTGATATATTTAGTCCATATGCAATTTGAGAATACAAAATGAAGACAACTTCTGTAATATTTTTATTAACATGTTCAAACTATTTTACACTGTTGTAGAAATCTGTACATTCATTCACTATAAACAAAACTCTAGCTCCCAGCTAAGCATTTTCTATTTTCTTCTCCCTAAAACTAGAAGTTTAGAACCCTTACAAATGAGAAAGAATGAAAATATATAGAAGCCCTAAAATGAATCTATAGAAGACACTTGGCATCTTGAGCTCCCTTGATTCTGCAACAGAATGACATTTAGAAAAATGCCTCTTTACTCCTCCTTTTCCCTCTTCTTTGTCTTCACTTGCAAGTTTCGTGCATCTTTTTACGCTACATGTAAAAATAGTTTCACTGCTGCAATTTCACTTGGCAAGTGAAAAATTTCACTTCTGGGTCAAAACCCATAATTTACTAGCAATTAAAATTTTCATTTAGCTTGCATAGAGTATTTTGGTCCATAGAGCCTTCATTTCTTCCTCTCTAATTAAATCTGTCACTTTAAAACATATTCCTAAGAAAATGCTTCACTATTAGAACCTCTGTTGGTCCATAGAGCCTTCATTTCTTCCTCTCTAATTAAATTTGTCACTTTAAAACATATTCCTAAGAAAATGCTTCACTATTAGAACCTCTGTTTCATTTGACATTTTGTCAAATACTTTTCCTGAAGCCACCATCAGTGTGAATTTTTCTTCAAGCTCCAACTGCATGAATGTTATTGTTTCTAGCAAGGGGAGAAAATTCTTGCAAGTTAAACCAAATTAAAAGCTTGCATTCCATGAGCTTTACCCAATAGAAGACCCTACTTCGTGTAGAACGATGAAATTTACATTTGAGTGCTCTTTGCATGATGAAAGTTGTTGTGGATCATGAAATCAAATGTTGGGCCGTTTTTATGGTGAATGGCACTTTGAAAATGTTTCAAATTACATTTAAATCATTCCCAAGGTGTGAGAAGTTGCTGCAAATCAATTTGGAATTGTGCAAGCCATTTTTTTGTTGCAGCTGGGTGTGAAAAGCAAATTTTGAGCATTTAAGAGCATCATATCAGCCAATTTCTTCAACTTGAATGCTCCAAAACCTTCCCTAAGTGTTCAAATAGGGATAGGACACTTATTTAATCCATAAGAAAACTTTGGGCAGCCTCAAAAAAGCCAAAAAGTGGCTTCCTCGCCAGCCCGCGCCCCTCTCAAAACCTCTCCAAAATTCTAGCGGGCTAGCGGGGAAAGGCAATTGGTGAAAATTTTCAACTTCAATCTCATCTTAAAACCTTTAAGAATTCATTCCAAGTCTCCCCACTAACATTTAAAACATTCAAAATGCCTTAAATTTTGCAAAATTTGGAAATTGTAAAGAGAAAAAATCAATTTTCTTGTTGGCAAAATGATGAAAATTTGCTGCTCACAAATGAGACCACTTGAAGTCATGATTTTTTGTGTAAGGAGATTATCAATTATTTAGAGCAAACTTATTTCCTCAAAACTTGCATCTTTGAAATATTTTTAGACTAGCCTATCATATGCCTTCGCCGCAACTAAAATGCATTAAAACAATGCATCATATGGACTCTATTTTTTATGAAAATGGAGCTGGAGATATTTTATACCAAGCTGAGAAATGGGTTGCCTTTAGAATTTTGAAATTTGAAACTTTCTAGAACACCAATTTTAGTTTGGTCGCAATCAAAAAACAATTAAATAACCCATCAAAACTCATCTTGAGGCCCCAAAACTGAGCACACATGTTACCATATGTACCAAAAAACATTCTGCTAAAGGGATTTTCAAGATGACCTCCGAGTTGAAAAATATTAATTGGCAAAGTGGGCCTCCAAGGTAGATTTTTCAGGTGCATTTTTGAGTGTGCAAATCAACTTTTTTCATCATGGGCACTCAAAATTTGAATTTTTTTGAAGGTGCCATCATGTGTACCACCCCAATTTAACACTACACTTTAATTAATTAGAATTATAAATATTAATTAATTCCTACCATTTCTCTATAATTAATTAAATACTAGCACTTGCATTGGAGGAGGGGTGAGGGGTGCAATGGTTATGTCAATAGAGATATTTAAGTAAGCATGGTATTTTAGTCTAGTTTGAAATATATACATTGATGATTGTAAAATATACAAAGTTTTGGTAATACAGGTGTGCTTATAGAAATTTAAATGATACTTACATACCAATTATAATTGTGACAATTTTGTTGTCCATGAATCCATTTGGTTGTAATTAGAATGAGTATTTATATTGCCATATCACATAATTACATAACATCAACACATACATTTGGAGCTATAACTCAGATGTTCCCTACTAATTGTCCTTGCCTAGTTGATCATATTTGAGTTGAGAAAATGTTGATGCACATTTAATACTTGCTTCTTTGACTTATACAATCAATGAAGAAGTTAGCATAGTTACATAATAAATGCATTGTTAATTTTATATAAAAGGAACAAATTGTAGAATAAATGAAAGTAGTTGTTAATAAGTAAGTATGGTATTGTAGTCTTTTTTGAAACATATATATATTTATTATAAAATGTACACAATTTTGGTAATGTGTAGTGCTTATAGAAAATTGAATGATAGTTTCATAACAATTACAAGTGTGGCAATTTTTTTGTCCATGAATCCATTTGGTTTTAATCAAAATGAGTATTTATATGGGATTTCCCAGGTTTTTTATGGATTCAAGGTGGCAATGGAATTTTAGTGATAAAGATTCACTCAAAACCCTAAAATAATTGGTGGGCTTCCCAAATTAAAGCATATAGAATGTAACATGCCCAACTAAAATTTCCTCAATAAATTAATAATTGACATTATGAATATAAAATTTACGACATAAATCCCATAGCTATTTTTCCATCATAACAATTTTATGACCATAAATTAAGAAAAATAAATTTGAATATATTCATTTCCAAATGTCAATAGTCCATATACAAGTTTGACTTGGCATTCAATCATCACATGATAATCAATACAATGATTACATTAATGATACGAGTACATCAAATGGAATTCCATTGTAATTCCTCTATGATAACTCGCCTCTATCGGTGGATGAGAACATGGTTGAGGTGCTTTTCCACCCAACCATGAAGCAATGCTTCCCCAAAATTCTTTAGTCCATCGAAGAATACCTGACCTTGCATGGAACACTTAGCAAGAGATATAGTTTGCAAGGTGGAATCTGTGCACGCCTAACTATATGCATTTCTATCTACTCTTAGAACATGCAAGTTCCATGCTAGGTAAATAAAAGAAATAACAGAGAGAGGATAATAATAAGCAGTTTGTTCCGTAATAAAAATGATTACAAAACTAGGCCAAGCTCATGCTGCATAAAATGCAACCTAAATTAGATTTGGAAAAGCAAATATACACTCTCTGACACCCATTCCTGGAAGAAAAGCTTATCATAACAAAGGGGTATCCCTCCCTTTTAGGCCATCTACTAGCATCACATTCCAGTGTGCTACAGTCTATCATAGTACTTTGTATCATTTCATTTCATCATTTATCAAGAAAGTATCCCATTTAAAATCTGGTATATCCATTCATCTATTCATCATATAACTATCTTTCCTTAAGATTCATATTGCAACTCAACACTGTTCCATTTCTAAAGTTATTTCCTTTGCAAATAAAAGTAAACAATCATAATCAGATGAGTAAAATTAAGATACAATAAGAATATATACCACATGTATGTGTACATGCATAAATGAAGAATTTATGCGTGTACACATATATTCCAAGTCTAAATCTTGGATGAATATGTATGTATGTTCTGAATATTAAGAGGAAAAATATTTCTTACATACAGATTTCTAAATTCAGAGAAAGTATCAATTTCGTTCAAATGTTCCATTTGATCTTTCAATAACACTAGTATCAATTAAAATACAAAAATAAACATTAATTCAACAATCATTTGTCTCTCATATGTATTAGAATTCAATTCAAAATGAAACATGGATGATTTGCAAGATTAAGAATAATTAGTTCCAGAGAAACAAAATCGGAATTAACAAAATATATATCCTTCAGTATGAACAATGTAAGGTTCTATATTCATTCTATTTATGGCCAAAATGTGTCCACATATCATTTAGTTTTGATTCAACACCTTATTATTTGTTTAAAAATTAGAACACTATAATGTTGGTTGCTTTGTTCTGGGTAAACCCACAAAACTAGTTTACAATTCCATTGAGGAAGGAAAAATACATTTTTGGATGGAAAATGCTTTAAGGGGTTCGTTAGAACTAGGGGGGTTCACTAGAACCCCCTAAAGGGTTCGCTAGAATCAAACCCCCCCTTCTAGCGAAGCCCCCTTTAATGGGTTTTGGGTGGCTTTAGAATAGTGGTTTACAATTTATAAGATGAAGGAAATTTCGCTTTTTTTTTTTCACCATATTCAATGGGTTCGGTCGAACCCAATGGTTTGACCGAACCTCACAAGGGGTTCGGCCGAACACATGGGTTCGGTTGAATCCATGGTTCGACTGAACCACTAAAACCTAAATTAAAAAATCATATTTAAATAGGTTTGGTCGAACATGGGTTCGACCGAACCCCTTAAATATGACAAAAACCAAAAATTGTTTCATTTTCAATTGTCACTTTTACTTTCAACTTTACCAGTCACTTTCCCTGGTGCGTGCGGCGAACCGAGAACATGACGACGACCAAACATAGGTTTTTCTTTCCGGTGAAAGCAAATTTAAGTTCGTCTCTCCAAAGTTCATCATTCTAGTTTGCATATCGAGCACTATTGAGCACTAGGTATTTAAAATTCAATTTTTTTAGAGTTCAAAATGCATCTATTTGTTTAATTTTGAAACCCTAAATGCAATTTTTTTCAAATTTGTTGAATTCAAATTGCATTTGTTTGAAAGTTTTTAAAGCATTTTCAACATACATATTTTGCTTCCCCATTTTGCATACATTTTTGTCTTGTGTAAATGAAATATGCCTTCCCATTTCAACAATCAAAACTATGGATAAATAGATTTAATTTTAGTTACAAGAAAAATGTATAAATTATAAATTCATAACATAATTATGTACATGGGAAAATCCTCTTGGAAGAAAAATCTCACAACCAAAAACATGAACCAATTATATTATTTGATAATAATATCATTTACAATAAAATATTCATGTGCATACCCTGATAGTAGTATCATTTAAACATGTGAATATGGAGTAATTTCTAGTAGCATGATGATACCTACAAAATCATTATGCTTTCTCCATATCAAGCACCCATAAATAGAAAAAATTTAAACCATAAAGAAAGTGTGGTTTAACCAAAGCCATGAGCCAAAATAATGACCGAAAAATGGCACCAAATTTGGCACAAATTTCAACATCATATTCCTTGACTTGGTTTATAGGATGTATTTAGCAAATGCTTTACATCTTGTCAAAAAAATTCAAATCCTCCTCCTCATAACCGACACTTCATTTTTGACATATTCAAACCCATTATTTAAGATGATCTTGATGATTTTCATAATTCTAATCAATATTCTAGTGTAACCCCCCTTTTTTATTCTCTTATGTGTCATATAACATTTCATAAGTAATTCCCATCTTACAATTTCATACAATGCTCTTACAACTTTTTAAATATATAAAAAGGACAACCTTAGTTCAATTAGGATTATTTAATTATTATCACCTACATCCATTCATTACATGTTATTAGTTTTTAGTTGCACACATTATTAGGAAATATGCATTGTCTAAGCAATTGGGGTATATTGCATGTTTGAGAGCGTTTTCCTTGATCTTTTATCTAGTTAAATTAATATCCTTTAAAATCTTGTTTTATGGAGTTTTCATCTTAACTCTAATATGACTAGCAAATAAAATGACGATTGAATCATTTTTTCATATAATAGCTAATGACAACCATATATAAAGAGCCACATTAAAGAAGATGAAAAATAATTATCACTTGAGACTATGATTTAGATACATATGTTGGTAAACAAGATATATGTTCCTAAATTGATAATTACGTATTGATGCACCTCTCCACCTAAATATCTCGCTCGTTTGGCTGTGTTTGTATGATTGTATTGGGTGTGCATCGTAGGTGTACTGTTCGCTAATGGCCTCTGTGCATTTTGACGATGTTTCCTCTGCGTCTAATCTGCCATTTAAGCTATCTTGTAGTGGTTCATCTGTCGTACTTTGCTGGTTGCCGCTGTGGGATCCGCCCTCCATTCCATCCATTCCATCCTTCCATTATTTTCACTATCCACCATTCTTCCTTCACATTCCTCCTTATCCTAACCTTATGAGTGCTACTCCTTCCATTACCATCTGTCATTACCTTTCTAGACCTTCCCTCTTTATACATTCTCATTTTTATCCTACACTACTCTTACCACTAATATATCCCTATACCTTGGATATACTATTGAAGAAATTTAACTGACTTTCAATATCACAAAAATTAGACCCATATTTTTAAACATAAAATGTGTATAATAAAGCACAATCCATGCTTCCTAATTCAAATTCACTAATATCTATCGAATGAACTTAGGTTCATTACAATAAGATAATCATATAGCCATAATTAGTTGTAAAGATAATGGTAAAGTTTTCAATAGCCATATTTATCCTTCCACATGCCACCATTAGACATACACATAAGATTCATTAGGAAAAGTGGATGTGTGGATATGTGGATCATATGTGTCAAAAAAATGCTTTGATAAGATGTGTGTAAGGAAAAAATGGAGTTCGAATGTTTGATTTATGTCTATATAATAGGTCATAAACTCTAGGGGAATTATTACCACTTTGCACAATATTGTGCACCATATATATATATATATTTTTTCAAAATGAGGCAAAAAATACAATAGGAATAATATGGATATGCAAATTTTATCATTACATTTTTTTCCACTTTAAGATGCATGTGAAGATTTTAAAATAATCGTGCATCTCAATTTATGTGGTATTCACAAACATGTATGGAGAGTAAATATTTAGACATCAAAAAACATGAAAAAGTGGTTTGTTGTCTTGTGCACAACACATGTCCTTTTTTTTTTTTAGAAAATTATCTATCACTTTGTAAAATCCTTGCTACATGTTGAGATTATTTAATTTTTTCCCTCCATATTTGTAGTCCTTTTTATTTCTAGAAATATAATTTATGACATTTTTTCTTAATAAACAACATATGAATAAATTTTACATGGTTGTAAATTTTACACATGGTTGTATGCAATCTCATATATATATTACGTATGGTTGTGATTACAATGTTTATATTGTGTTTAGATTTGGTTTTATATTATCCTTCCAAAAAAAGTTTGATGTTTATAATATTTTGATTTACCTTTGGATTTTGTAGACACTAAATCTCACATGCACTCATATCCATACCATGGTCCCCACCCGAACACCTAACATCCACTTATTAACAAAATTCATGATACCTTAATTCCTACACTTTATCAAAATCAAATTATTTTTTTCTTTTCAGACCTAAAACGATCAAGGCCTAAACTAATTAAAACATTTATTGTAAAAATTTCCATAGTAAAGTAAAAAATAGAGAAGGGCATGTCAACCCACAAATCATGAAGGTGTAGGGACAAAACCAAGAGACCCATCAAATAGGATTGTAGCAATCATATATAGAAAAAATTGATTAAGAAAACCTACCATAAATGAAAAAAAACCTAAAAAGAAGACATATATTACATATTTTTTGAGTGCCCATATATTACATATATATAGCAAAAACTAGTAGAGGGTGAGGGACATGAGTGAGGAGAAACAACATTTCCTTATGTGCCTCCATTGTTTCTCCATACAATAGAGCGCCCAATTCTCTTTTATGTCCATTGATTGTATTTTCCACTAAAGATTCATCCCATTCTTGCAAGGTTCATTTCAAAGAAATTCAAACACAAAGGAAACTAGAGTTTTCCTTTAAAACTTTGTGTCTAAGCAAACACCCAACAAAATATTTTTCATTATGTAAGTCATCATCCCGAATGGCATTGTCTAGGGAATGGTCCAAAAAGAACTTATAAAACATAATCCACTACAAACTAAGCAACTAAACCATAATTTTGAAGAAGATCCATAGCATTAAACAAAAATAAAGACACTACCTAAGAGAGAGACATTAACTAGAGAGTTTCATATAGAATTTGGTGACCTACGGTCACCCAAATTACTAACTCCACACGCTAGCAATCAATCTTGAAAATTTTCTTCAGCATTTTGAAAAAAAAGTCTCAAACTCTAAATGTACTCCGTTTTTGGGATGGGATGAATGCTCTCCTATTGATCAAATCGGCCTCCATTGTTACTCGAGTAGAATAAATTAACCAAATATTTAAATGAATCATTCTCTCACAAATATTGAAATAAATTAAAATAAATCCAAGTATTAATTCTATTATTCCTAGATAATTCAATGAAAATTATGATAAATTAGTTTATATGTCAATCAAATTATTTTTAACATATTTAATCAATTTAGATAAAAATTGAAAATAATTCAATCAATTCATTTCAATCAAAATAATTAAGAAATTTCATTAAATAAATAAATTAGTTAAAATTAGGTAATAATAGTAGCCACATTTTAATTGGGTTAAACTCATGATACATGATCAAATCCTAGCAATTTATCCATCATATAAAAAATATATAAATTGAGATCAAATCCATCATTTTATCGTCTTAATTTTGAGCAAGTATATTTTATCTAGTTGGGCAATAAATGTTTTATCATTTGCAAGATATATCCATTTGTCAATATGTATTTCATTATAATTTTAGTTCATTTTTTGTGTAATTCATCTTTTCACTCTATTAGAGGTGATTTTTAATTCAATTTGAAGTCTACGTTTATTTTCCTCAATGTCTCATTTATTTAAATTCAATGCTTACAAATTGACATGTTTGGTGGGATGCAAACCCACAAATG
>VDFB02105785.1:272772323-272837504 GCA_007258455.2 Sequoia sempervirens | reverse complement strand
CTAGTTTGCATCATCTTCAAATTCCTCACAGTTTAATCGCTATAGGTGCCCGAATGTGAAGATTTTGTTAAAAAAAAATATCAGTGTCCAGTTTGGCCAAAAATTGTAAACCACTATTGTGGGATCACCTTTTTATTTTTTAATTGCATTAAAGGGGGGTTTGAGTGAACCCCCTGGTTCTAGCGAACCTTGGTTCGCTAGAACTCCCCATTTTTCCCCTTCTCCCCCTCTGGCACCAAATTTCTGCAAAATTTTTCCCTTCAAAGCTCGAGTTGAGGATGAAAATGGAGGAGACTTCACAGACCCAACTGGGTGATGGTAGTCCTCGAAACGAGCTTTCCATCAAATATAATTTTAATATGTTTTGGTTTTATTATGTATTTGTTTTTTTAGTTTGATTAAACATAGGTTTTTCACTGAAAATCAAGCTCTTTGTTTTGCACGTAGAAAAATAGCAGATTATCAAAATAAAATTCTAAAAAATATGCTCAGGCTAGGTATTGATGTCCTCGATCCAGTAAAAAAATTTAATTTTGATACATACAAAAAAATTTATGTTGTATGCGGTCCGCCTATGTCTGAATTGTAATTGGTTTGACTTCGAAACTTGATTAAGGAAAAAATATTCAATAAAACACTATGTAACCAAATGAATTGGTTAGATATCATAGTCGCAAATCTAAATTTGAAAAAAAAAGAATTTTATCCTTCATAATCTAAAAAAAGTTATGTTGTATATGGTGAGCATCACTCCTTAAAAATGGTGCTTACTAATAAAAACTAGTTTTCAAAGGAGATGGAAAAAGAAGTGTAATCTGATTCCAAAATTTTTGAAAAAAATATATTTAGAATCAATAGACAAAATGTCACAAATCACTAGTTTTCATCATCTTCAAATTCCTCACAGTTTAGCCGCTATACATGCCCAAAAGTAAAGATTTAGTTAGAAAAAATCAGTTCAGTGTCTATTTTGGCCAAAAATTGTAAACCAGTATTGTGGGATCACCCTTCTAACAATAATAATATTCCAATAGTATTGTTCATAGCCCCCTTTTTAACAGTATAGGGTGAGATTTTTTGATAGTTCATAAAATAAAAGGGAATGATGAGAACATCATTTGGCGCATGCATATAGCAAGATCGAGTCACCACAAACCCTCACCGAATGGTGGGCACGTGTAAAAAAAGATATGGGTTAAATGATGCATGTCATTCATCAATAGACAAAGTAATAAAACGGTGTGAATCATTCGGCTAGCAATAGCTAAATGCTCACATAGCTCAAGTAAGAAATAGTAATTATCAAACAATGACAATTGTTTGGCCATTTAATGTTTCCCAAACAATAAGTCGAACACCATAATGGTGTCCATCCAAACAAAAAATAAGGTACAAGACAAAATTATCCTAATAAATGAAATGCAACAACAATGGCCCGGTTGGATAACCAAGGCTACAAAGGATTGATGTAGCATGTAGGTAGTAACCCGCCACGAGTGATCATCCTAAACCCATGCATGTAGGGTAACCAAAAGAATGAGGTTCATACAAGGTGGCTCAACCCTAAGCATAACTAATAGAGATAAATATGGGATTGACTAAATAGTGACGTAAATATGAATATAGAGCCACGATTATACATAATAAGAGCACAATTTTTTAAGCAAAAATAGACACAAGAATTTACACATCTTCAAGATAGAGCATAAGAATGAAATACCATTCGACATAAAAGGGAAACATCTGATATATTTTCAAGAATACCTCTCTTTAGTTATGATTCTTGGTGATTTTCCTTAAATGAAAATTAGCAACAACTTCCCTTTTATTTCATTCCCCTTTCCTCTATAATCGATTCTTTCTTGATCTCCTCCTACTTTTTGCTAGATTGTCTCCTTCAATTCACACCCTTTGATCAAGAATATCTCCCTTGCTATCTTTGGAGTTAGTGGTCTTAATTTCTTCTTCCATACCTCTTTCACTTAGCTGCCCACCCCCGCTCCATTTCTGAGCATTATCTCTTACTTTCTAATATATTAGAGGGGTCGGCCCCTTCCCCATTCATTATGGGAGTTATGAATTAAAGCAAACACTTATTGTTGAAATCCATGGTAATATATATATATATATATATATATATATATATATACTTTCATGTATATATGGTTTCACCCCCCCCCCCCCACACAAACACACACACATTTATGCAGAAATTCACAAGCATACATTTTATTTTTTTATATTTCCTTTATTAAGAACCTATTTTCAAATTCGTCAAAAAAAAAAAAATGTAATCATTCTCCTTATGATAATTGTATAGGATCAAATGCATTTCCAATACCATTTTAAATCAAACTTTGAGATAGACAGGGTAAGACAAGGATGCACTAAATTTGTTTCTTTCACAAGACTGCTATGTTTACCAAATTATGATTCCACACAAGAAATAATGATGTTTATCAATTAAAGACAAATGTAGATGTCATGGTTTGTTGTGGAGTGTGAGATTCCAGATTCCAATCTTGCTTATTGTTTGTCATCTAGCTAAGCATTCCTGCCTCAACCAAGTTCTCGTTCTTCAACCTATTCCTACACACACATACGTTCTTGCACTTTCCAACTTTATCAGTAACCTTTAATCGATAATCATTACGAAATACTCTTTTAAATTGTAAAATTTGTAAAATAAATAATTTTCCATATATAATTTGCATCTATCAAATTCATAAACAATAACTGATAAATATCATTTTATCCATTTTCAATTAACTTAATATTACTAAATGTAAGTAAAGAAATTGAGATGTCACACATAAATACCACATAATCAAAGGGGAATTGAAATCATTAATTGAATACTCTCATGAGCACTCTACTGGTCATCTTGGGTGTGTGCATAGTGTGTTCATTTGATTATGAAAGTTGTGAGAAACTGTTACTCCATCATGATAAGTTACAGAGTTATTCCAAATCCAAAAGTAACCTAGACATTGCCTTGCTACCAATTAAGTGTCTATAGCCCCGATGAGGTTGTTGCTGTTATTTACACAAACATTGTTAGATATTGCTAGCCAAACATCTATAGATTTGATATAGTTATTCATTGATTCCCATAGTCAAAATATATATATTCTTTTCATTTTTTTCATCGATTTCCTTTTTTTATTGTTTTGACTCATAAGCATGAAAGCTTATTATGGGTTTGGGAATTATAGTGGTCAGAAGTGAATTCTCCACCTCTATCAGACCTCAAAACCTTGATTTTTCTTTTTGTTTCATTTTCAAATAATACCTCAAATGCTTTGAACTTCACAAATTTTTCTTTGATTTTTCTTTTAAAAAGGTAATCCAAGTCATCCTAGTGTAATCATCAATTAGCATCATAAGTACCTGTCACCTTGTAGAGTCTTTGTCCTCATTGGTTTGCAAAGATCCATATGGATCAAATCAAATGGTTTTGATGTAGAATATTCCTTTGTGGGAAATCTAGACTTTATCTGTTTTCCCTCATGGCATGGTTTGCAACTTGTCTAGACTAAGGTTTCTTGATCTTTAGCATATCCCAAACCATTCCCTTTGAGATAATCTTCACAATGTCATCAAAATTAATGTGTCTCAATCTTTTGTGTCATAACCAACTTTCTTATTTTTGTATTATAAGACAACTTTGTCCATTCAGCTCACTGAGATGATAAATATCACTATCTTACCAATGAATCATTTCCTCACGATAGGAATCGTGCCCTCCACAATCAAAACACTAGGTAGAGAATGAAAAATGCATTCAAGCTACACATTGAGCCATCAAGCTACACATTGAATGCCTTGCAAAATCAACAGAAAAACAAAAAAATGATAAAGATGAACATTCTTATGAATGTATTCAGAAAATAATGATCTCAAACACTCGGATGAAAACTCTCAAGGGAAGGAGAACATAATAGTTGGCTCTGATACCATGTTTGTGTCAACCACCTCCCAGGAGCCCCATCTACAAAAAAAACCTTCACAATGTACGAGAGAAGCACACACTATTTCACCAAAAGTGAATGTAAATTGAGATGCTTAAATTACATAATGGTACAACCTTTTAAAGGAAAGAAAAAAACAACAGGTATAAAACTTTTCGATACGAGAAACAAAACTACCCAAGAGATTAACCTAAGTTAAACTTAATACACTAACAATTACCATTTGGAAACCATAATTTTTATTAGTTATTAGCATAGCTCTCATCATAATAATTATTGCATCATCTAAATAATTAGAAGATAATTTTTTCTCTCAAATCTTATGAAATGATTCAATTAGTGAAAGTAAGCAATAAATATAAGTTTTGTTAATTATATTTTTTAGTATTGTTAATTAGTTCTTTGCATGACCTAGCCCTAACCCTAAGTCACACCTTAACTCCAACCCTAACCCTATCCCTAACCCTAACAATAAATTATAAACCATTAAATCCTAATCCTAGACCTATCTCTAACCCTAACTATGGTTGTAGCACTATCCATAACCGATACAGGAAACATAACTACCTGAGAGATTAACCTAAGTTAAACTTAATACACTAACAATTACCATTTGGAAACCATAATTTTTATTAGTTATTAGCATAGCTCTCATCATAATAATTATTGCATCATCTAAATAATTAGAAGATATTTTTTTCTCTCAAATCTTATGAAATGATTCCATTAGTGAAAGTAAGCAATAAATATAAGTTTTGTTAATTATAGTGTTTTATTATTGTTAATTAGTTCTTTGCATGACCTAGCCCTAACCCTATCCCTTACCTAACAATAAATTCTAAACCATCAAATCTTAATCCTAGACCTATCTTTGACCCTAACTATGGTTGTAGCACCATCCATAACCGATACGAGAAACAAAACTACCTGAGAGATTAACCTGAGTTAAACTTAATACACTAACAATTACCATTTTTTTTAGACTACAAGAATCGGGTAGCACGACCCTCTATAAATTGCAGTGCATCTGGTTAAGCGTCGCCGACATGCCCTCTAGTACCATGGGGGTGGGGGAGACTACACCTTGTGACCAACCTCCTGCAACATGAAGGATTTAGCCAAACTAGCCAGGGCCCCAACCCCTCTAACAAACAATTACCATTTGGAAACCATAATTTTTATTAGTTATTAGCGTAGCTCTCATCATAATAATTATTACATCATCTAAATAATTAGAAGATAATTTTTCTCTCTCAAATCTTATGAAATGATTCCATTAGTGAAAGTAAGCAATAAATATAAGTTTTGTTAATTATAATGTTTTAGTATTGTTAATTAGTTCTTTGCATGACCTATCCCTAACCCTAACAATAAATTCTAAACCATTAAATCATAATCCTAGACCTATCTCTAACCCTATGGTTGTAGCACTAATCATAACTATGGTTGTAACCCTAACCCTAATAATAAAGAATTGTAAAATGACATTACAAAAAAATCTATGAATTAATATTGGGAATAAGATTTGGAATAAAAATATTAGATGAATAAAATTTTGGCATTATATCTATTAATCATATTTTAATGATTTTTGCCAGTAATATTTTATTATATCTATTAGTAATATTTTAATGATTTTTGCTAGTAATATTTTATTATGTATTTATCTATGTTTTGAAGTTAATAAAATTGGGAAACTAAAAAAAGTGGCAATGTCAAATTTAATTTAAATTTTTATGTTAATTGTGTAAAATCAAGTCTTTGATTATCTTTTATATGCTAATTTATGAATGTGCTTATTTAAGTTTTATTTTATTATTTTAATAGTGTAAATCCAAATCTATAAAATAGCTAATTGATTTTTTGAGAGATTTTCTTTAATAAAAAAATAACAATTACATACATTGAAAAAATCATTCTTACAAAAATTGTAAAAATAAGTAACATTTATTTATTTTAGAAAGATTTAATAAAATGACTTAATAAAGCAAAAAAAAGAAAAGAAAAATCATTCTAATTTTTTTTTAAAAAAAATAGTTTACCTTGCTTGTTTACTTGCTTTCCTACAAATTTACTATAACACCCCAAACTTCTTAGCCAATTATGTTCAAGATAAATAATTTTTATAATTTTTAAAGTTAAGTATTTAACATGTTCACTTTAAAAAGATTAAATTATATTTGAAACCATAAAATTCTAGGGGAGAGGACCCAAATGATGTTTCAATAGTTGTGATAGTAATTGTTTATAAAATGATCAATATTTTTATCAATATTGGACCAATAGTTGTGACTTTAAAGTTGTTAGTGTTATGATGACTACCCATAATTAAACAAAATGTATTCCTTTGATCTAAAAAAAACCAATCATGTGATTCCACATCAACGCTCAATAAAACATGTTGTGAATGCACAAGTATTGATCTCACTTTTTTGGGGGGCTTTTTGGACACTTTGACAAAAATCATGCTGATGTGGCATCATATTTGATGATGTGGCCTTGAAACCTTAGTTATAAGGAGGGGACTTGCCAAGTAAGCTGCTGTAAAAAATTGGCAGTGATTTGAAATTTCCACGTAGGATAATTAGAAGTGTGAAGTTAGGGTGCACAACTAGTGGGTCCTCTCCCCTAATTTTAAATTGGTTCAAACCCAACTTATTAATAACCAATTAACAAAATGAGTTGAAAAACTATGACCACTGAGTATTAAAAACATAGGTGGTCTTGGTACATGAAAATCTTAAAAAATAGGAATGGAAATAAGTTTTTTTTACCTCTACATCAATTAGCATCATAGAAAGAATGGAAACAACAAGATTGACTTACATTCTGATCAATTGAAATCTCTCATTTATATTATTTAATATGTTAGAAAAAAATAATATAATTTTTATTCAAATTATTTATAATTTAATATTATTATATATAATCATATAAATTGAAAATATTTTTGAAAATAATTATGAATTATATCTAAAACCACTCTTAACTTTTTATTATGAACTATGAAAATATTGTAAGAAATTTAAAAAATGTATTGTAATAATTTAATTGTAAAATACAGCCTAAAATCTGAAAGAAGAAGAAACAAATAGAATGTGGTATGGATCAAATCAAATTTGACAAAAAAAAATGGAAAGCATAGGAAAGAATAGAAAGTGCTATTTTTGCCTTCCACATCAACCAGTTCAAAAAACCAAAATGGAAAGTGCTATTTTCTGGTATTTGTTTTAATAATAATAATTATTATTTTATAGTCCACGAATACCAGGCAATCTGTAGCTGTATTGAAATTCCAATGTGCCTTCTCAGTATTCGAGTAGTTGGGCCTTTCAACCTATTTCGCTTTGTATCCATTGCCCATAGTACAGTGAGGATTAAGAAAACCCCCAATTGTCATCCGTGCAAGCTGTTTCGTTTCCACATCAGAGCGAAGGAAACTTTTGGTCAATCTAGAGCAGAGAGAAGAAAAAGACTAGCATATATACCTTATATATAATCTATATAATATATGCGGAGATTTATCATTTGTGGGTAGTTCTGAGTTGATGGAAGAGACAAGTATGGAGAGAGTGGGTAGTCCTGAGTTGAAGGAAGAGCTTGATGGAGAGTGCGAGAGCAGAAAACAACATCACATTTCTTCGTATGAAGTGATGGCTCGAGAATACGGTACGCTTTTAATTCCCCGCATAAGTGAGATAATGGGAGAAGTGTCAAGGGTTTTGTCCTCACACGCAGCCTCATTGGCCCTGCAACAAGCTTCTGTAAAGGTGGTTTTGGCTTTGGCTAGCTATGCAATTGAACCCACCACCTTGCAAAGCCAGAGAGAAGGGGCAATTCGAGATTTGGCAAATCCTCTACTTGAACTTCTCTTGGGGAACGTGCGGTCTCTGGCAGGAGCAGCAGCAATGTGTTTGCAAGCTTTGGTGAACACAGAGGTATGGAAATCTGCATCAGATAATATTGTGGATGAAGTCTGTTTGAGAGTTACAGCAGCTTTGGAGGAGAAAGAAACCCAAACCATTGGTCATATGAAGTTAGTTTGCTCTCTAGCGGAGCATAATAGTTTTATTCTTGAAGCCCATGGAACTTCTTTGCTTAGGGCAGCACGCGATATCCTCGACACCGCGAATTTACAGCTACGTCTGCATGCTCTTCACATGATCATTGCTCTGTTGAAAAATGTAAATGCTTACATGATATCTTCAGAAATTCCTTTTACTATTACAAATATTGAGAGATTTACGTCTGATAGGTTCCCTTCGATAAAAGATGCAGCTTCAGAAACACTTCAAATTGCCAAGGATATAGCTTTTGAGCGGGGTATGGATGTAAGTAATGAGAGCTTTTCTAGTGAAGTTGGAAATTCCAATGAAGATGTGTCA
Organism: Sequoia sempervirens; assembly: GCA_007258455.2. Taxonomy (NCBI): domain Eukaryota; kingdom Viridiplantae; phylum Streptophyta; class Pinopsida; order Cupressales; family Cupressaceae; genus Sequoia; species Sequoia sempervirens. Next base: position 272,829,148 of record VDFB02105785.1, on the reverse strand, counting down.
TCTCGAAGAAACATCGACACTGGTATCAGTGGCTTTTCAAAAAGAAAATACTTTTATTCCTACTCTTTTCCCCTTCCCTCTTTATTGCATTCTTGTAATGGTAATCGCCAAACTCCTTCAGTATTGGCCGGTTCTACAGCCTCCTGTAGTTTGCACGGAACCCAAGGTTACTATTCTGATGGTAATGATGAGTATTCCAGGTTCTCAGGGAAAATTAGGGATTCAAAGACAGGCATGGCTATTGAGCAGACACCTTGCTCTACCTTGAATCACAAAGGAAGAGATAGTGAATGTGGTGGGTATTTTATTCGAAGCCGACTGTTGGAAAATGATGTGGTATATGAGGGTGATGGTGGCGATGTTGCTGAATGTGAAGTTAATGGTGGAACGTCTGGAAGAAGCATGAAGACCAGGTTGTACTCACTTCGACAAGAAGAGAATGGAGATGAATCGACCTCTGAGAAAGATTGTGTGGCTGAAGAAAAAGACATTGGAAATAGTTGTGCATGGTCAGAAAGTGTGCAAATAAGTGATTGTTTGTCAGATAATGAGGAGGGCTACCTCACTGCAAATGAACAAATTCCTAGAATGGATGACATGAAGGAAAACTGGCAAAGTTCAGTGGATTTTCCCACAAACAGTGCATTTGGTAGAGGGTGGAAAAAAGTTATGAAGTCAATATTGTGTGCTGTGCTCGTTGTTCCTCCAACTATGTTTGCTGTACAGTTATTTAGGTTGGAAGAAGACTACCATGCCATGGTTCCGACCTAAGGTAGTTTTATTTTGTAAAATGTTTATAATAAAATTGATTGTTCATGATAGTTCATGTTTGGCAATTTCCAAATATATACGAATTGAACCAAAGTACATCCTCCCATTATTGAGAAAAGTAAATTGAAGACTAGAGATTCAACAATGAGCTTTTATTTAAATATATAATTGATGGTAATATGATTATCTAATTAACAAATTTGTAGGTATCAAATATTATTAATTTTTCTAACATTATTCTTTAGAGAATTCGATTTTCTAGATATCAAATCTCCATCAAGTTGTCTTGTTCTCTTTATAAAGGTATAATTCACATATTTTCACTTTATTGAATTCCCAAGTTTCCAAGTCACATATTCCTAACATCTCGAATTTTAGATGTCTTAAAATTGTTAAGACAACAATCTATATTGAACTAAACCTTAAATTGTTCCTCTTGTCTTAGAGATTCATCCTAATTAGAATAAGAAATTGTTTCTTATTCTATTCAACATCATGTTTATTTTTTTCTTCATAAATAGTGAGTAATGATTGCAATAATTCACAAGTCTCTAGTTCTAATAAAAATAATCATTATAATCAAGAAAGTTTATGTAATGAATTTAAACTAATAGAATTTCCCTCTCTTTTAGTTTCTTGATTAAGACATTTGCAATGAAGTGATAAAAAAAATATTTTAATGATGATCATGTGCTAAGAGATCTAGCACTACATGCTCACCTTATTTGACAAAGCTATGCCAACAATAGATTCAACATAGACCTTAAATTAAATTTTCAACAATGTTGAAAATTCAAAGCTTTGATACAAAATATATATATATATGTGAATAATTACACTAAGGATTTCTCTATATGAATCCAATCGAGTTTGACTTCCATGATTGATAGTACCATGTAAGATGATTGTATCTATATAGACTGTTAGAATTTATTTTTCTTTTCTTATAAAGATATGTATTAATTTAGAATTGAATATAATATGATTTTTTTTTCTTTTTATAATATTTTTACTTTTTTAGAAAGATCTTGAATATTTTTTAATTTTTAAATATATTAATTTATAAATTTATTTTATGTGTAAGATGATTGCATGTATCTAGAAGACTTTCTTTTTTATTTTCTTATAAAGATATGTATTAATTTAGAATTGAATATAATATGATTTTTTTTCTTAATATAATATGATTTTTTTTCTTTTTATAATATTTTTACTTTTTTTAGAAAGATCTTGAATATTTTTTAATTTTTAAATATATTAATTTAGAAACTTATTTTATGTGTAAGATGATTGCATGTATCTAGACTGTCAAAAAATTTCTATATATGAATCCAATGAGTTTGACTTCCATGATTGAAGTACCATGTAAGATGATTGCATGTATCTAGACTTTAAACTTTCTTTTCGCTTTTCTTATAAAGATATGTATTAATTTAGAATTGAATATAATATAATTTTTTTTTTAATTTTTTTACTTTTTTAGAAAGATCTTGAATATTTTTTTAATTTTTAAATATATTAATCTAGAAACTTATTTTATGTGTAAACGATGATTGCATGTATCTAGGCTGTTAGACTTTTTCTCTATATGAATCCAATCGAGTTTGACTTCCATGATTGAGAGGATGGTGGGGAAACTAAACCTCATGAACTCTTGCTTGCAATATGATGCTTTAGCCAATCAAGCTAGGCCCACTACACCCTATTTTATGTGTACACTTAAAAATAACTATTCTTTTTCATTTTTTTATAATTTTCTTTTTATTTTATTATTCAAAAAAGCATTTTATAATAACATCAAAAAATATTTTTTGATTTTCTAAGATAATCTTGAATATTTTTAATTTTTAAATCTATTAATTTAGAAGAATACTTTTGTGTAACAATAAATTTAGGATATTTCCTTTCTATTTAATTTTTAAAATTTAATTATAATAATTTAGAAATTATTTTTATGTGCAATAATTTAAAATATTTTGATAATTTCTTTCTATTTTACTCTTCAAAAAGATATTTTACAATGACATCAAAGAATATTTTTTATTTTTAAGGAAGATTTTGAGTATTTTTTAATTTTAAATATATTAATATAGAAACTTGCTTTTATGTGTAACAATAAATTTAAGATATTTTCTTTATATTTATTTTTCTATTTTCAAATACATTAGTTTAGAAAGAATTTTTCATATGCAATAAACTTAAGACATGTTTTTACACCAAAGATCCTTATATGAACCCAAGTGTTCGGATCAACTATCAATATATTTAATTAACATATAATATATTTTATATAATATAAATTAAAATATTATATATTTAAAAGTAACATTATTGTTATATTTATTATTATATCTTATATTTTATATTAGAAATTATTAAATATAATTTATAATATATAATTAAATTAAAATATATTTTATATAATGTAAAATTAAATTATATACAATATAATTACTATTAAATTCTATCTCTCTATATCTCCCTCTATTTAAATATCACTCCCTCTCCCTATCTCCCTCTCTATCTATTGATCTATCTCTCCCTCTCACCCTCCTCTCTCTTTCTATTATTCACTCCATCTCTCCCTTCATCTCTCTTACTCTAGATCTCTATCCTTATTTCTCTCTCCATCTTCATTACAATTTCTCTCTCTATCTCCATTACTCTCTCTCTCTCTCTCTCTCTCTCTCTCTCTCTCTCTCTCTCTCTCTCTCTCTCTCCTTATATCTCTCTATCTCTCTATCCCCCTATCTCCCTATCTCTTTCCCTATCGCTCTCTATCTCTCTAATGCAAACAAAAAAGGTAATTCTAAAATTCACAAACCAATCTTCAAATTCGCAACTGTTACCATTTAATTTGACAACTTCATATGTCAATTAAATTAATCCAAACAAACTTAAACACAATTCAAAAGAAAATCCATAATCTAATTTATTTACAAGCCACTAATGGTTGCAATTCAAAATCATATATTTTGGTTCAAATATTTCAACACTCCCAAAATTCTACTCTTCCTCACTGGTTCATTACTCTATTCCTACACACTTCTACTCTCCCATATGTTGCAACCTTCCCTATTGGCATCTAAATTTTTTAATTCAAATCTCTACGCAAATCTAATCTACAATATTTTACTAGGTGCCACACATGCCCTTCACACATGCACTAGTTTTTTTTATCTCTTTTAATGGATTTTAAACCAATGGACTCTTCACATTTCCTATGCCTCAATCTACAAATATTTTTAACTCCTTTTGGCAGTTCCTCCTGCACTTGTCTAGCTTAGGTGTGGTGTAACATATTTCTCTCCTCTATTGATGCCATGCACTCTATTCCCCCTCATTTGGATAAGCACAACCCTATGTCTCTACTCTGCATTCATTTTAATTCATTGTATAAATTATATATTTTGTGAACCATTGTTCTTAACCTACTCTAAAAGATGCAAAAAGAAAGGAAAAGAACACTAACACCTCACGATTAGCCTAGTTGAATTCAAAACAAAATAAAGATAGAAAGAGTAGATTTTACCTTGTCTTGAATTGATCCTTGGTTGGCCCTTGATAGTTGATTTTTTGTATGCTCCTTCGATGGAAAGATGGATGAAAGTGGCTTCAAAATGTTGGGGGTTTGATAAGGATTCAAATGATGGATGTGGGTAGTTTGCTAGATCAACAAAATGGATGCAAGAGCTTGAAATGTGCAACAATGGTGGATGATAAAATGAGAGCTTGAGAGTTGGAGAGATGAAATTGAAAAATGCAAGTTATTGAATGAGAATGTGTTGTTGAATAAAAGAAAATCTTTCATTTTATGGAGAGAAGACCTAGAAAGATGGACGGTTGAGATCTTGCTAACATGGGCAAGATGAAGGGCTATGGTGAGTTGAGGAATCACAAGCCATCACATTTTTCCATATGGCAGATGATGTGTCACAAGGACACATGAGGTGGAAGATGACATGTGATGGGAAGGTACTTGTAAGTACCTTGGAATAAGGATGATGTGACCTCTCAATGATCACATGGGGAAGAGGAGAATCTTGGATAAATAAAAGTGAATTTAAAATTCACATGATTGGGGATATCTTAAGGATAAGACAAGGTTGCCAAAAAGGTGGGCGAGAAGTACCCAAGATAAGACAAAGTCCTTAAAAAGGTAAGTAATTACCCACATGTGAGTGATGTGACAAGTCAAAGGTTCTAGAACTTGTATGGGAATAAGGAGAGTCTTGGAAGGATAAATGTGAATTGGGGAAGAGAGGAGTCTTGGATGAATAAAAGTGAATTTAAATTCACATGGGGAAGATAAAAAGGAATTAAAATTTTTTTGGGGGATGGGGAGAGTTGACCAAGGTACTGATTAGGCTTAACTGACAGTGATTAGAAGATAATTAGTGGTTAAGGAAGATTAGAATCCAACTTGCAAAAGTTGGAGGATGTGACACATCCTAATCAAGGATTAGGCATTGCACATCTCTAATGATAAGATTAGGGGGTTGATTAAGATTAAGAAAATGATGTGACATGTGAAGAATTAAATAAATGTCATATTTATTTAATTCACTTGATGAAAGGGGGATTAACGAGTAAGGTATTTAATTGTTAACTAAATACCTTAGGGATTTAGAGGAATTTAAGGATATTAATTAGATAATAGCAATATTACCTAATTAACATGGATAAGAGGATGTTTAGACAAAAAGGGACAAATTTGGATAAATGTAAGTGTCCAAATTTAGGTGTCTACATTTTTCCCCTCTTTGAGATGGTGTTACGAAGTAACATCATTTCAAAGAAGCTTAAAAGATATCACCCAAAAGAAGATGGTTAGATTGGAAAAGATGCCCCAGTCATTCAAAGGAGTGACTAGGAAGAAAGATGATGGGAGTGATGATGAAGGTTAGGGATTGAGGATGCCCCCTCAAGAGGACATGTGGGTTCAAGAGAACACGGGTGTGCTCTTGAAATGGATGATGTGATGTGAGAGGAGGTGAGGAAGATGATGCAAAGTGATGGATAAGAGAGGATGATAAGCGATAGGAGATGGATGAAGCACAAACAGATTTAAGGACAAATGTGATGTTTCCCCAGTCAAGCTACAAGCCAAAATGGGTGGATGATGGATAGAGTGTTGTCGATGAGGGAATTATATATCCCAAAGCAACACAATGATAGGGAATTTAGATACATCCCGATGATGATGATGATGAAAGTGTTGTTGATGAGGGAAGGATACATCCCAAAACAACACGAGGCTAGGGAAGGATACATCCTGAAGAAAGGGTTGTTGATGAGGGAAGGATGCATCCTGAAACAACACCAAAGGATAGGGAAGAATACATCCCGATGATGATGATGATGGTGATGATTGGATCAAGGAGTGTAGCAAGGCTGAGAATAAGACCAAGGATGTGATTAGATGATTTGTGTGAGATTGAATGGAGGAGGATTGGATTGGGATGCGAGATGGATGAAAGGAATAAAAATGATGGGGGACAAGATGCATAGAATAAACAATCTATATTATTCTAGGAAGATTGAAGAGGTGATGATAAGAGATTGGATGGATATGGGAGGGAGATTGATGAAGGATGAATGGATGGGGGAGGATTTTTGATAGATGAGAGGATGGAATGGGAGATTAAATGCAATCCTAATGCAATTTTCCATTTTTAGAGCACTGATTTTTGCTATAACATAAGACACAAGATGCCAAGGTATGAAGAACCAAGGCCTATTTGTGTCTAATGCATAAAAAAAACACAACAGACAAGAAGGCTATTCCAACACCCCAAAGTCACGAATACCTTGGTCGGGCCAGGCATTGGAATAACCGCAAGCACAAGAGGATGCCCCAGCGTAACACAAGACCACAGGGATCTTGGTGGGTACTATGCGGGACAACTATGACTACAACAACAAAGAAAAGATCAAGATATGCCCCTATGTTTACCATTCAAAACACACCATAATATGAGAGATCATGGAGACCTTGAAAAGCGATGATAGGGATCTCAAATGATAAAAAAAATCCAAAAGTATCAAGAGATCGCAATCAATTTTGAATGTCCTTTGCCATAGGATCAAGGGGGTGGATGGGATTAATGAGGTATGTTAGGAAGGATGCATCCTATTGAGACTGGTGATGGATACTAAACTAAAATATTGATAGGACGCGGGATACTCAGAACTGATTGGATCTGCTGATACTAGTGGATCTCATTTATGAAGAACCAGCTATATAAGGGCATAGCTTGATGGCACGACAAAGAGAGACAAGAAACGAGACTAAAAAACCCTAAAGACCTAGGGGCTCGAGGGCCAATCAAAGATTAGCCTTGACTACGTGAAAGTGCACAGCCCTCATAGTTCGATAAAAGGCTGATGACTGACCATGGATAAAAGTGGGAAGAGATGAAAATGATAGGATGGACAAAAGGAGCCTCGGGGGCAGATCAAATGATCGACCTTGCCTACGTGAAAGTGCAGGGGCAACATAGTTTGACAAAGACCAAAGACAAAAAATGGATAAAGGATGATGAGATGACTAGGATAAGTGGATAAAATGATGGGACTGACATGATGAGACATGATAGACCTATTGAATTGGATAGGATGATGGTGACTACATGAAGCTCAGGGATGGGAAAGTTATCCAAATCAACAAAAGATGAATTGGGATGATGATATGATGGAGAGATGAGTGATGAAAAATGATAGGATCTTTGAAAGATGTGTGAAAGAGGAAAGAGTGATGATGATGTGATAAATGGCATTGGATTGCATGGGGAGAAGCCTATAGCTAGATACCAATGACAAGGGATTAGGAGATAGGATGAGGATAGATATATTAAATGGATAGGGAGGTAAGGACGAGGAGTTGGAGGGGATTGTTTGGATAGAGAGGAAGATAAGGATGAGGAGATGGAAGGAATTGTTTGGATAGATAGGAAGATAAGGATGGGGAGATGAAAGAGATTGTTTGGATTGGTAAGAAGATAAGGATAGGTGGGAAGATAAGGATGGGGAGATGGAAGGGATGGTTATGAGGGAGGGATAGGAAGATAAGGATGGGGCGATGGAAAAGGATTATAGAATCGACGATGAATGATGTCTCCAAGGACTTATGGCACAAAGGAAGTAGATGCCCCCATTCTAAATATGTCATGCGTGATGAGGTAGGAGGGATGGAAGACGGGTGGATGGAAAGATAAAGGAGATAAATGGAGGAGGATATGATAGGTGGATAAGGAAGGGAGATTAATGGTAACATGATGGGTGGAAAAGGAAGGTAGATGGATGTGGATAAGGATTATGATAATGTATGGGTGAGGGGGATGTATGCCAAGAGGTGTCCAAAGCATGCATACATGTTTACCCCTATTTATATCAAGATCACAAGGAGGATGGAAGGATTGGGATAAATGGGGATGACAAGCAGGATGTGTAAGATAGGTTGGATGGAGGAGATGGGTGAAGAGGATGCATAGCAGGAAGCTGCCCCCAAGTGTGGAAAGAGATAGATGTGGGTTTATGCATGATGCCTGTTTGCCAGGTTTTCATCATGGTACTTATCCAAGGTGCTTTTTTGCCAAGTTTTCACCATTGGACGAATTATTTCTCTTTACTTTTTTCACTTTTTGTATTTTTCTGATTTTTTGACTTTTTTTGACTTTTTTGGATTTTTTGGATAACATGTAGATGGAGATGGATAAGGATAGGGATGATGATAAGTGGATTTAGAAGATATGCGAGAAGGAGATGGATGAAGGACTCAAGCATCAAGTTTTATATGAGGTATTAAGAGCCTATGTTTGAAGCGGCAATTGGATGTTGGTATAACCTTATTAGGATAAATGGATTATGCAAGAGGATGAATTAAAGGGATTTGATGGGGGAGATATAGGGGATAATGGATGAGATGCTGGAAAGTGTATGGATGTAATGATGGGGTGGATTTGTGATGGGGTGCTAAGTTCAGGACCAACATTGACACATATGGTGGTGGATGTGAAATGATAGGAGTGTTAATGGATGGAGAATGCGGGGATAGTGGAGGAGATGGGATAGTGAATTTTGGGACATAAGGACCCAAAACAGATTTAGGAGATGGAAGGGGTCTATGATTAGCTTTTGGAAATTAGCAACTTTGGATGTTGTTACAGATTCTTCATTTGAAGGTATTGCATCTTTTTTCTTTGGGATCCACATGGTTTGATCTTTGCTTTGGCGGGCCTTTGCAGCTGATGGGTTTGATTTTGATTTTGGATTTGATTTTTATTCTCTTCATCATATCTTTTTAAAGGGACATGAGGATCTTTAGATTCATGTGGATGTTTAGATTTATGCATTTTTACTTTAGCATCCAAAGTGCTTTTAACAACAATGGGAGGGGTGTGAGGAGATGGATGATGTGGAGTGATGGAGGTAGGATTTTGGGGATTATGTGTGGATGGAGGATGTGTAGGTATGTTCCTTTTTTTATCCTAATGATGGAATATGTGAGTGGGATGTTTATGATGGGTGACATGGATAGGTGATGGATGAATGAAAGGATGAATAGGACAAGATGGAGGTGGTGATTTTGTAATATAAGGGCCCAAAATAGACTTAGGACCTGGAGGATGTGTGATGGTAGATGGAGGGACATAAGGACCCAAAATGGATGAAGCAGATGAAGGAGGAATATGGATGGTTTTTTTGAGGAGATATAATGGAGGAGGGATGGCGGAAAATGATCTGGTGGAGTGATGGGAGGAGCCTCTTATTATTTTAGAAGAGGATTGTTGATGGTATGTGGAGATTGTACCAACATGTTTGGATTGTGATTCACGAGTAGTACATCTGATACCTTGCATATAGGAGTGTTCTTTGACTTGGATGGGCTCTAGAATACCTTTCTCATGAAGACCTAAACCTTTTCCTTGATAGTTCATGTTCTTGAGCATTCGATCCATGATAGGATTTGTGTTATTCTGAAAGAATGATGCAAGTCCATTATTAGGCGGAGGATGATGGGTGATATATATTCTTTGTTTTTCTTCTACAAGGAGACCACCATGGAGGAATGTAAGAGTACCAAGAGGATATAGAAGTGATGTGGGGATAGTAGGTTTAGGTGACGATGGAGGATCATGAGATGGAGATGAGGGGGTAGTGGCTTCTTCCTAATTAGGAAGAGTGATTGGTAAGGGATCAAGAGATGGATTAGGGGATGTGATAGGATCTGGATTTGTGGCAGTAGGTGATAAGGGATCATGCGATGGAGTGATTGGATCTTGAGTATCAAGGGGATCATGGGATGGAATGGATGGGGGATTGTGATCTTGAGATGGACTAGATGGGACAACAGGATCTTGATGTGGAGAAGGGGATATGTTGGTATGCTTTGGATCAGGCTCTTGGCATGACTCATCTTGTGTGGGTGGCATGGTGATGGAGTCTTGGAGGGACTCTTCAAGTGGGGAAGATGGAAGGATGGAGGATTCATGAGGTTCATGGGAATGGATTTCGATGCTACTAGGAGTGGGAGGAGTGGATTGGATTTGAGTGTCTCCAATGGATTGAGTGGATCTAGGAGTAGTAGGAGTGGATTGAATTTGGTTATCTTTGATGGGTTCAATGACTCTTGGAGTAGGAGACAAGGGTTCAGTGGATTTGGTGGATGTGATTGGTTCAACAGTTTGAGTGGTGCTAAGGGTGGTAGCATCAATGATAGGCATGGGTTGGAGAAGGGTCTCATCACTAGTGACCGTGGATGATGGGTTGTGATGGCATGGTTCCATGACTCCAAGTGGTGGAGTGGGGGATGTGAGCTTTGTCAAAAGTCCTTGGAGAACTTTGAGAGTGAGAAACTTGCATACTCTAGGCTTAGATGGCAAGGTAGGAATGGATGAAGGACTATGGATTGGTGGACTAGGATTAGATTGGAGAACAAGATTGGATGGAAGGCTAGGAGTAGATGGAGGATTAGAGTTGGATGGTAGGTTGAGGTAGGGATATTGGAATGGTGATTTAGGACAAGAGGATGTGGGTGGTGTATTAGGACAATAGGATGTGGGTGGTGGATTAGGAAAAGAGGATATGGGTTGTGGATTGTAGTAGAGGTATTGGGACAAAAAATTAGGATGGGAAGATTGTGGTGGTGGATTAGGATAAGAGGAATTCATGGATGGTAGGTTAGGATAAGAAGATATGGATGGTGGACTAGGATAGGAAGATGTGAGTGTTGGATTAGGATAGGGAGATGCAGATGTTGGATTAGGGTAAGTTGATGGGGGTGTAGGATTAAGATAAAAAGGTGTGAATGTAGGACTAGGATGGGTTGATTGGTATGGAGGATTAGGATAGTGGGACATGGATGAGGGATTGTAATAGGAGTATTGGGATGGAAGATTAGGATAAGAAGATGCGAGTATCAGATAAGAGGATGGTGTAGATGAAAGAAATGATGAATATGCAGATGGGGAGGATACTGAAGATCCCTTGTCAAAGGTGGCATAAGGAGCATGATAAGGCATGGATGAAGAAATAATGAGATAGCTTGAAGGGACAACTGGATTGTGGAAAGCAGGTGGAGAAAGATTACTAGTGATGATAGCGTCAAGAAGATCTATGTCGTATACCTCTTGATCGACAAGACCTTCATTATTGTCATCAACATAATTAGGGTTTCCCTTGGCTACTATTAGTGAAGGATAAGGATTTATGATATCAGATTAGATGGATATGGATTGAAGGTGTGGGAATGAACAACAGGATGAATTTGAAGAAGATGGAAGAATGGATCCTAAGATTTGTTTTGATATCAAAAGCTTAGATCAGGATTTAGGTTAAGCTCAGTTTTGGATTGGGTGAAAGCTCAAATTAGGATGATCAGATGATGTGATGGGATTAATTCTAACGATTGAATTTTATTACGAAAGGATGATCATGACATCGAATCTACTTCAAGATGGAAATAGATTGATTAGGTCAAAGGTGACTAGATAAGGATGTGATTGGATTGGATAAGGTTGATTGATGAAACGATTGATAAGATTAAATGACGGATCAGACAAGATGATGAAAGGGAATATCAACTACATTCAGAGATTACCCTAGGTGAATTGGGATGTTGATTGATCGAATCAAAGGATAGATAGATGATTATGGCACCAAATCCAATTTGAGATTGAAAGTGGATTGATTAGGCTGACGATGATGATTAACTTAGGACAAATGACAATCCTAAGCAATTTTGGATGATGATGATCAGATTTAGACACCTAGGTCAATTTGGATAATAACTTCAAATGAAGTTCAAAGGATTTGGATTGAGAAAACGACGAGGGATGTGTAACCTAGAGATGCTTCTAGATGATGTACCTATATGATTCAGATGATGAACGAATGACCTTGTGAGAATGCAGATGGACCAAAGCTCATATTAGGATTGGATCCAAGGACATGATAGGATTAATTCTAAACCAAGTTCAAGGGTTTTAACTAGAGGGCGTAAGATGCTGACAATTAGATTTTTCTAGATTTGGCAGTTTTCAAAAATTGTCAATTTTTGCCATTTTAGGTAACTGTACAGGTATATCTTTGAGTCTAGTTTTTTCCCAAAAAATTCCTAAAACTAAGGTAGGATGAATTTCCAAATAACTTCCCAAATTTGAGACATGCATTCCGAGCTATGAACAAAAATGATTTTTCAAAAATTGGAAAAAAACACTAAATTGCGATTTTGAGGGTCAAGATGAAAGTTTGAAGCCCCGAAAATGTGTCAAAACGGGGGCCAATTGCCTAAGGGTCGGTTGGGAATCCACATGCCACCTCATAATGCAACCACCCGTAAAATTTTAGCCCAAATGAACACCCAAGTCAAAATTTATGGCCTCTGGAAGTTTCTGCATAAAAATCAAAACCCTTAAAATGAAGTCTAGGTGATTGGGTTGGATGATTTGATGATGGATATGGACTCTAATGATGTTCTAAAATGCACCTATGTGATTTGGTCGATGAAACGATAACCTTCAGATAGTGTTGATGAATGGAAAGGATGATGAAAGGAAGATGGATGAAGGTCAGGTTCACCCTTCTATGGGGCAGGTTCGCCCCTCTGAAGTGAAGGTTCGCCCCTCTGTAGGGAAGGTTCACCCCTCTGCTTTTAGACCCTTGAAATAGGGAAACAAACTCTTGGAATGGGTAGATGGATGATCGAGTTAGGGAAATGGATGATTGGATTGGGGAAATGGATGATAGGAGTGGATGAACTATTACTCAGAATGAGTAAATGATCGCTAGAAAGGGGAGACAAACTCTCAGAACAAGGAAACGTTCAAGCTCAGAATGGATGAATGATTACTTAGAATGAGTGAACAGATGATATGGATGGATGAATGACTACTCGAAATGAGTAAACAGATGATATGGAATGGATGAACGACTCTCAGAATGAAAAGATGGATGCTCGAAATAGAAAAAAGATTACTCAGAATGAGTAAACGGATGATCGAGAGGGATGAACGACTACTCAGAATGAGTAAATGATTGTTAAGAATGGATGAACGAATCTTGGAACGAGGAGACGAAAGATCATAATGAATAAAAGATTATTTAGAATGAGTAAACGGATGATCGGAATGGACGAACGACTACTCAGAATGAGTAAACAGATGATTGGAATGGAAGATTGACTCTTGGAATGAGGAGACAAAAGCTCAGAACGGATGAACGATTGGTCAAAATGAGTAAATGATTGCTCAGAATAGATGAACAACTCTCAGAACGAGATGGAGGTTTAGATTGGATGAACAAGCGCTCGGAATGGATGAACAAGTGGTCAGAACAGATGAAGGACTCTCAGAACAAAGAGATGGAGGTTCAGAATATATGAACGATTGGTCAGAAAGAAGAAATGATTGCTCAGAAGGGATGAATGATTGGTCGAAACGAGTAAATGGACACTCGAAATGGGAGACTGACTCTTGGAACAAGGAGACAGATGCTCAGAATGGATGAATGATTACTCAGAATGAGTGAACAAATGATATTGATGGATGAATGGCTACTCAAAATGAGTAAACAGATGATATGGATGAATGAATGGCTACTCAGAACAAGTAAACGAGTGCTCAGAACGAGAAAATGAATGCACTGAATGGATGAATGGATGTTCAGAAGGGGAGACTGACTCTTAGAATGGATGAAAGGATGTTTAGAATGAGAAAAAAAGACTTGAAATGATGAGAAGGATGCTTGAAATTTGAAGAAGGATGCTTGAAATGATTGAACGGAGGATGAAATCAGTTGTTTGATGGGCAGGTTCGCCCAACTGCTGAAACAAGCCATTTGACTAATAGAAGGCAAAAATGATTGTTTGGAGGGCAAGTTTTCCCCTCTGTGGGGAAGGTTCGCCCCTCTGTGGGGCAGGTTCGCCCAATTGCTGAAACAAGCTATTTGACTAAACAAAAGGAAAAATTGACTGTTTGGAGGGTAGGTTTTCCCCTCTATAGGGTAGGTTCACCCCTCTACAAGGGCAGGTTCGCCTCTTTGAGGGTAGGTTTTCCCCTCTATACCAAAATTGAACTTGACTTAGGTGAAAAAAGCTATGGATTTAAAGGACCCAAAAGATTAAAAACAACAAGCAGAAAGCAAAGGCCAACTTGACTCAACAGTAATGCACTCGTTTGGCACAAGGAAGACAACTCAAACAACACAAGCTGCCTAAGATTAGTGATGAGGGTATGGCCAACATTGTCCTTAATCTAGGATGAACAAGGTATCTAGGGATTCCTCAATATACTTTCGATACATGAGGCACAACTGTGAACAACATCTCATCACAAGCGTGAGTTGAGAACCCCAACAAGATACTGAAAGGCTCAGACCAACTCTTCACATCTATCTAGGTATCACCCTAGCTTCGACACTCCTCCAGACATGATGTGACTGGATTGAGGTACAAATTTTTCTCTCCCCCCTTTGTATACCCCGCCAGTATGCGTGGTTGGGATCGTCCCTTGGGGTAATGAAATCCCCAAGCAAGTCTCACTAAAAAGAGGACACTAATCATTTTTGGCTACTCCCCAGGCTCACACGAAGTGCAAGGGGAAAGCGTGAACGAAGTAGTGCCCCCTTGGGTGACACAAAGGACTTACAACCACATAAAACAATAGATTTGACTCCCCCTAATTAAACTATGTGCCTAAATGGATAAGCGAAAACAATAAGAAAAATGATAAGAAAACAAGGCAAACCGATCATCCTCCAAGAAAGGTGTTAGTTGTTTTGATCTTCGTTCTTCGTCAAGTGTGAAATAATTTGCACGAATGTTGGAAAAGAAGTGGAAACACTTCCAAACAGATGACATTAGGGGGTTAGGACCTCAAAACGATGAAAAATGGAAGCCAAAATGAAGCTTAAACGACTGTTTTTACCTTTTAGAAAGCTTTGTTTGGGGCAAGTTTGCCCCTCTGCAAAACTGAAGTTTGAAGTTAGCAAAAACTGTTTGGTGCTCAAATGGACGACCCTGCAGGGTAGGTTCGCCTCTATTGAGGGAAGGTTCACCCAGGTTGGGGCAAGTTCACCCCTCCTTGGGTAGGTCTTCTCCTCTGCAAGGGCAGGTTCGCCTAACTATGGGCGGGGTAACCTCTCTACAACTTGAACCTGCAAAAAGTGAAACAACAAAAACGTAAAAGATAGGGACCCGTTTGTGGGTCCCACCGGGCGTGCCAAAAATGTGATCTAGTGTTCTTAACCTACTCTAAAAGATGCAAAACAAGGTGCAAAAAGAAAGGAAAAGAACACTAACACCTCATGATTAGCCTAGTTGAATTCAAAACAAAATAAAGCTAGAAAGAGTAGATTTTACCTTGTCTTGAATTGATCCTTGGTTGGCCCTTGATAGTTAATTTTTTGTATGCTCCTTCGATGGAAAGATGGATGAAAGTGGCTTCAAAATGTTGGGGTTTTGATGAGGATTCAAATGATGGATGTGGGTAGTTTGCTAGATCAACAAAATGGATGCAAGAGCTTGAAATGTGCAACAATGGTGGATGATAAAATGAGATCTTGAGAGTTGGAGAGATGAAATTGAAAAATGCAAGTTGTTGAATGAGAATGTGTTGTTGAATAAAAGAAAATCTTTCATTTTATGGAGAGAAGCCCTAGAAAGATGGATGGTTGAGATCTTGCTAACATGGGAAAGATGAAGGGCTATGGTGAGTTGAGGACTCACAAGCCCTCACATCTTTCCATGTGGCGGATGATGTGTCACAAGGACACATGAGGTGGAAGATGACATGTGATGGTAAGGTACTTGTAAGTACCTTGGAATAAGGATGATGTGACCTCTCAATGATCACATGGGGAAGAGGAGAATCTTGGATAAATAAAAGTGAATTTAAAATTCACATGATTGGGGATATCTTAAGGATAAGACAAGGTTTCCAAAAAGGTGGGCGAGAAGTACCCAAGATAAGACAAAGTCCTTAAAAAGGTAAGTAATTACCCACATGTGAGTGATGTGACAAGTCAAAGGTTCTAGAACTTGTATGGGAATAAGGAGAGTCTTGGAAGGATAAATGTGAATTGGGGAAGAGAGGAGTCTTGGATGAATAAAAGTGAATTTTAAATTCACATGGGAAAGACAAAAAGGAATTAAAAATTTCTTGGGGGATGGGGAGAGTTGACCAAGGTACTGATTAGGCTTAACTGATAAGTGATTAGAAGATAATTAGTGGTTAAGGAAGATTAGAAGCTAACTTGCAAAAGTTGGAGGATGTGACACATCCTAATCAAGGATTAGGCATGTGCACATCTCTAATGGTGAGATTAGGGGGTTGATTAAGATTAAGAAAAGGATGTGACATGTGAGGAATTAAATAAATGTCATATTTATTTAATTCACTTGATGAAAGGGGGATTAAAGAGTAAGGTATTTAATTGTTAACTAAATACCTTAGGGATTTAGAGGAATTTAAGGATATTAATTAGATAATAGCAATATTACCTAATTAACATGGATAAGAGGATGTTTAGACGAAAATGGACAAATTTGGACAAATGTAAGTGTCCAAATTTAGATGTCTACACATTCATTGTGTTCCACATTGCCATCCCAACGCAACCCTTTTCTCACTATGTTCCATGCCCCTCTAATCTCTTCTTATATGTGCATGTTTTAATTCAAATTAAACTATACATAGCCCCCTTCCTCCCATTGTTTATTTTCATTTTTTGTTAAATCCCTTCCTTCTTGGTCACTACTTCTCCTTTAGTTATTTTTTCTTTTTTTTCAATTTCCAATAGCTCGAACCTTTGTATTCTTCTATAATTTTGTTTTTATCTTCCTTTTATGGGATTCCATAAGGCTATGTGGGTTTTCACCTTCTGGGCATTGAGTTGTAATCCTTCACTTACTCTTCCTTAGCATTGATTTCATCATTCCTCTATTTTTTATATTTTATTTATTGTCTCTTTTAGTTTTTTACATGGCAACCCCTCACCATTCTTGACATTAAAATCATGGAGAAATCATCTAGAAAACAAATAGAATAATCCACGGCCAACAATTTAATAAATGAAATCAAACCCATTAAATTTTACAATGCCTACTCAAAGCTAAAATTGATATATGACATTTTCACAATCAATGTCAACAATGTCAATTAATCCCCGTCAATGACCATTGAGACCAAATTGTACTCAAAAGATGAAAATAAAATCAAACCAAACTGAGATATTATTTTTATATGATGTTGATTGCACACTTATTCAGATGCTCTTACATTAGACATGCAGGGTAGAAATCTTATGAGGATAGGCTGACAAAGGTAGAGTTGAGTAGCCAAACCACTCTTCCAGGTTGCAAACAACCTATAGAGAACTCCATCATTGAGTATTGTACATATAGTCATTTCTTCTTCCTCTTTTTTTAGCATCTTGTTGGAACACACACCATCTTCCTACAACACTGCACCCTCTTCTTCCTTCCCCTTGTGGACTCATGTCCACCATGTGTCATCCTCCTTCACCAAATTATTCTTTCTCTTCTCTTCTCCTTGGTGGGATTCAACCCACCACAAACTGACCACCTCCACTAAGCATTACATGCAACATCCACTACAACTCCTATATGCAAATATGTATTAGCTAGACTCCAATATGTAACTACATCAAAATATGTTGTTACTACCTCATGGAAATTGAGAATTTCCATTTGCATGCTCTCTTATTTCTCTACATCCCCTTCTAATTTCACCAAAGAATATAAATAATCACCACAACAATAATTTACCTCATTCCTTTCTATTGTTATAACTTCTTTGGCTTCATCCTTTGTTGCAACATTCTTGCACTCCATCGCTTCGCCATCTTTAGTCACTGTTGCTACACTTACATCCTCTTTCCCATTCTTTTCTTCTTCTTTCTCCATTCCTTCCTCATGACTTATCTTTGTTGCAAATTCTTCATTCACTTTGGTAGGGGATTCTCTCACATCTTCTTTCTTTTGTTGTAGGTTGCAACACTCATTTCTTACACTCTTCTTTTTGTTGTGCTCATTCTTATTCTCAATCCTCCTTACCAATATCCTCTCATCTTTTCCAATTTCTCTATCATGGCTTGGATCTCCCCCACTTCCTCACTAACTATATTTCCCATCTCCTCAAAATTTTAATTTTCCACTTCATCCCAGTCACTCCCAACCAAATTCGCATAGGTCTCCTCATGATCCATCCCATCTTTGTCTACTACAATCTCACCTCAATCTACAATCCACATCACACTTAATAATTTTGAATCTTCAAGCTCTCTCATCGCTCATGACTCTTACCTATGACAAACCTCACACGAGCTTCTTCTCTACTTCCTTCACAATTTTCTCTACCCATAGGTCCTGGCATAGGCTACCTCACATTCAATGCTCTACCTATGCACTCAAAACCTATGTATTTGATACCATTTAACATAGATGAATTTTTTTTTCTTAAATTCACAAACCAATCTTCAAATTTGCAATCGTTACCATTTAATTTGATAACTTTAGATGTCAATTAAATTAATCCAAAAAAACTTAAACACAATTCAAAAGAAAATCCATAATCTAATTTATTCACATGCCACTAATGGTTACAATTCACAATCACAAATTTTTGTTTGAATATTTGAACACTTCTAAAAAAAATTTCTTCCTCACTGGTTCATTACTTTGTTCCTACATAATTCTACTCTCCCATATGTTGCAACCTTCCCTATTAGCATCAACAAATCTTAATTCAAATCTTTGTGCAAATATGATTTGTAATCTTTTACCAAGCACCACACACACCCTTCACATACACTTTTTTTAATCTCTTTTAATGGCTTTCAAACCAATGGAATCTTCACATTTCCTACACCCCAATTTGCAAATATTTTAAACTCCTTTTGGAAATTCCTCCTATACTTGTCTGGCTCAAGTGTGGCATAGCACATTTCTCTCCTCTTTCCATTCCATGCACTCTATTTCCTCCTCCTTTGGTTGAGTGTGCCCCTATGTCTCTATTTTGCATTCATTTTAATTCATTGTATGAATTCAATACATTCATTGTGTTTCATATTACCATCCCAACGAAACCCCTTTCTCACTATGTTGTGCACCCCTCTAATATCTTCTTATCTATGCATTTTTAAATTCAAATTAAACTATATGTATCCCCCTTCCTCCCATTTTCGATCTGCATTTTTTATTAAATCCCTTCCTTCTTGGTCGTGACTTCTCCTTCAGTTATTTGTTTTTTTTTCAATTTCGAATAGCTTGACCCTTTTCATTTCGCCATAATTATGCTTTTATTCATCTTTTATTGGATTCCATAAGGTTGCATGGGTTTTCACCTTCTAAGCATTGATTTGTAGTCATTCACTTACTCTTCCTTAGCACCGATTTCATCATTCCTCTATTTTTTATATTTTATTTGTTGCTTCTTTTATTTTCTTTACATGGTGACCCCTCACCATTATTGACATTAAAATCATGGAGAAATTGTATGAAAAACAAATATAATAATCCATGGCCAATAATTTAATAAATGAAATCAAACCCATGAAATGTTACAATGTCTTCTCAGAATTAAAATTGATATATGAAATTTTAACAATCAATGTCAATTAATCTTTATCAATTACCACTGACACAAAATTGTACTCAAAAGATGAAAATTAAATCAAACCAAACTAAGATATTATTTTTGCATGATGTTGATTGTGCACTTACCTGGATGCTCCTAGATCACTCGCCCTATTGCAAACATAACATGAGAATGATTATCTTCTTGATTGAGAGGGTTTGTTTCAATCATGTTTGGATCTCTATAACTAGATGCATAGTTGATTTGAAGCTATCACTTCTCCATTGAGACCTTTGTTGCATAAAAAATCATCATTTGATAAATGTCCTACCAATTGGCCTCATGTACAACATAAATGTATATAAAAAAAGACCAAAATTTTCCCTAATTGACCTTTAACACCTCTTTAGTGTACCCATTGCACACCAAGATGCGATTGCTAATTTATTGAAGCTAAAAAATATTACAACTATTAAATAATTATTTTATCAAAAATAATCTTCCAACTATTGCTCCATTAGCATTCATGTCTTGTTCCCTTTTATTTATATGAGGTTAGTGATTTCTCTCTACTATGAAACAAGAATCCCATAAATTATCCATGCTACTAGGTGTTAATACATTTATTTTTGAACTCATACTCTCTTTAATTTACATCTATTTGAATCTATCATAATGAAGACTACATGTTCTAATGAGGTCTCATCTTCTTGGACAACTCAACTTAGTTGAAAAAAATATTCCTACTTGAAACAAAATTGCTTCCTAAATAATTTTTTATGTATTTTGATAGTATTATGCCTCTCATTAATTTCATTCCACTTCTCTCAATTCTTGTTTCATCCTCTACCCTCTAATCATCCCTCTCCTACACCAATATGTTGTTATCATCTCCTCCTTGTTCATTCACATGTTCCTGGAGGTTATCCTCATCAACCTGTAGTATAGCCAACAAGGCTTGGACTCTTTCTAACTTTACTTATAATCTATCATGCTTTGGAATATAGGTATCCCTATATACATGTGCCTCATCCATGTCTTATTGGCATTGTTGAAGGTCTAACTATAATCAAGGCTAAAATCATCAAGGTTAGGCAATGCTGCATATAAATCAAACCCTAATAAACAATGAAGCACAAATAAGCATAAAGACATAAACATGAAACAATATTACCAAAAGGTCTTCATACCACCATTGATTCACCTTCATTGGACTTCTCCATTTTGCTTGAATATGATAATTTCCCTCAAATTTTTGAGTATGTAAATAGGCCTAATGATAAATGACGAAGCAAAATATTGAAGATTCTCAATGACTATGGATGCACTTGACTTGATGTTGATAGACTTGATAGCAAGATCTAGCATAAAATCGCATAAGATTGTGTAGGTAGGTGACAAATGACAATGACAAGATCTTTTATAGGAAAGACAATTTTGAATGAAGGGCTAAGATTAGATGCCAATTAATCAATGGCCAAGAATGAAAGATGTAGTATGGACTAGGGTTAGGGTAAATGATAAGGATCAACAGTCAAGATTAAATCATAAATAATTCAATCAAGGGTGGAGGTTAATTAAAACATGGATGGATAAGGATCAACATAGATAAAGAGGTGAGAGGAAATACATAACAAAAATTATTTAATTTAGGTGGTCAATGAATAATTAAATATTTTAAAGTAATTATTTAATTATAGAGGAATGTGACAAAGGGGACCTTTTGAATTAAATAATAATTTAATTCAAAATTCAAGAGAGTGGACCAAATTAAATAAATAAATAATTATTTAAAATTTATGAGAGAAGAGGTTAATGAATAATTAAATAATTTAAAGTAATTATTTAATTATAGCATAAAGTGGATAAGAATTAAATAAATAAAGATTTAATTAATTTTAGAAAGAAGGGGACTTAATTAGTGACGTAATTAAATAAATATCAAGGATGAATAAATATAGAAATGAATTAATTAAATAATTAAAATTATTTAATTATCAAAGATGAAAGGGGAAATGATGGAGAATTTAGAAGTTGCAGGCCTAGTAAAAATTTTAGTGTCTACATTTTTCCCCTCTTTGATGTACAATGTAGTTCATTGTGTTGTGTCAAAGAAATTGAGTCAAAACATGCTTCGGTGTGAGGGGGGAGATCTATGCCCCCTCAGAAAAATTTACAAATTTTTGAAATTTTTCAAAAAAAATTGAAAATTGTTCTAGAAAGTCAAATTAATGGCCAAAAATTCCATGGTGATGAAAGAATTAAGTTGTAGGACCCTCTAGATAGCCAAAATAAGGTTTCAAACTTCTTATAGAGTGCAACCAACACAATAGTCAAAACCCTAATTTTTAGGAGGTATAAGTTGAAAATTGCTAGGTTAAATGGCTCATTTATGCATTTTAAGTTTAAAATTTGAGGAGCTATGAGAGAAGAAGTTGCAAAGATGTCACCTATTCCACACACCAAGCATCAAGGATACTACATGCAAACCTTCAGATGACCAAAGAGTGCAAGAGAGTCAGTAAGTGCCTACAAACCCACTTTGTCAATTTTTAATTTCATGTATTTCTAGGCAGTAGAAAATTGTAGCAGTCAATTGCATTGCTTCTGGTTCACCACAAGTGACATTGTGAATGATGCAATTTCCTACAAAATGATGCAAGTGATGCAATCATGCCTAGGGTAGGTTTGATTTTAAAATTTTGCAACGTAATTGATTTACAATGACGCATACATTGCGGTTTGCAAATACGCAACTGCGAATGCGCGATGCAACTAACTAGGAAATAACACAATTGATTAGGAAAGGACACAAATGTTATGATTAGCCACAATTGATTAGGGGTTATACGCAATTGAACCCCTATGACGCATCTGCCAAGGAATGCGAAGAAATTGCTTTAAAGCAACGCATATGAAGCCCATGTGACACAATTGAGATTGTGTGATGCAATTACTAGGCTATGTGACACAATTGACTGTTAATGAATTTGTTGTAGTTTACACTAAAATTTATTTTACAACTTGTGTCCAATAGGTTTGACTAGGAATTTTAATTGGCGCAATGCTTGTATTTGTGACCACAGGTGACACTAGATCCCATCTATACACGAGAGTCCTGACTTGCCACCTACCAGCTACAAGATTAGTTGACCAGTGTTGAAAAGTGTAGGTTATGGCATCTTGGATTATATCATGTGACCTTCATGCCTATTATTAGGGTGAAAAAGGGTATGCTGACTACACTCGTAGAGAGATGGCACTCAAAGACATGCTCTTTTCATCTACTAATAGGGGAGGTGACAATCACCCTTGAGGATGTGTATAGGATTATATGACTGCCTATTCAAGGAGGCATTGCTAGAGTACTATGTATATGAGGATGTCAAAGACCTAGGGATAGATAGATACGAGATTAGGTGGGAGACTCTTGTTGAGAGATACGAGCAGTTTAACTACATTTTGTGCACACTAATCACTAGGGGTGTCATTCTAGACCACTAAGGACATGGATTATAGTTGGATGGGGTGAGATGCTAGTAGGGATGGCAGTGAGAGACACGTTATATGTATGGGGGGCTTGTTTGCTTGCTATGATATATTTTAGCTACATGATATAGCATACAGAGATGGATAGTTTATGCACTGCGGGGTTACACTCTTGATGGTCTAGGACTGGGAGCACATTGTCATGTTTCGTCCACCAATTGGTCACCAGTTGGGGGCCAACGTTCCATATGTCTATATGTACAGAGGAGCAGTGACACAAACCCATGTGGGGGATGTGAGGTATTAGAGACATGGTCTTGACACTCTTGTTAGTTTTGTTTGGAGGTCATGGAGAGATTGCACCAAGTGACCTGACAAGGATCAACACCTACCATGGTGCATACAGTAGAGATACCTAATTGAACGGATTGTCCAATCCCAACGTATTATAGTGAAGTACGTTCTAGGTCGGGTCCTATGATAGTTTGGAGAGCAACAGGGTATACCATAGAGTTCAACAGAGTTTTCCCAATCATCCAGAGAGGTGATACCATGGGGGCCAGTGATACCAGTGACTACAATAGAGTAGGACATTGATGGATTGTAGGTTGTGCAGTGGGTATGGAGAGGGGGTCCAGCAAATGTAGGCATGATAGCTGAGTATGACACATGTTGGGCAACACATAGGCCAGTGCCATTAACTAATCCCAACCAGCCCACACTAGTTTTCCGATGAGGTAGGGGCCCATGAGGCAGGAGAGGTGGAGGACAGGAAAAGGAGATGGAGGGAGAGGAGGAGACAGAGGATGAGGGGGTGGGAGGGGTGATGATGGTTGGGATGGGAGAGGCGGAGGCCAAGGATGGAGACACAGGGTAGGGAGACGAAACAAATCACTCTCCTATTAGAGAGGGGGGAGAGGAGGAGAGAAAGGAGGAGGTTCGATAGGAGGAGGGGATGGTTGTAGAGGAGGGGGAGTAGCTTGCAGAGGCACCGGGTAAAAGCACAAAGTTGTGTCACACTTTATAAAGGAAATAGCCAACATTGATCCAACTTTTAAACTTGAATCACTAAAAAGTGGCATATATGGTTTGAATTTTGAAATTATGTAAAGTAATAAAATGTGTACTTTTCAATATATTTTATGTTTGTATTTTTTGGAAAAAATTAAAAAATAATTTGAATATAGTTTTTTATAAATTTACACTACAATTTTGTTGCTGATAAAATGTTGAAAAATGAAGTTACATGAGACGTCAATCTTTATATAGTAAATTTTATTTATTTTCTTTCAATTTTTTTGTGTATTTATAACTTCAAAATTTAGGGCATGGATTTGTTTTTCAATTTTGATAAATATGTATTTTTAAATAAATATTAAATGTGTGTTTACTGAAATGCAGCTATTTCCATTTGATGTCAACTTTTATATTGATTATTTATCTAAAATAGAAACAAAATATACCATCATGATATAGACTCTTTTATCTAGTGCATCATATTTTTTAAAAAAAAATTAATAAGTTTTAGTATTTTTCTTGACATGGTAATTAACCTAATATTTTTGTGTTGATAACCTACTTTTAATAAAAATAAAATATAACATATAAATAATAGTTAAAATATTTAAATTTATATATTTTTGAAAGCAACACTTATGGATCTACAAAAACGTATTTTTGTATTTTAAAAAAAATGTTATTTACATGACTAGGAGTTGTCAAAACATCAAGTTTTCCAAATAATTTATTTTTTCGATAAATCAGCTTCAAAGTGGTCCTACATATGCATTTATCTTACAATTTTAGTTGGAAAAATTGTGGACATATATATAACTTAGTTAGAATGAATCTTACTAGATCATATGTTTGACCAGAATTGATTTTTATTTAGAAATACTTAAATTGAGTTGTGTTGATAAGTTGGTCGAAAGTGTGACACAACTTTATACTTTTACCCCACCAGCTCTAGAGGTAGGGCAACATGATGTGGTGGTAGAGGTAGTGGTGATGGAGGTGGAGCAGCCAGAGGGGGAGAGGCAGGATGAGGAGGAGGATATGGGTGAGGTTGAGTGCATCCTTTGAGAGAGGATTGTCCCTAGAGAGGATGGGTTAGAGGATGTGCCCATCAGAGATGGAGAGGGCAGGGTGGATCAAGGAGTACAGGATTTGCAGGCCCGAGTGTAGGAATTGGAGGTCGATTTAAGGAAACTACAAGTGGAGAGAGATGGACTCCGCATAGAGCGAGACACTCTACAGGCCAAGAGAGATGTTGCAGTGATCGAAGCACAATAGAAAGAGCAAAGGAGTTTGGATTTTATTGCCACTTGCAATGGGTCATCATTGGATCTGGTCAGGGAGGTTGCTAGAGCAAGCCAGAGAGAGCAATACTACTGAGACCTTTATAAGGCTGAGGTACCACTTGAGTGTAGGGCACCCAACACATTTGAGGCACTGAGAAGTGGACAGTCCCATAGCAGGTGATCACATAGTAGGGGAGAGAGCAGTGGGGGAGTCTCAGGACTAACATGGACAAGTCCCTATGACATGCCACCATTAGAGCATAGGCCAGTAGGGTCACCTCACCGATCACCTTCTGGAGAGCATGCCAGCTCAAGCTAGGGCCTATTTTGACTTGTATCATGACACTTGTATTTTGTTCGTCGAGCCTACGAGCTCTATTTTGAGATACATTATGACATTGTACTGTGACACATTTTGAGTGATATATATATGGTATATGATTTTTGGTGATGTTTTATATGATGTGTAGTTTATTGTGATTATGTGTTATTATGTCATGGATGATATGTGCTTTATGATGTTTATGCAATCTATATGATGATGCAATGGTTCTATATTGTAATGCTTTATATGATTCCTAGATGGTAGATGTATGCATTTACTGTTATGATGTTATGGATGCCATTTATATGCCATGTGATGCTTATGATTATGAAATATAATGTCATTTTATGTTTATGTGATGCAAATGTAAAATATATGCAATATGATAAATGGTCATGGATTATCATTATGGATGTTTATATGGATTATGATTATGAATGCAATGGATGCTTATATGGATGATTATATGCCTATATGCCATGTATATTTTTGTATTTTTTGATGTAATGTATATGATTTACTATGCATGATTGATAATGCCCATATAATGTTTCTAACATGGATATGTATGTAGGATATTTGTTTTGTGTGTCACAGGACACTTTCAAAATGCAAATGGAAGAAATGTTAGCGTGGAAGACATGGATGTTAATATAGAAGAACTTCAATATTTTTCCAAACACATAATAGGCCTTGCATTAAATCATCATTGGGTGGTAAAATGAAACAAATGGACAACAAACACCATGGTATGACATAGACCAAGGTGTGCAAGGCCATCCACTTGAAAAATAGACAGTCGCAGACAAGGAATGTCCTAACTCATACTAAGGACAAAGTTGCCCAAGTCTTTTTGCCAAGACAATCCGCAAACAACAATCAAAGAATAGAGTCATGAGACATCATTGCTGCTCTAAATCCTTCATGGACATCCTCGAGGAAGCTAGTAACCTGACTCAAAGACAAGCCAAGAAAAAGATAAGACAAAAGAGACCACAAGGTCAACAACCATTCTGTGTTTGCCAAAATATGATTGTTTGGCGTTTAATTGACTAGGTGATTAACGGGTTGATTGTTTGACGAAGCCTGGTTTTAGAAGAGGAAACATGTCGGATAAGACGTCAAGTCTAGTTTCGATCATGTGACCACCTATATAAGGAAAATGACTGATTTTGACTAAATGACAATGTCTAATTTTAGGAAGGACATATCCTGTATAAGACATAAATTGATTGGTTTGATGTTTGACTGTTTAACTATTTTGGAAATTTATTTGGTTTGACCGAGTGACTTTGTTGGTTTGCTACCTTGTTGATATGTGACTCCTGATTTTTTTGACAATTGTTTGTGTCTAAGTTGACAATGTCTGATTTATTATGACTAACGCAACAAACCCTAAAGGAAGAACCTAGGTGGCCTTGAGGGCTCATCAACAGATGCCCTTGCCTACGTAATAATGCGTGGAGACCTCATAGTTCAACTAGACATGACTTAGTTTTATTTACAAAGGACTAAGTCATGATTTCATTTGACAAAACCTAAAAGGTGACCTAATGCCTTAGGGGCACATCGATAGATGCCTGGCCTACGTTAAGTCAAAGAGGCAACGTAGTTCAACAATGACATGGAATGACATGACTGAATTTGACTCTATTTTTTGGATTTTTGTGAGTTATTTGAATCTTTTTTGTATTTTTGTCATGTTTTGATTTTTTGGATTTTTGGGGTTTTATGATTTTTTTGTCTTTTTGAGAATTTTGATTTTTTTTGTCTTTTTGAGGATATTTGATTTTTTATCTTTTTGATATAATGACCTCTGATAGTAGGTGTAAGATCAAATGGTGTAGGTCAAGTATTTTCCCCCAATCGGGTATAAGACCAATTTATTAGGAGTGGAATGGGATGAGATATGAAAAGGAAAAAGGACGCATGATGTCAATCTTTCTTGGTTATGGAAAGGACAACCAATCATTGTCATGGGTGATATGGAAAAGGAGAATGATAGGGAAAATTCAAGTTGGAATGATGGTAGATGGCAGAGCAAAGTCAACTACACATGGTGCTTGTTTGCTAGGTTTTAACCATGACACTTATCTAAAGCGTCACTGAAGTGGTTTTCATTGTTGGATGAATTATTTATCTTTACTATTTTTTTATTTTTTTGGTGTTACTAAGACACACCTATTTGCCAAGTTTTCATCAAGGTAACAATTTTTTTGGTGTTACCAAGATGCATGTTTGCTAGGTTTTCATCAAGGTAACAATTTTTTTGATTTTTCCATTTTTTTTCTTTTTTTTTTTGTTACAACAAGAATTTCTGAAGCTGTGTAGAATATGCGCAAGTGCATACTATTGATCGATTCTAACAAGGCTTCCCTTTCAGGAATTGAGAGTTGATATGCTCCTGATCCAAAGGCTACTGTAACAGTATAGGGAACCAACCAATTCGGCTCAAACTTTCCTAGCTTCTCTTGTTCTACTTGATTCTAAGGATTTTTCATTAAGACCAGGTCACCAATGTGAAAATGTCGATTCAAGGCTTTCTTATTGTAGCTATGACGGAGATAGTTTTGATATGCTTGAAGATGATCCAATGCTTTCTATCTTTGTTCATCTAAAAGGTCCAACTCATGTAGCCTTGATACCTAGTATTCCTCATCATCAATATTCCCTGGCATGGATACCCACAGGGAAGGAAGTTTGACCTCAATATGTAAGATAGCTTCAGAACCGAAGACTAGGGAATATGAAGTGGTACCGATAGGAGTTCAAATGCTAGTATGGTAGGCCCATAAGACAAGGTTAAGTTGAAGGTGTCAGTCACGACCAGTGTCATTGATAGTCTTTTTGAGGATTCTAAGGATAGTCATATTAGACGCGTCGGCTTGGTCATTACCTTGTGGGTAATATAGAGTGGAGAAATGGTGTTGGATGTGGAATTTCTCACAAAGGTGGCATACTTCTTGGTTTTTGAATGGTCGAACGTTATCAATGATAATGGATTGAGGTACACCATGCCAACAAATGATATAGTTGAGGATAAACTTAGAAATTTGTTTGCTAGTTCTGTATGTCATAGGAATGGCTTCAATCCACTCAGTGAAATATTTGGTAGCGGTGATGATGAATTTATGGTCATTGGAGGAGGTAGGATGAATCTTACCTATGAGGTTGAGTCCCCATTGGAAAAAGGGCCATGGTGATGTTATCGAGAGTAATTCTTGTGTTGTGCATGTATCAAATCTCCATGTATCTGACATTGTCGACATCTTTTGACGAAGAGATAGGAGTCTTTTTCTATTGTAGGCCAATAATAACCAACTCTCATGATCTTCCTAGCTAGGGTTGGACCACTAGAATAGGATCCACATATACCCTTGTGTACCTCACGCAAGGTTGTTTATGCTTCTTTGGCATCGAGACATCACAAAAGGGTATTATCAAGGGCACGTCTATAAAGGGTGTCATTGATGATGGTGTACTTGGAGGCTTTATAGATAAATGTCTTGTGTTGGTTAGGGAAAAGGTCGAGGGAAAGGACATGGTCATGGAGGTATTCATATATGTCCAGGTACAATGCGGAATTGGGACCAACGAGTTCACAAACCATCTCAGATTCTAGGATGTCGAAGGTAGGGATCAACAACTATTCTGCCATAACCTTGAATTGAGAAACATTATTTGGTATGTCAAAGAGAGAGCCGATGGTAGCCATAGCATCTGCTACTTTATTCTGAATACGTGGTACCCGATGAAAGAGGATTATGTCAAAATATTGTCTAAATTTGTCTACCATTCATTTGTATGGAGTGCATTTTCATCCTTGGTGTTGTAATTATCATTGACTTATCGAATTACTAGCTGAGAGTCACCATATACTTGCAAATGTTTGATCTTCCATTTGATTGCCATATAAAGTCCTTTGAGGAGGGCCTTATATTCAACTATGTTGTTTGTACATGGAAAGGTGATTCTAAATGACTTAGGAATTGTATCACCTTGCGGGGTGATAAATAGTATGCTTGCTCTAGAACCGTGGTTTGTGTGAGATCCATCAAAGTATAGCTTCCATGTTGTTTTTGTGTCTAGAGTGAAAATGGATTCATATGGAAAATATGAAACTAATGGGTGATCAACCTTAGTTCGTGCATCTGCAAGTTGATCAAAAATGACCTATCCTTTTATTGCTTTTCTTTCAACATATTGAATATCATATTCACTGAGTATCATGACCCACTTAGCCATTCATCCTATCAAGCTGCCCAACTAAGAAGATAATTTAATGGGTCTATCTTGGAAACCAACTTTGTTTGATGGTTCAGCATGTAGTACCTTAGTCATTGAGTAGCAAAGACTATCGCAATACAAGCACATTCTGTGGGACTGTAATTTAGTTCATAATCAACCAAAGCACGATTGATATGGTATACTGCTCATTTACGACCTTCATTGTCATTTTGTGCAAGTAATGCCCCCAATGTAGATGTAGTTGCTGAAATATATAGGATAAGAGGTCTCCCATCGATAGGTGGCATTAATACTAGTGGTGTAAGTAGATAATTCTTGATCTATTGAAGAGATTCCTAACATTTATCTATCAATACAAATGGTACCCCTTTTCTGAGTAAATGTTGAAATGGATGTATCTTGTCAGCTAATTGTGCTAAGAATAATCTAATTGATTGGAGTCATCCTTGAAGTGTCTGTAGTTAACTGATGTTGGCTAGGGGAGGCATGTCCATTATAGCTTTGAATTTTGTTGGGTCTACTTCAATGCCTCATCTAGAGACTATATAACCAAGGAGCTTACCTAATGTCACTCCAAACACACACTTTTTAGGATTGAGTCTGACTTTATATTCTTCTAATCTTTTGAAAATATTGTCCAAGACTCGCAAGTGGTCAGCTCTTGTTAATGATTTAGCTAGTAGATCGTCCACGTAATCCTCCATTAGGGTATTCATGAGGTCATGGAAGATAGTGGTCATGGCGCATTGATATGTAGCTCCAGTATTTTTAAGTCCAAAAGGCATGAGATTCCAGCAATAGGTTCCCCATGGACAAGTGAAAGTTTTCTTATGTTGGTCTTCAGGAGTAATTCTTATTTGATTATATCCCGAGAAGCTATCCATGAGGGACAACATATCATATTTAGTTGTCAAGTCCATGATTATGTCAATGTTTGGCAAAGGGAAGTCATCCTTAGGGCATGCCTTGTTTAAGTCTTAAAATTTTGTACAAATATAGATACCACATGTTGGATTTTTCATTGGCACGAGGTTGGAAATCCACTCTACATAGTCAATAGACCTGATAAAGGCAACATCCAATAACTTCTTTAGTTTAGTTTTGACCAATAAAGCAATTTGTGAATGCATCTTTCTAAGCTTATACTTGACTGGTTTGCCATTGAGGTGTAGTGGAAAATGATGTAATATCAACTCAAGGTCTAACAAAGGCATGTTAGCATAATACCAAGCAAATTTAATCTATCATTCTATGAAAAATGTGTTAAACTCTAGTTGTTTGAACTGTGTTAATGATACAACAAAGTAGATAATTTGGGGATTGTCTTCAGTGCCAATATTGAACTCCATGGATTTCTCAATAAGCATTGGTGACTTCTCTTGGGAAATGGGAAGAACACCCAACCCTCCATCCTTGGGTACCTCAGAGAGTTTTTCACCCTTAGATACATCCTTTCTTTTAACATTTTCATGGTCTAAAGGTTCCTTTCGGTTTTCACCTTGAGACTCATTATTTTTTTCATTTTTTTCTTTGATATTTTTACTTTTGCAACTAGAGGGGTTGACAGACTCCCAAAAGTATTCCATATGATCCAAGTCAATTGTAAATCCAACCTTGTGACCACCATTATGAATTCCTTCTCTCAATCCCATGAACTCAACAATTGCTTCGTCATTCTCAAATACATCTAAGATAGGAGGTCCCCCTTGGTCCCAATCAATGAGTTGAGGATAAACTAAGGGTATGCCATCATCAGTATCGTCAAGGTTTGGGATGGATATGGTAAAGACGAAAGTATTGTCAGGGTCTCAGATCATGGTATCGGATAGGTAAAGGTCGATGAAGACTCTGTCTAGTTCATATTCACTAGTTGTACAAGAGTCTCACTCGTATTCATTGGAATCAGTTTCAATGTGGTCATCATCATGTGTTAGATAGTTCATGGGTTTCAGGTATTGCAGATGTCTTGATAACCTTAGAAGCACTCAATTCCTCACCTAAAGGCACTGTGGTACTAGAAACGCCAATCTTAATTGGTTTGAGCCCAAGGCCTAGAACTTTTGGTTGTTTAGACACAAACAAAGGTTTAGTCATCCCATTTTTATTCAATCCAAGTCCACTGTATCCATCATAGCCTTTGTCTTGCATGATCTTGAAACCTTTGCCATACTGTTTTGTTAGA
Source organism: Sequoia sempervirens (assembly GCA_007258455.2). NCBI lineage: Eukaryota > Viridiplantae > Streptophyta > Pinopsida > Cupressales > Cupressaceae > Sequoia > Sequoia sempervirens. The sequence continues at coordinate 272,796,736 of VDFB02105785.1, read as the reverse complement.
ATTTGCATGGATGAAGGGGCTTCTTCATTGTCTTCTTTGTAAAGACAGGAGGTCACATCTTCTTCGTTGATTGCTTCTTTACTAAGTTCCCCCCATTTTATGAAAGTGGTCATGGGAGGCAAGTGGATAGTGACCTTAGGTTGTCTTTTGTCTATCATTGGTTTATCATATGACTTAGGAGTAGTGAGCTTGCTGATACAGTAGGGCATCTTCGTGTGATATTATCCATAGCCTTTGTCTTGGACCTCAACTTTGGGATCAGAAGGTGGATATTTGGAGGTGGAATCTTTGGACAAAGAGGATGGGTCAATGAAGTGAGATGACTTAGATGATAAAGCCTCTTGATTGACCGACACTTGTTGGGGTGTTCCACATAGATTGGTACAATATTGGAAAGGAACAAGATCACCAGCTATTGTGATTTTGATGCCATTATATGGGAATTTAAGGCATTGGTGATATGTGGATGGGATGGCCTTCATGGCATGAATCCATGGTGGGCATAGAAGAAGGTTGTATGGAAGGTCAAGATCCAAGACTTGGAAAGTAGTGTCCATGACTGCGGGCCCAACTCTAATAGGTAGTGTAATGACTCCTTTAGAAGATCATTCTTCATCATCATATACCTTGATAACAATTCTTTTAGTGGTGTCTACACATGCTTCTAAAAATCCAAAAATCTTAACCAATTTTAAGGTTCAATTTTTAACCCAACTCCATCGTCTACCAAAACTCATTTGAATTTTTGTTTATGAATGAGGACTTCAAGTTGTAGGGGGTCATTATGGTTTGTCTTTTTAGTCAAATAGTCTTGTTCAGAAAAGGTGGCATGATGGGAATTGGTCAAGTAGCCTACCATCTCCTGGAAATGATTGACGTCAAGGTCGTTGGGTACGGTTATGTCTTGTAAGGCTTTGTTGAGAATCGCTCGATGGTTAGGTGATATACGCAATAACTCCAAGATAGAGATCTGTACGGGGGTCTTTCTCAATTGGTCAAGCAAGTTGAATTGGGATTTTGGTTGTTGCTATTGTGGTGGAGGACCTTGAATAGTCACCTTGGTGTGACGGGTGTTGAAAAAACATTCTGGTTGTTTCTTTATGGTAATGGTATTGACATGGTCATCAACTGCACGAATATGATTTATTATGGTGGTATAGTCAAATTTGGCATTAGTATAATTGGCATAATTATTATTGGTCTTATTACCAGAATTGGAGGCCTTTCCTTTTCCATGGCCATGTAAAGGATCTATGAAGACTTTATGGTTATTATTAGATGACTGTTGTTGTTGTTGTTGTCCAGTGACTTCAATAGTGCCATTTTCAACAAGGTCTTAGATGATGTTCTTTAATTGTCTGCATTGTGCAGTGGAATGTCCTTTACCTCGATGGTAGTCACAAAAGGAATTGTCATCCCACCATGATGATTTGAACTATCTAGGGTCATATGGTTTTGTGTTAGGAAGTTTTATGAAGTTGTGCTACAAAAGTTATTTAAAGACAGATTCGATAGGTTCCCCAAGGGGGTTGTATTTACGTCTTGTAGGGAACTTCCTTTGAGCTCTTTTTTCTTAAGTGTTCTAGACAACATTTGTTGTTTTATTTGGAGGTCTAGGTGTGTTGTTAGATGCACTCAGTCCTCCAAGTGTAATGGAAGGGCCTGTGTACATTGTCTTGGCATCAATGACTCCATCATTAGTCACATTCTTATTACGAGCCCAATATTTTCCTTTGTCATTTGATGTATTTTGGGTGGTCATGTTTTTGTTGGTAATCTTGATTTCTCCCTTATCAATGAGTGATTTCTTAAGGATAATACCTTTCTCCACTAGGTTGGCAAATGAAGTACAACACTGCACTCATAAATCATGTTTCAAGTTTGAGTTGAGGTTATCAATGAACATGACAACCTTTTGTTTCTCAAGTATTGAACAACAAGACATTGACTAGCCAAACCCCTCCATTGTTGGAAGAAGGTAACAAATTTTTCACTATCTTCTTGTGTGGTATGGCATAGGGTGGCGATAGTTATTTTGTTGTCAATGTTGAATGCAAAATGTTCCAAAAACTTTCTGCTAGTTCTCCCCATGTTCTTATGCAAGTTGGTAGGTGTGCAAACCACTCGAGTGCTATGCTTGTAAGACTTCATGGGAAAAGTCTCATTAAATATGTCGATTCATATGCAATGTCTATACAAGCCGTCAAAAATTCTCTTATATGTTCAATAGGGTTTCCCTTCCCATTATACTTAGGAAAGTTAGGCATGGTATAGCCATGCGGGAAGGGTGGCATGTATAGGCTCTTGTCAAATGGATAAGGACACAATTCTTTCATGGAGTAAGTCTTCTTGTTGGACACTTGCATGCTTTCCATTTGTTGTTGTAGGGCAAGCATTTGAGTAGCAAGCATTTGAGTGGCAAGTACATCTACTTGAGTGAATGATGGGTCTTGTGTATTTTGAGAGTTCATGTTGGCATTTTGGAATCCAATGTTATGGGATGGATTTTGGTTTGGTACACGTGTGTATGTGACAGGTTTTTTTTTTGCATGTAGGAGATGTAAGGTGGTGTTTGGTTTGAAATGTTTTGGTTATAGGTGGGAATGTGAGTGTTTTGGGTATGCCACGAGCTTGTACAAGTCTGACCATGTGGATTTTGGTTGCCATATTGTGAGAGAGATCCTTGGTTACCATGACGTGTAAATGAGCCTTGGTTTCCATATTGTGTGTTTTGTAGAATGGAGTCTTGGGTATTATTTTGCACATGTGTATGAGGGGTAGGCCCTTGTTGTGACACAATGGTATGTTGAGAGGCCCCTATGTTTGGCATGGCATTCCTTTTGGGAGTCTTGTTGATGATAATCTTTGGTCTCTTATTTGAATTTTTGTGCCAAATGGATTAGAGGATGATGCCCCCATGGTGTGTAATGTGGAAAATGGGTTGGATGAGGCACCAAAGGGTTGTGTCACGAATTTTGTCATGTTTAGCATTATTCCTTGTGTCATGCTTTGTGTTATGCCTTGTGTCTTGCCTTGTGTCATGTTTTGGGTACCAAGTGATGAGTTATGGATTGTTGTTGCATCTTGTGTACTTCCTCCTAATAGCATAGATGTGTTAACTTGTGGGATAGAGCCACTAGAAGTAGGTATATTGTGTCCTTGGTTTTGTTTATTTGGTGTAGCAATTGCTTGAAGGGTGTTGACATCAAACCTAGGAGGTAATGTGTCTCCTTAGATGACAAAAGTTTAGCTAGGAAGCATTGAGGGTCTAATGCCACAATTTCATCCACAAAAGAGGCTACTTTAGGATCTTATGTGGCTGCCTCTATTTCTTCTATGGTGGCAGTTCCTTGTTGGTCTCTAAGAATGAATTTTTTGAACGGATTTGAGAATTACTTTGGTGGTATAGGTGCCCCTTGATACATGTCTTGAAGGGGTTGACAAACTCATCATCTTGTGAAAAATCCATTTCTTTTTGTTTCCTTTGCAACCTTGTTTCAACCATATAAGACTTGCAAAAGGGAGATGAATGTACCCAGGTACTCAACTACCTGAACACCTAAACTTCTACGCTACCACTTAAACATCCTTTAATGAAACCCCACCTAACTACAGAACTTTTGGCAATGCATCCCATTCATCATGTCTTTTGTGCCCGTGAACCTTTATTCATCGCAGTGGTAACTTGTTCAAGTTTTTCCTTATGGAAGCCAACCAACCATATCATACATCTGCATCTGTGCTCGACTTTCCCAAAATCTTGGTTACTCAATTTTTCAATAATTTCTTCAATTTAAGCTTCTTCCCAAAGTATTTTGAGCTTCCCTCCATGGTTATTATCTTCTGATCTCTACCAAGCAGGTATTTTTTGAACTTGGGTCCCCAAACTTTACAATCTTGGGGTGTGTTGTGAAACCACACAACACACTTGAGAGCTACAAGATATCTAGGGATTGTGGTTGCTTTGAGCAGTGTAGACCATGGTTCTTGTTAGTATAGTTTTGATGGTTTTGCATCTCCTTCAAGATAAAAAATAATTATAGAAATCAATTCTTTGAGAATAATTTGGCATAAAGAATTTGAGCATGTAAACTATAGGTACTCACAACAATTTAGTACATAGATCTTGGTGCTTGCTCTTCCTAATATTTATTGTACTAAATAGGTTTTTCAGGGTTGTGCTCTTGAAAAACTTCAGCTCATGATCCTTTTACTAAGTGTAAGACCCCACATGCTAAGTCCCCCTTTGAGTTGGTACATAGTTTCATTTTTATTCTTTTTTTAGGAGCCCACTATGTGGTCACATTCATTGGCATGACCTCTCACAATGCATGTGGGTATACTTTCTTAAGTACAAGAGTGAGTTACTTGTTACTTTTAGAACCTTCAAAGAATTTAGTGAACAGTATGATCTTTCTATCAAGAATATATGCATAGACAATGGGAGGAATCTATGGATTAGTACTTCATGGATTTATATGGAGAGTATGACATTCAACATGAACGCTTAGTTCTCTATATTCCTCAAAAAATGATATTTCCAAGTAGTGATAAATTTAAGAAAAGGCCCCTAAAAATTTCTATAAAATCTTGGGGACTCCTAGCTAAGAGAATTAATTTTCACATGGTGAATTATTTTATTTTAAATAAAATTAATTTTACTAGAAAATTTATGTACATTACTAGAAATACATATAAAATCCTAGCTAAGATATTTAATTACCATGATGAATCCTTTAAAAATGTGTCTTCCTATGGAAAACAAAATAAACCATAAAATTAAGTGTCATCTAAATTATTAGTCCATCAGTATCTACATAGTTGGTCAATGCAATCCCCCATATATTATTTTATTTTTGTAACTTTGAAGCAAGGAAACAAATCTATAATGGAGAAGACATTAGATCATACACAATTTAAACATTTTGAGATTGATATGAATGAATCTACATGCCATCAATTTAGTCTTTAATCTAATGTTTTTATTTATTTCAAGATGTAATAAGCGTGTGGGAGTAAAATGTTAATCAATTCCTAGAATTCATTTCGGACTCTTAGATTTTTGTATTGATAAATGATAGATATTTGTATATTTTTGGTTGATTTGTGGGAAGTAATAAGGACATGTGATTAATATTTGCACCCTTTCTTGGAATTCCTTTTGGGCAGTTAGATTATTTATAGATCAAGGTGGATACTCCAATATCCACCTTGATCAATATATAATCTAATGGTCCAAAAGGAATTCCATGAATGATTGCATATTTAATCATACATGCTTAAATTCATTAAATTCAAATTGGGCCTAGATTTAAATTTGAGTTAGTGAAGTAGGGGGCATTTTTATGTCATAGGTTTGATCCATGTATAGGAATGGATGAAATTATAGTTTAAGACTAGTCACTAAGTATGTGTGAATAATATTAAGTTAGATTTAGGTTAATTGTTAAGTTTTATAAAAGTCATACTACTTGTACACTAATCATTACATTAGGGACAACTTAATCAAACAAAGTCTAAAATGAAAGGAAACAATACAAGATGTATAATTTTTACCATTCCAAATTATTGTTTTACTTTAAAAATTTATTTCTAATCTAAAAGACATAATTGATAATGAGAATTTCTTCAAAATTATCTTGTGAATTTCACTTTAAATTATTTATACAACACTTATTATTTAGATGCTTACCTATTGAATAGTACTTATAATTGACCTTCTCAATAGAAAAATTATCTCCTCACAAAAAAATGATTAAAAACCAATTCTTTGAGTTTGAAAAAAAAAAACCTTAAGGACCAACTCAATCATGTCATGTATGATATACAAATAACATGTGATAAGTGAATACAATTAAGACTATTCATTTACACATCATATGGATTTCTTGGCCCTTTCAAGGATGACATATTCCCAATATTTAAGTTATTTTTCTCTGCCCTACTACAAAAACCATTATAATTTATTTGTGCAAGTTGGGATTGCACGCTATATTCCAATATAATGAGATAATATTTTTAAGTCCAGAGCATAGTCAATGCCTAATACTTACAAGAACAACTAATAACCATGCGGAAGGAAGCTTCTTATGAGCTAATAATAGGGAACATAATTTTCTAAAATTACAGAACAAAAACACTAACCAGAAGAATTAACCATTGACCAAACAACATGGTCTTACATTTCTGGATTTTAAAAACATTTGCTAGAACAATATTCTTTCTTGCTAAATATGTCAGCATAGGCGGGCTTTAACTACTTACTATTAAAATAAATAAAAAACCAGTTGTAAAATAGTGTTGTCATGACTGTGGGTCACTTATGTATGCTCACTATAGCAGAACTCTAAGAATTTGACACATGGCCAGCAGATGGGAAAGCATTCATAGTTGTCTTTCATTCCCATTCCCTTAGTTTATAATTCTTAATTTTCTCAAATTCTGAATAAATTACAACAGTCTCTCAATCATCCTTTGGGGAGTTAGAACTTAATGAAATGCCTCCCAAGGCATATGTATTGATTGTGGTGTTTTGGGGACTACTTATGATAATTACTCCCATTCTCATCACTTGGTCTGCTGCAACAAAACCCAATTCATTTGAATCTTCTTCTTCATTTGGGTCTTCCAATTCCTCAAGTAAGCTTTTAACCTTTATATCATGTCATATAATGATTCATTGTTTATATTGTATGCTTAATAAATGTGGGTACATTTCTATGCAGTTGCAGAAGTTCTGATAGGTGGGGGAGAATTTAGCTTGAGGAAGATGTTCATTAGATCACTTCATTGGGTGGCTTCTGTTTCTTCTCCTTCTCCAACAAATTTTAACTGATCAGATTGATTAAACTGTTGGGCTGTGGGGAAATTAAATAATACTAAAGATTACTGTATAACACAGTTTCAGGCAAATTTGTTCACCTGGAATCCCATGGTAACATTAGTGGGGAATTAAAAGAATTTCATCTAAGAAAATCCTGCAGGCAATATTGACTTTACAATAAAAGAATTAAAAAAGTTTATGTTTTTTTAGTTTTGAGCAAATACACATCAATTTGAGGTTCTAACTTTTCTTTGGAAGTCTGTCATGAGATTTCTTTCTATTTGTTTGCCTGTATTTATTTGGAAAAGCTAACCACATGTGCATATTTGTATATGAATATGAGTTCTTTTCATTATCATGATTGGGTTCAGCGTGATCTTCAACAATGGAGGTGGCAGTCATCATATAGCTTATAAATTGTATTGACTTGTTTGTGGAATAGTTAGTTTGAATGCTTCTTACTTGGGTTAATATTATCAATTTTTTAATTTTTCATATTTAATATGCATTTCGTCAGATGTAATCTGATGATAATCAAGTATATTCACTTGAATAAAATTTTAGCTAATATAATTTAGCTACCAATTCTATACCTAAGCAGATAAACCCCAACAAAAAATACACGAAACTGTTGCAGGTATATGTAAGGAGCCAAACTCTTTATTACAGTTTTTTTAATGACTTCTTTACATAATTTAATATCATCTTTAAAGTTAATATTCTATCGTATTGGTTTAATCATTCAATATAAAATATATAGAATTGTAAATGGTTTATATGAGTTAGGTGTAGATATATTGATTTAATGAAAATTTTAAATAGAAAACTTGTATTTAGTTTGGTAACTAATGAATGCACAAAGAGTAAAGAAGATTTGGATATGGTAATTCTTAGGATTAAGAAGTCTCAAAATCAAGGATAGTTTTCTATTGACTTTGTGTAAGGTTGAGTTTAACTACCTAGAACTAATCTATAACCCTAATCTTGTCTGACAACCTCAAACTCATGCACTCTTCTTTTTCTAGTTTCTAATATTTAACTCATGTGATCATCCCTAACTTCTTCTTTGTGCTTTTTAAATACTTAGGGACTTCGTAATCTTTATAAATGGATTAAAAGAATGTCATTAGATCACAAGGAGCTATTGATTAGATAAACTATCAAAAACTAAACAATAGCGAAAACAACTATTTTCAATCATGCAAATGCTCCTAGCATGATTGTAAATATTAGGTTTCTTTTAGAGTATCAATTGAAGTGTGTAGATGTGAATGATTTATCTTTATGATTGGATGATTAGAATGAATGCATTCAAATAGAAGGGCATATCAGTATATTACACAAATTTGTGTTTATTCAATCCTAAGTGGGAAGAATAAAGGTGGTGATTCTTTCATTTTTTTAGGAAAAAATATTAATTTCTATTGGCGAATCTTTCCTTTTTTTCAAAAAAATATTAATTTTATTGGTGTTTTTTTACATCACTAAAATTTTGTAGAAAAAATTGGCGAATCTTGAAAATAATAGGAAAATGTATTAATTATGATGGTGAACCTATCCAATCTAAAAATAACTCTCATGGTAAAGTAGGGCGTGGGGGTGGAAATTATCAATGGGTTGAAGGGGTAGACTATAATATTTACTTCCCACCATTGTTTTAAAATATAATATAATGGCCCTCATTGTATTGTCCAAGGTAAAATGTACCCATAATCTGCAATTCTCATGGGGCTCAAATTGCTTTTAGATCATTGATCTAATGACCCTCATTGTACTCTATAAGGTAAAATTTACCCACAATCTATAATGCTCATGAGACCCAAAATTATGGGCCCCATGAGCATTACAGATCATGGGTACATTTTACCTCGTGGAATACAACAAGGGTCATTAGATTATATTATAAATCAATGGTAGAAACTAAAGATTAGAAATATGGTCCTAAAGCAACTAATAATTATGATATACTATTGGTGAATTAATATATATTTTTGCTATAATTTAAAAAAATCATGTATCGAATATTGTGGTGAATTTTTGAGTTAATTTTTTTAATAAAATAAATTATTTGGCAATTTAAATAAGATTATAATAAAATTTTGTAAAAATGTGGCGATTCAAGTCACGTTGTAGCTCGAACCATTAGTCAATTTTGGATTCCCAATTTTCAACTATTAACCAATTGACAAATATTAGCCACTAAAACAATCATTGTATAAGAATATAATCATATAGTAATGTGAATATATAGTAATAAATGTAAATAATATATCATGTATGCATATGTGTTGGAGATAGTATCAATGGATACAAATGTTTTCCCCTACATGGTCAAAAGAAATGTTGGTGCGGCCCTTAGTTTCCAAGAACACTTGTGTCAGTATAAAGGAAACAAAGAGTAATAAAAGTTTTTTTAGTATGAGTGGTTGGGATCACACTTCATGATCTATTCATTAGGTAAAGGAATTTAGTAAAGCAAGAGGTCCTTTTTTTCAATTGAAGGTTTAATATCAAGTCTACATAATTGTTTTAGTTCCTTGATATGAAAGCATAAGTCTTAGACTAAAATCTCCTCAACTAAGGGATACCCACTATAATTAGTTCTTTGTTATGAAAGCATACATCTTAGACTAAAATCTCTTCAACTGAAAGTAAAGAACCATACCCAGTTAATAAGAATCACGAGTAAAAATCAATGATAAATACCAAAAAGAAAATAATAAGAGAGAGACATAATCATAGAAATGATGTAATGGATGATGATAGAAAACTGCCAAAGTGAGAAGCAACAAAAACAAAGTTGTAAGAGAAAGTATATTAATAATGAGACAAGGCTATGAGAGAAATAATGAGGTTTTACATGAAGACTACCTAGGTAGTAATGAAGGAGCTTATGTGGGAGCACCATGACATAAATATTTTGAGCAATAAACAGGTGGATTCCATTAAATAGAAGGAAATGCCATTAACTCCTCCAAAGGAGAGGACCACCCATTGTAGAGTGAGGTACAATTCTGTGCAGGTGCCGTACCAGTGATTGGGACACATTAGTTATTGTGCACCGGGCGAATAAGAATAGGTACCTGCCCTCCTTCTTGTAGGTACACTCAGCTTCTTAAAAGCTGAAAGTGTACGTGTTTTCTGGTGCAATTGTTGTAGAGGCAGGTGTGTTGGGATCCCAGATTGCCGGGATCTACGCTGACGTGGGACCCACGTGGATGGCTACGTGGTGGAACAGGGAATACTATTTTTTTAATCATTTACCCACCTAGATCACTATTTGTGAGAAGAGGATTTTTTTAGGGAGAATCTTGTCACGAGGTGAATACTAGATATGAAATCGACAGCTAACAGTCTCTCAAAAAGTCGCTCTTGAAAAACATTTTTTTATTTTTATTTTTTCCATTTTGGGAGGGAATCGAAAAACAAAAATACAGATGTTAATATAGGAATAGTTGAATATTTATAATGTGTTTGATAATTAAATATTTGAAATTATAAGAAGTTTTAATGCTTATAATAAATATTTGATAATTTATTTTGAAAATGTTATAAGAGTTATTTTTTATAATTAAAGTTTAAAAATATAACAATGTTTTGATGATGATAATGATGACAATGATTATTTTAATGTCTTTTGTAGTAAATTATTGTCTAGTGTTTCTTAAATATATTATTTAATTATTTAATGATGTGATACTTTTTTTAACTTTACTGTATAAAGTACTAGAATAATTTGTTCTCATTGTAATTTCTATTCTTTCAATCAAGTGCTCTACAAGATGAAAGAATTATCTTTACTATTGATGTCAATATTATAATTTTGTGTTCTTGTTTTAAAAAAACATTTATATTTTCAACATCTTACAAAAGAAAAGGAGATATTGGATACTAGTCTTTCATTTTCATAGGTATGAAACATAAATGAGCCTAAACTTCTTTACACCAACATTTATATATTTAATATGGTAGAAATAAAGGTACCTTATAAATATTGACTCTAGAAGTTCTTGAATATTGTTTGAATGATGAAGAAATTAAGTGATTTTTTAAAGCACAATATCAAAGATGGGACCTCTAGATGAAAATAGTGTTCAATAAATTGTGTAAGTCACATAATAAATCATTATTTTATACTTTTTTGTTTATTTGGACAAACAATGTTGAAAAAATGATTTTGATCATTCAAACAAAGACTAATAAAGTCTTTGTAATATTTTGGTGTCCTCTTATTAATACTTTAAGTCTCATTCAATGCTTTTCTTTTAACTTTATAAGGATGAAAGATTTAATTTTTCTTAAGTAGCTTTTTAAAAATAGGAGCATTGGAGGTAGCTTTTTAAGAATAGGAGTGTTGGAGGTAGCTTTTTAAGAAAATTAAAACTAGACTAGTCATTGTGAGAGTAGCAGCATAAAAAGACTATGCTCAACTCTCATTTAATATCCCGCCTAGTCTTTTTATGCTGCTACTCTCACAACGACTAGTCTAGTTTTAATTTTCTTAAAAAGCTACCTCCAACACTCATATTCTTAAAAAGCTACCTCCAACGCTCTTTTCTTTTAACTTTACAAGTCAGGGTGGTGGAATTAAGACACAAAAAGCAAGTTGCAAAGAATTATGTTGCCAGAGGTGTGCAAATCAAAGCTAGATTGCACTAGTTAAAGATTGGAAACCGGGCCTCCAAGGAGTTTTTTTGGCCCTGCGTGCTAGGCACTCATCTTCATGCATTAAAAAAATTAAAGGTGGAATTCAAGTGCTCTCTGAGCTACTTGACATTCTCCAAGCCTTTGTTCGTCATTATAAACAAGTTTTCATAGCTCGGGAGTTTACGCCCAAGCGACAACAAGCCCTTAAGGATTGTCTTGTTGTTGTGCCAAATAGGCTATCTTTAGCCCAGAAAGCCTTCTTAGAACAATTACTCACAATTGAAGACTTAAAGGAAGTCATTCATTCCATGGCTGATGACAAGGCCTCGAGGTTGATGGTTTCCCTTGTGAATTTTACAAGGCCCTTTGGGACTATGTTGGGCACAACTTGCATAAAGTCTATCTCAAGGATTTTCATTCCAAATCCCTGGGTAATTTAATAAAAAAAGGAAATATTAAATTCATACCTAAGTCTAGAGATCCAAAGGATATCTGTAACTGGCGACCTATCACGCTCCTCAATGTTTCTTACAAAATCATCGCCAAAGCTTTGGCTCTGAAGATCTGTCATTTTTTGCCTCAGATTGTGCACCTGAAGCAAACTGGGTTTATCAAGTCCAAATTTATCCTATACAATATCATTGATGTGTGGGAATGCATGGAGTGTGCCAGGCGTTCAGACCATAAAGTTATTTTTCTCAAAATAGACTTTGCTAAAGATTATGATCGCATTGAATGGCCTTTTATTTTGGCCATGTTGAAAGCCTTGGCATTTGAGCCTAATTTCATCCAAAGTGTCCAAATGCTCTTCTCAGACGCCTCTGCTTGTATCACCATTAATGGGTGCCAATCTCTTGCCTTTGGGGTTTTCCGCTCCATTCAACAAGGACGTCTGCTTGCTCCTTCCCTTTACGTGCTTGTTGCCAAAGGCTTTGGCTATCTCTTAGCCAATGTGGTCTCTCAACAACATGCCAAAGGCATTACTTTTCCTAACTCCCAGGCTCAACTGGTTAATGACCATTTTGGTGATGACTCTTTCCTCATTCTTCTGGAGGAAGAGAATAATATTAAGGCGACTCTTGAATGTCTTAACATTTTTTATCTGGTGTTTGGCTCAGCCATTCAATGGCATAAAAAATTGTGCTATAGACAATCTATATTGCCCACTCATCACTAGATTCAGCAGTACAGTTGGAAATGGATTGGGCCAGGGGAAATATTTCAGTTTCTAGGCATTCCCTTTTCCTTCCAAGCTTCTTCGAATGAGTTGTGGCAAGTTGTCCTCTCCAGCATTAACCAAAAGTTGGCCTATTGGATTACCAAGCCTCTTTCTCTAGTTGGGAAATTCCAAGTGTGCTCCAAAATTTTAGCGGCCACACATGTCTACTACTCCTCTTGTTGGGCCTCTTTGAAAGCTGCCTATGCCAAGCTTGAAAAGCTACTTCAAGACTTTTTCTGGGCCTTTGCGGAGTCCCACTGAGGGTTTCATTGTCTTGCTTGGGAGTTTTGTTTCCTTCCCAGAGACTTTGGAGGACTTGGGTTGCTCTCCACTCAACGACAAGGGACTTCCTTGTGTGTGAAATGGATGATTCATGTTCTTACTAGAGATGAAGCCTAGAAGATTCTCCTCAAGCATTGCATTCAGTCTGCTTTTCCTGTTCATAGACCCGCTTGGAAGGGGATTGGCTTTCAAACTCTTTTGATCATGAAAGAACCAGTTCAAATTATGGGAACTTTTGTGGCCAAGAGCATTTGGAGAGCCTAGGATGCATTTAAGCCCTAGCTCCACTGGGTTGGCTCTAGTTTCCATGATGGGCTTTCACTCAATCAACATAATGTTTGGTGGTCACCTCTCTTTGCTAGTAATGGTCAGCCACTAGCTAAGTCGCCTTGGCTTAAGGTGCTAAGATTCCACAAGAAAGGCATTCAAACTTTACAACAGGTGTTTCACAAACCCACAATGTGAATCATTCCGTGGGAAGATTTTTGTGCCCTTTACAAGCTTCAAATCCAGAATTGTGATACTTATGATGGTCTGGTGAATGCTATTCCTACAAAAATGCTTCATAAGGTGGGAATTTTTGGGTCCAAGCCTTGGTGGAAGGACTAGAAGTGGTACCCAGGCACCCCTTTCGGGAATTACAAGCCTAGGTTTGGTTATATATGGCTTTAACCACATTTTCCTATGATTAAAATTTTGAAGCAGAGGTGGCTTCTTCAATCCCCCACTCATGTCTGGTGAAAAAGATTCTCTGCCACTTGGTCTGCAAGTGTTGAGCTGAAACTTGCCCACTTTGCTTGGTGTATTCTTTTCCAAGGCTTACCTGTGGGTTCTCAACTTGTTCACTTGGGTGTCCAAGACCCTCATTTCCCTTTTTATGGGCAAGCTGAGTCTTTTAAGCATCTCTTCAGGTTTTGTACCAAAGCTCAGTAGTTTTGGAATTGGATTCATGACTTCTTTCGACCTTTTAGATTGGATCCCTTCTCTTGGCATATGATTTTGCTGGGAGACTCGCCCAGACTTCTTGCTAAATATACCCAGCTTTGGCACACTTTCAGGGTGGAAATCCTCTTCAATATCTAGAAAGAAAGAAATTTCTACATATTTACTAACACAAAAATGGATAAATTTTTTTATTTGTATTCTAAAGTTATTATTTGCTCTAATGTGCTCTTGCAGATTTAAATTCAAGCCAACAAGGTTGCACTTGAGGTGGCTCGCCTTCAAGTGCTTTTGGATCATTGGGGCAATGCCCTATGTACTATTGCTTGAGTGTCTATACTGTTGCTCGAGTGCCTACTTCGCCCACTTCCTCTCGCGTTCAGTTGCCCTCTTGGGGCTGACAACAGAATGGCTCTACTCGCCCTCACTCTTAGCCTCATCTTCAGTGTGGTTCCCACCCTCATTGGCAGACTCATTCTCCTCCTTCGTGGGCTGGCCAGGGGTGGCCTTCTGGAGGAGTAGCATGGAGCAGTTATGGCAGTTTCGGGTGGGCCTCTGATAATACTCCTACTATTGGCTCTAGTTGGCCAGACTCTGGTAAATGCTTTCCATGTCTGGTGCTTGCAATCTCACCTCGACACGAGGATAAAGATAAAGATAAAGAGAAAGATGTCGATGATGGATGGGGTCCTCCTCCTGACGTCACTCCAAACCCCACTGATGTATGGGGGAAACACATGGATGAAAAAGACCCTCCTGGCTCTATTGGCACTACTCTGGCTACTTGATGGCCATTTGATTTTATATGTTTGTAATGTTTATGGACTTTTGGGCTAGGCCCAAGTGACTCTAGTTTTTGGTTTTCTGGGCTATGCCCATATGACTCTCAGGGTGTGCCTTCTTACCACCCGCCCTTTTTTTGTGAATATGTAACTTTATCTTTATTAATAATATAGATAGTTGCCTATTCATAAAAAAAACAATGTTAATAATATTATTTGTAATGTTTCAATATCTATACCAAAATTCAATGTATGTAGTGTACCTTTTTTAAATTCTATTATGAGTGCTATTCATATTAGAACTAATAAAAATTAAATCATTAAATATTTAATTTTCATAAACTTCTGGCCATATGTCATATTTTAAGCACTTATTTTTATAGTGAATCTCAATTTTGTGTTAGATTTTATATTTGAACATCAAAACAATCTCCCTTGTAAGTTTATGTTTCCATATTTAACATTAGTTTATTTTTTATTTTATTTATTTTTATTAAAAGATATTTTAAATACATATCTTATCATGAGATGGATTATAGATGCAGTGTTGGAGATTGAAGATAATATTAACATATATTTTACTCTTTACTTGAAAATCTTCTTGCTTAGCCAAATAACTTGAACATGCTTAACTTGCTCAATTCTCAATTTAAAGTAGGTAAATTACAAATGAAAAGTATTATTTTTCTTATGTTGCAAATAGAGAGGAACATATTATACCATGTGAATGCCTTGTTGATTAGTAAAACAATGGAAAACTTGTTCATCTAAGTGTACATTTCTTAGTCTAAAACATAAAATTACAAATGAAAATATATAAACATTTGCAGACTCTCTTTGGTTGGTGAAGTTAAATAGATCTTGTTGTTAACAATGCTTAGAGATTACATTGCTTTTAGACCTAAGTAGTTTACAAATAAAATTATTGATGCACCAACTGCATATTTTTTCTCATATTAACTTAAAGAGCATAAGCTACTAGACCATGTTTTCGATCTTTGAAACATGCATATTTATCTAGGATCTTGTTTGGTAAATCATTATAATAATTATGAATTACTTGTACGCATATAGAGCCCATGTTTTTTATACACACCAAGATGATTGAGGATTTTGATATGCAATCATAATCAAATCAATTAAATATCCAAAGAAAACTATGCATGATAAAATTGAAGAACATTTATACTATAAAGATGATTTGATCTCTCCAAGAGCTTAATCTTTTATTTGAAGATAGTGTGTCTTCCTTGATTTAAAAATGGACTGTTTTAATATAGGTGCTTGTGTAGGTGGGTATCAAGCCAAAACCTCACTCCAATTATGGTAGTCGCATTAAACAATAACTTTTCTAACTCACAGTGGTTGAGAGTTTCAACTTTTGTCAAGAAAATGACATAAGTAAGTCTGTGAATGTAGAATTTTGACCCACCTTGGAGATATGGTAATAATGTTAATTCTCTACCAAACCATTTGTATACAATCACACTTGCAATGTGAAGAAGAGTCAAAAATAATATATTCATATGAGCTTGTAATGCACTAAGTTTTTTTGAATTCAAGTCTAGGAAAGCATTGATAGTAAAAAAAAAATGCAGTAAAAACTAAAAATTAGCATTAAGATGAATTTTCCTTGTCTGATTTTCTATTGTAACAACTAAGAATTGTTTGACTATTTGCTTTTAATCATTGTTTTACTTGTCATTTCTATAAGATAGAGACATCAAGACAATGGCTTGACCTTGTTAGATTTGTACAACTCAAATGTTATTTCCTTCTTTCGTGGGCATACATTCTTCTAAAGTGGTGTAACATGTTCATTTTGATTGTATTGATGCTTGTTAGTCTTTTTCTATAAATGTTGCTACAATATCTTAGCAATAGACTTAAAATTGTTATTCTTTGATATCTATCAATATATTTGGTTGAAATTTTCTTAGTATTTGAAGACTTTTACTTTGGATTTGATTTGGTTGTCCTTTATTCCTCTATTCAATTGCCTTGTATGATTTCAATGGTATGTGTGGTTGAATAAATAGTGAAGTTAAGTTTTTTTAGACAACCAGTTTGCATGAAGATGTTGTTATTGTCTATGCAACCATTAGACTGCACATTTGACTGTAATTATTAATTTATGGAAAATCAAAATACAATGTAGTTTTTAATTTTCAATTAATTAATAATTACAGTCAAATGTGCAATCTGATAACTAGATAGACATTACCCAAGATACTCGTGATCCCATAAATATGCTTAAACTAATGTTGAATGATTGAACCTGTGATTTTTATTTATTTTTATTGAAGTACTCTTCCCAACTTTTCTCGATGAAAGTGAATACTAAAATAAGAAAGTAAATTCAAAACCCAATCTATTATTTATTATATATAAAATAGACAAACAATTAATTAATTGAACTTACCTTTACCGTTTGCTGTGTCGTCGCTTTTGAATTTCCTGTGTAATCTGTCAAACGGTCTTTATAAAAGTGATTGACAGCAGAAAATGACTACCTACTTCTCCAAGATATGAGGAGGACAAATAACTCGTACGTTTTAAATAACTGTATATCAGAGAAGGAATATTCGGTGAGTCGGTGGTACTGGTAGCTAATGATGACGGTGATTAAATCAAATCTAAATTTAATATTTTAAGTTAATATGTATTCTCCTCGAAAAGCGAGAATTAACTTTCTTATTCAAAATATTAAATCTGGAAAATCAGATTTACAGTTGTCGTGCATAATAAACGTGGCATCACCTTCAGTTTATTTTTCCTATTCATAGTTTTACTTTTTTTTAAATGATTAAATTGGAATACTAAGTAAGCTTGTCGGTGAAGACATCGTAGAATAAAGTGTGCTCTTCACATTAACAATCTATTTATAAAACTAATTTTCACGTGGATTTACACTTTCAAAGGGGGATAAATCCTTATTTATCCTTATATATATATATATATTTAGTTTTGTCCCAAATTCATTGGCATTTGTTTTTATTTATTTGTTTTATTATTGGTCTATTTACATCTATAAATTTATTTTTTATCTTAAAATTTATATTTTTTTGATTGATTTTGCATCACTTAACTTCAAGTTTGAAAGATTGAAGATTGATCATCAATTAAAAAAATTAAAGATCAACTTCTCAAGTTCTTATCATTTCCTACTAATTGTTGTGAGTTCATTTTGTATACATTTGTGCAATATGCTATTTGTGATTCTAATTTTTGACTTAACAAAATTTTGAACTTTTCATATTCATTAAAGGACATGTGTTGACAACCTTTTAAATGTTGCCTAAGTCTTCCAAAATTTCAAGGAAGTCTCGTCAATTTAATCAAATAAAAAACATTAATATCTACATCAGAAAGTCTTGGTTGCAAATGTTTTCAGTTGTTTTGAAATGTCAAGTTGCTTGTCAAGTCGAAGTCATCAATAAGTTGGTCATAGTCACAAATGGTTTGTAACCAAGTTTGAGGTCCTAAAAGTTTTGCAAGATGGTTTAATTTGAGTCACAATTTCTCTAATAATTTGATTTGCATGAAGGTGATCAAATGATTAAATAATCTCAGTGACAAAAATTCGAATTTTCAATGTAATTTGTAGTCTCATAAAGTCACACAATAACTCAAAAGGTTGATAATAGATTTTAACTAGGTTTCCTAAAGTTCTGACATGTTAATTCCAAAATATATTAAGTCCAAATACAAACACAATAGATTTGTAAAAGTGAATTGTCATTATTTAAATGTTCAACATATGATCAAGTATATTTTACAATATGATTTTATTAAATTTGTTAAATTTTAATTACACAATTAATTAAATAACTCAATTGAAATTGTAATGTTCAACATTTAAAAGATGTTTGCTCAAACTCGTGAATATTGATTGAAGTTCAAAAGTCATTAGCAAAAAGTGAAAATAGATATTATTTTTAACAAAGTGTCCTCATTAGTATAATAATGTAGAAATGTGGAGCTCTCATTACAGTTGACAGCTTTGGCGTGTTCTATTCTCCAAACACATAATCCTACAATACTTAAGATAAATACAAAAAACTGACATAATATGAAAAACTATTTAAACACTTAGAAATATCATGAACACTTTGACTTCTCTGCATATCTACAGATCCCACAATACTATAAAGACAAAAGAATAAAAAGATTTAAAAACCCTTATAAAGTTGGAATTGTGGAAGCCATGGGGACAGTAAGAACTACTCTTCCTACACCTCTATTCCACATGTTTCAATTCTCACTTATCACTCATAAACTTCAGTAATTCTGTTCCTCCACCTGGCGTGCGAAGTTGTGTGTTTACCTAGATGCCATAAACGACAGATGAGATCAGAGTTCTAGAAGATTACTGCTCAGATGTGTAATTGAGTTATAATTGTTGGAAGGATGCGAAAAGGAATAAGTAGTACATTTTAAGTATTGGTTTAAGAAATCTTGTATTCTTGTGGAATGTTATAAAAGTAAATTTTTGTGTGTTCTTTTTTTTTATTAATAGAGGTAGATGAGAAAGAAAGCATATAAATTAGATATCAAATTACTTGATTTTTGTGTTTGGATCTAGCGATTTCTTTGCACCGTGAAGATAAAGACAAGGATGACGATGACTGGGCTCAACCTAATGTCACTTCAGACCCAGTTGTTGTATGGGGAAACCGGATGATAAAGACCCACCACCCTCTAGTGGTACTATTGTGGCCGCTTTTATTATTATTGTTGTTGTAATGTTTTCTGCATTTTGGGCATGGCCCAAGATATTATGACTTTTTGGGCTCTGTCCATGTGACTCTCGGGGTGTGTCTTCTAACCACCCACCCTTTTTTGTGAATATGTGTATTTTTATCTTTTATTAATATAGATATAGATGTCTATTCATAAAAAAAAATCACATGACTTTATTCTTACTTGTTTTGAAAAGAAAAGAAGAATGGTTGAAGCTTATAAGTTTTCAATAAAATGAAGGTTTGATTGAGTAAGTAATAATTTTTTTAAATTTTTTCAATAATATAATCATGTAATCTGTCAACATGGGTAAGAAAAAGGTTATAAGTTGTTTGACAAATCATCTTGAAATGTCCATTTGCAACACTCACTCATGATATGTTTGACAAATTGTGTTAGGGATAATCATCTACAACCACCGACATCCAATACATGACAAATGTTTGACCAAATGCCATGACAGTCATATACTTGTCAAAGTTATGCAAAGAACTAATATTTAGTTGTAAGGTTCTTATTTCTAATATTTATAATACAATATTTTTAGAAATATATTTACAAGGATTTATTTTATTTTATCTCTGAAATATTAGTAAATTTCAAAAAGGTAGCTAAAAGGTTGTACGAGAAATGAACAACTATTTTTCCTACAAAATGAAAAATTATATTTTGATAAAGAGGTTACAGGGAGTTGGAACTTAGAACAAACTATCTTTAGATTTATTTTTGAAGTTAGACTTATTTTTATTTATTTAAAGGGGTAAACCCTTTTGACCTGGAGCTATGAACCAGTGAGGCCACAATCGAGAGACCTCATCCCCAACATAAATACTAAACAATTACACTCCAATGAGGTTTGAACCTTGATGGAAAGAACATCACAACAACTTAACCATCACAACATGTCACTATTAGCAAAGTTAGACTTTGAATCTTTAGATTACTTTGGGAAATACTAATACCACATCTAAAGTCTAAATCTCTTGTAGTGTTATTATTATATATTTACATATGTTAGATATGATTGTGGTTGTATCTTATCTTATGTTAGATGCACCTATTTTTTCTAAAATTCTACTTTGCAGTTTCAAAAATTTATTGTAAATTCTTCTTTTCAATCCATCAAATTATTTTCATATTTTTGTATTTTTATAATTTATCAAAGTCTATTCTCCCACTTGATAAGTTTACACATTTTGATTGTATATGTGTTAATACATATCATCTTTTAAGTATGTTTCCTACGTGAGGAATTGATGGGTGCCTATCCTTTCTTACAATTTACATTTTGATTTCAAATTACTAAAAACACCCCCAACTCTCCCATCTTATGAGGGAGTTGCTTCTCTCAAACATAGAGGAAAAATTCCCTTCCTATGGCGATTTCTCTAACTATTGTGAGTATTTTTTGCTTCCCATTAGGAAAGTTATGCTAATTTTATTAAAACATTGCAATGACAAATCTATTTACTATCAAGTTATTATGTCTTAATATTTAAAAACATTTATTTATACTAATTAAGATAATGAACAATCATTCAATTATCAAGGAACAATCATTTTAGGAACATTTGGATTTAGAACTTGAAAGGAATCCATTACATTAGAATATGCATATAGGCCATTTGTATAGTTGTGTATGCTATCTTTAAACATTTTCTCAAGGTCATAAAGTTGATCCATCAAGGATGTTGACCTAGGAGAACTTGGCCACAATGATTTAACAACTTCTTTAAAGGTATTTTTAAACAACACCATCATTGTGCAAATTTAAATATCAAAGCTTATAGTAAATTATGAACTATAAATTTTGGTGTCTACCATATTAGATATTTGCATCAAAGGACATATTCACATTTCTTAGGATTAACCCTAAGCTACTTAGGATTGAACTATAGTTTGAATTCTAAGTTTGTTATCATTTTGAGATAGTAAACTTGTCAAGGACATCATTTCTATACAATTATGAATTGATTTTACTCATTTCCATCCTTCATATTATATCACCAATTTAAGATCTAAGTGCACCTACTCTTCTCATTAAAATTATAATTATTAAAACCCTAGCTTTTTCCCAACTATTTAAAATCTAGGTTAATTAGTTCTTGATTGCATGTGCATTTATTTAATTAACCAATGTTCATATAAAATGAATTATAATCCTATTGATAGGTTGAAATTTAAACTTTCATATAAACTTACATTCATGTGAACATCAACCATGAGAAGCCTATGAACATTGGGTGAGACTCATAAAATAACCTTCAAGATTGAGAAGCTAAATCTCATGTGATTTTCAAGGAGAACTTCTAGCATTTCTAATTTATCTTTCATGAATGAGAAAAGAGAGAAATATTAAAAAATGAAATATGGGATTGAAAATTAATCTAAGTAATAATTGAAAATGGATCCAAGAATTTAGATGAAATAGAATTACAATATCACACGAATTACAAGAAAGCATGATCTTTAGTAATGATCAAAAGAGGTGTATATAAAAGAATTTTGAGCAAATTGAATTACCAAAATTTAAGTAGAAAGCTTGTTCAAAATTTATAAAAAATTAAGATAGATAACTACCTTTCTAACTACCAACTCACCACCTAAGATAGTGGTTAAATTGCATAGTAAAATAAATGGCATAAATAAAGGTTAAATATGAATTTTACACCAACACCCCCATAAGTACTGCTTAGGTGGGGACAATATATTGGGTCCTAACAACAAGGCCCAATAAGGTACACAAGTACAATGCACCTCATAAAGAAGAGGGGAAAAACTCCCCCCAAATGAGGGTAAATGAAGAGAACTAGAAGCCCCCCCCCCAAAGGATGATGTTGCTTATGAAGTGTCTACACCCCAAGAAGAGCTCATAAATGAATGAACTTTCTCTCACTAAAAGGTTTGGTAAATTTGTCAGCAACCTGCTCTGAAGATTGGAAAAAGACTAAGTCAATGATTTGACCATGAATGAGCTACTGAATGAAATGCATATGAATCTCAATGTTTTTTTTTTGTTGTTGCTAGAATGGGTTCTTGCCTATTTGGATAGTACTTTGATTGTCACAATAAATGATTATGGGTTGCCTAAAGGAAATACAAAACTTAGTGAGAATACCCTAAATCTAAATAGCCTTAATAGCTACATTTGCAACTTCTTGATACTTGGCATATACGAAGGATAAAGCAATATCATGTTGCATTTTTAGACCAATTGAAAGGACTAGAACCAAGGGATAAATTGTAATCTAAAGTGGAAATACGATCTTAAGAATCACCAACCTAATCTGTATCTATATAGGGGTGATCCCACAATAGTGGTTTACAATTTTTGGCCAAACTAGACACTGAAATATATATTTTTAACTAAATCTTCACTTTCGGGCAACTATAGCGGCTAAACCGTGAGGAATTTGAAGATGGTGCAAACTAGAGTTTCGTGAAATTTTTTTGTAGATTCTAAATATTTTTTTCAAGATTTTGGAATAGATTGCACTTCTTTTTCCATCTCCCTTTGAAAACTATTTTTTCGTAAACAACATTTTAAAAAGTGATGTTCACCGTGATCATGCATAACTTTTTTTCCATGAAGATAAAATCTACCCTTCTAATTTAGATTTGTAACTCCAATATCTAGTGTCACTTGGTTGATAGTTTTGTATTGAATATTTTTTAATCAAGTTTCAAAGTTAAACCAATTACAATTCGCATAGCACCATCAGATAACGCGGTAACTTTTTGTATGTATCAAATTTTTTGGTTGGATCATGACTTCAATATATGGTAACTCATATTTTTCAGCAAAAAATAAATTGATAATCTACTATTATTTTTCCACGCGTAATAGAGAGCTTGATTTTCAAAGGAAAACTTATGTTTAAAACTAAAAAAATACATAAACAAAACATATTAAAATTATACCGTTGGATAGCTCGCTTTGAGGACCACCCCATTCCAAATGGGTTTGTGAAGTTCTCTCACCATTTTCATCTTCAAACTCCAGCCTAAGTGCAAAATTTTGATTTTTTTTTGTGAACAAGGTCAAAAATTAGGAAAGGGGGTTTGAGCAACTAGGTTCATTCAACCCCTTCCATAGAGGGGTTTCCATTTTTTTGCCGCATTGGTCCTGCATATTTAGTTGTAGAATGTAATTCACCAACCCCGCTTGCGAACCCTCTTTTGGTTTGTTTGAACCAACTAGTTTGTTCGAACCCCCAAAATGAAATTTTTTGGCATGGGGTCATTTTTTACAATTTTTCCTTCCTCATTCGAATTGTAAACCACTTTTTTGGGTTTACCCATAGCCAACAAAATCAACCTCTATGCCAACTCTATAATAAATCCAAATCTAATAGTTGCTTAAGGATAGTGAAATGTCCTCTTATTTTCATTCCAATACCACTCATGAGGCTCCTACATAAATCTTGAAACCACATGCTAATAGCATATGCAATTTTAAGCCTAGTATGAGTCAAATAAATGAGATTTCCAATAAGTTGGTGATACAAGGTAGCATCAATCAATGGTGTAGTATTGTTAGCCTCAAGCTTGAATCTAGAGAGAAAGGGAGTTAGAGATGAATTATATTCACTCATGTGAAATTGAGAAAGAAGATCAATGGTGTAATTGGGCTTAGCAAGAGTGATCCTTGTATCGAACTATGAAATATCAATGCCAAGAAAGTAATGCAGTAAACCCAACTCAGTCAAGTCAAACATATTTTGGAAGCTAACTTCACTATTGCAATAGCAGATGAAGAAATCCCAGTGATTAGTAGATCATCAACATACAATGCCAATATCAATAATGAATCATACTACCACAAGAAATATAAATTACATGATCTAAATGACACCAAGTAAAATTAGAATCTAGAAGGAAGGAATTTATCTTGACATACCAAGTTCTAGGGGCTTGTTTGAGGCCATAAATGAATTTCTTGTCTATATACTAAGGATGAATCTTGAACAAACCC
>VDFB02105785.1:272751431-272772223 GCA_007258455.2 Sequoia sempervirens | reverse complement strand
GTTTTAGGACTTGTCAGAAGGATTGTCATTATCGAAGCAAAAGCTTCATCAAAATCATCATCAGCAAACATCTGAAAATATTTTTTTAGCCATGCTATTTATAGCTTATATTAGTTTTAGTCATCATTGTTTTCAAAGAAATGGACATATTTTGAGAAGTCTAAATTTAGCAGCTACTTTTAGACTATCAATTATTAGTTGGTAGTTATCCTTATCAAGAATCTATCTAAAGATTGCCAAGTTAGGGTTTAGTATTTGTGGTAATGTCCCCTTTTGGGAAATTCCTAATTTTAGGCCTACAAAACTAAGTTACCGGTTCACCCAGATATGCTCCCGGGTTCGAACCGGTTAGATCCTGGTTCGAAATTCTGGTTTGGTTCGGTGTAAATTCGACCAGGGTCCATTTTTTTGCCTGCAGGTTCAATCAGGGTTCGAAACCCTGACTGTGGGTCCGAAAAGTTCGAACTTGGTTCAATCTATTCTTATTCTAAAGATAAAAACATTTTAAATTCTTATTCTACACCATATTTAACAGTAGATCAGTCTATTTTGAGGATAGTGCAAGTCTTCTAATATTGATAGAGATAGGGAGAGCCTTCTGAAATGCTTGTTCTCAAAGTTCATCATAATCAGTCATAGTTACTAGGAGACGGGAACGGGAATGGGAATTGGTACTGGTACAGGAGATGGTACTTGGATGCAACAAATATAGAAAGCTATTTAAATGTTTTTATCAGAAAAGAAATACCAATTGGCTTTATACAATTTCAAAAAATGTAAAATGCTTAAAAATAAAAAAACCAACATTTGAAGGTATCAGAAATAAATGTCAACATAGGCAAAGATTAATTCTATTGGTATTTAATAATCACCATCATGACTTAAACAGTTAAATTTTATACCATAAACACCTAGCGGCAATGGATGGAACTGGGCTGGGAATGCCATTATTTAAAAGCATGGTAAGGGGTTACTTGGAGTTGGCTATATTTTCAATCAATTGATAAAAAATCAGTATATGTAGACCTTCCCAACTTTGCGGGGTGTTTGTCAGTTTGAGACCCAAATCAGTATATGTAGACCTTACACAAAATGTAGCATCTAATGATGCTGATGATGTTTTTTTTTATGACCCATATGACTCAGATTGATCAATGATCAATAATGGCTGATTGTAAACACTTGACATTTTTATATTTGAACTTTAAATTATAATTCTACATCATGACATTTGAGTATCACTAATATTTTAATATTTGACTATGAAAGTGGTGGTGTATTTTTTGCTATGTTATTTGACTATTAATATGGTGGTGTATTCTGAACTTAATTACTGCTGCAAATATGTATATATTTCTGATTTTTATATGTTCTTGTATTACCGAACCCAAAACGAACCCAACCCCAAAAAAAAATTTGCCCGAACCAGCGAACCAGATCCTCGAACCCAAACCTGAACCCAAAACCGAACTGGTAACTTAGCTGCAAAACAATATTATTCACTAAGAACTCATATTAGTAATATTACATAACAAGAAAGTATGATAATATTCAAATCTATACATAAAGCATCATAATATTTAGACCTATAGTTCAAACTTCATAGCATCATTAATATTTGAATTCAGAAAACCTTAACATCATTAATGATTATTCCAAGGCATATTCCTATAGTCAGCCATATTAGGAATTCAATAAAAATGCTTGCAACCCACAATCTCAAGGGTGGTGGCCCTTGTATTGCAAAAGCACGAAATGGTTCTAGATCCATTCCATCCCTCAGTCCACCTTGGAGGTTGGCCGTCATCCTTGATCAAGCCCGATAGCACCATTTGGCCTCTCGGCCCACAAGTATGGCAGAACCTCCAATTCATCCATCTCGGTGTGGCGTGTTTGATATTAAGAAATTCTAGTCCTTCAGCATCTTGTGACTCGGAAGGTTGATTGGCCTCCCTATTTGCAAAACACTTCTTAAATTTAAAATAGATTGCTAAAGGAATTGCAATTATAATAGATTTATTTACAAGTGGCTGTAATAACTTGATTTCTGCAATATATCTATATACATATGACTATTCCTAATTTATATTCTAAGGTTATCTTTTAAACTTACTTCCCAAAAAATATTCTTGCTGAAAACAATATTTATTTCCAATGGATATCTTATATTTCAATTCCTTATTTTCCTTTGTCCAATTTGATCCACTTGATGCCTCTCCCAATCATTTGTTCTCTCTTTTATATCTTCCATGGTGGGGAGAGTCACATCCTTTCATTGGTTACCCCAACAAGGGACACATCCTTTCACCCAAGCACTGCCCTTAAACTCACTTAATTATTAATTATAAGTTTCTTTATGGAGTCGTTGCATTATCAGTCTGAAGAGTAACATCAAAAAAATGGAGATTGTGATATCCCATCTTGATAAGCAAGCTACGGCCAAAGGAGAAAAGGACCAAGGATGCTAATGCACTTTGCTTGTTGATTTTTGAGATTTTTTGAAATGTAATTATTTTTATTAGCTCTACCGTACAGCCTCTTGTAGGCTATAGTTTTGTAATGTTCTTATAAACGGTTGTTCTCCTTAGGAGATCCAGTTTGCTGGTTATGATTTGTACTGCTCACTAGAGCTATATTTGTAATCTTTCCACAGTATTTAAAAAATAAAAAATAAATTGTGTTTCAGATATTTCAATATCTACTGCACTTTCTCTGTTTATTACAAGATCATAATTTGTTACACCAATACCCTTTAGTGGAGCATGAAGACATAGGAATACAAAAAGGAGAAACCTAGAAGTATCCCCAAAATTCTAGAGACAGCATTTGAATAGGAAAATAACATGGTGCCAGGGATGGGAATGGTGTGGCAGGGATGAGCAACCAAGGGATGGAATACAAAAAGGAGATGCCTGGATGTATCACCAAAATACTAGAGAAATAGCATGGTGCCAGGGATGGTCACAGTGTGGCAGTGATGAGCAACCAAGGCATGGCGATGCATCATTAACCAAGTTAAGTGGAGAGAAGTCTCATTTAAGTATAAGTGATAGGAGAAGCCCATAAGGTTCTCATTTTCTTTTTTGTTACTTACATGTAGTTCTTTACATGAATGGTTCTGTCTGTGTTGTTCATTTTCTACTATGGTGACTTTTTTATGCATTTTGGTGCATCTCATAAAACAAACACTAGTTGTCATGTTCAATTTCAATTCACGTCTGAATATAGAGCATGGTATTTCTAAAAATTTATAGAAGGGTACTTGATCTCTGAAGAATATTTTGCGTTTCTAAATTTTTGGTACAGTTTAACTGGCAATTTGTAGTAAAACAAAAATATTGCACAATATATCCTTTGAAAATCAAAATAAAAGTTTTTCTAAGGAAAAACTACAAGGACTTTTTAAAATCCAACTAAAATAGAAAACTGTCCAGCAAAAGTTTCAAGGAGCAGCTCTGTCCATTAATTAGCTTCCTGCAATGCTCAACTCTAATCTTTGCAAATACTTAAAAGAGAACCATGATTATTTTGAAACTTAAAACACACTGTGAAGGGCAGCATCAGTATGATTTGTTGACTCTACTTTACCATGGCCGGATATCACTCCCATTGACCCTCAAAATGTTTTCTCGTAAAGCCAAACTTGTGTAGAAAAATAATAACCATGCCTGCACAGAGTGTTAAAAAATATTAATTTTGTATAATCCCTAATTGGAATTAGTGTGTATCCAACTCAGTAATATTTGTTTACCAAATCACTTAATTCACTTAATGCAGACTAGGGCATAGAAGAAATTACCTGGTATAACTGAACTGGCAATGCTGGAAAGCAACCCTCCCAAATCCAAGTCTTCAGTAGCAGTAGAACACATGGAAATAGCAGAAACAGAATTGCTGTTCTATCCTGGAAGTTGCAACGATAGAGGTTATAGACAAGCTATGAAAGAGATTTTCCTTCATTTCACAATACAGTGAGTAGAAAAACAAAAATATGTTATTCCATTGAGCCCCAAAGAAGCTTTACAGAGGAAATCCAGAAGAATGTAATTGAAGTACACAGAAAGATTGGCAACATTGCTACAAGATTTGGTCAGACCTGGAAGAGGTTCAATTCGAAGCCAATTTCGAACTGGCCCAACCTAGCTGTACATAAGTTGGTTTGGGGTCCATCTCTGGGGTTCGGGTATGACAGTTGCCAATTTTTTAACTAGAGTTCAGTTTGGCTTCAGAACAACCACACAAAATATTTATAATATTAAACATACAAAAATAATTTGCACAAATTATACAAAACTCAACACAGAACAATACTGATAATTGATAAGTCAATGATAGATGTTATAGACAAATCAAAACAATTTATCTTTACAGCATATGTTCAAAATAGAGCAATAGTCAGTGGTCAAACATAGAACAGCACATGGATGCTCAATACAAATCATCATATTGCTCTTTTACATACTGCAAATTTTGTTTTGTTTTGTGGTGTTGTTAGTGCTTTTAGTGTAGTTTGGAAGTTGCTTTTAGGGTTAGATTAGGTTATACCCTTTTTCCATTTTTTTATTGAAAGATTTTAATTTTTTCTTTTTTAAGGCCATGGGTGCCCAGGTGTGGCCAGGGTCCTGCAGGTTCCGCCGCCCAGTACACCCCACATTCATCTTGTTTTTTTTAAAGGTCATGGGTAACAAGGTACAGCCAGGGTCCTGTGGATCTTGCTCAGGTATTAACCCAGGCAGGACCCAAGGAAACAGCATATTTACCATAGTTGTGATATCTGGCCTGTTCCAGGTTTTTTTAGACTGACCAGATTTTTCCAATTTGGTCTGGAATTTCTAATTCCTATAGAAATTTTAGCAAATTATTTTAAAATTTCCAGATTTCTAAATTTTTTTGACCTCTGAAAATTTTTCATTTTTCAATCATAGGGAACCCATATGTACACCAACCTAGTACGGCTACACCTCTGCTTATAACAGCAACCGGTAATCAGAGATCAAGACTGAACACCAAATCTGGCTTTTAATTTTTACTGATTTAGAAAAAGAAAAAAACAGAAAACTAGAAAACAGAGATCTAGATAAAATAGTTTTTGAAATGATATGATTTATGAACTTAAGAAAGTCACAATGTCTCAGTTTATTATTCTTTTCTTTATACTGTTGCATATAATTTAACTATGTGATTATCATCATTCCATGTTTTATGCAAATTCTATATATTTTTTCAATTTTCCCACTCCAAAAACCTTTTTCCTAGATATTTCCAACCTTCTCCAAAAATTGCAAACTTTCAGACATTTCTGCCCTTTCAATCCTACAAATATTTTGAACCTTGTAACTGTGACAGAATAAAAGAGACATTGATGTGAAATGGAGATGAGTTTCAAAAGGACAAAATATGGAAAATCAATAAACTAGTTGCCTAATGAATAGAGTACCTTTTTCCTCATCAGATATTCCTTTACTACTGTACAAGATGCCATAGAAAAATTACTAAGCTGAGATCAAACTCGTGATCAATTATCTAGCTGAGCTAAACCAAATCATCGTTCAAGACCTTGCAAGAATCCACCTAGATGGGAATCATCAATTGCATATCCTTTTAAATGTTTTAATTGTGGAGAAGTTGGACATTATGCATCCAAATGTCCTGTAAATGAAAGTGACACAAACGAGGATGAAAAGGAAGTATACACAAAGAAAAAGGGAAAGAAAAATTCTAAGCATAAGTCAAAGAAGAAATTCCAAAAACAGAAAAAGAGTTTATATTCAAAGAAACAATGCAGCTCTTCAGAAGAACGAAGTGATGACAGCCAAAGCAATGCTGAAGAAGAAATATTGTTCATGGCTGAATATGAAGAACATGATGCTGATCAAGAATGCAATGAAGAAGAAGAAGTAGATCTTGAAGAAAAGCTCCATTATGCATACAAACAGAATGAGAAGCTGAAAAAGAAAGTCACCAAGTATGAAATAAAGATCAACGAAATAACTGAAAGCTTGGAGGAATCAAACAAAATCATTGAAGACTTAAGGACTCAACTTGTAGAGGCTGAACAAGTTGAAAATGAAATAAAAAATAAGTTAAGTGCAAAAGAGAGAGATTGTGACATGTTGGAACAAGAAGTTGCCATGTTGAAGAAGGAATTGGAAAAGCCAAAGGAGCAATGTACAAAGATTGATGAGAATGCCACAAGTTCCAAGGAAAATGAAAGAAAATTTAACACTAGGCAGTTTTATTCTTTCAATGGATATTGTTTTTCATGCAACTATTTTGGCCACAAAGCAATGAATTGCAGATTTCAAGCAAGAAATACTTCAAACTTCACTAGGAGAAATTATAATTCATTTGGTCATGACATTATGTGTTACAAGTGCAACAACTTTGGACACATAGCACGTTTTTGTATATGTGGCTTTATGAAACCACCTAGACAAGATATGAAGAACACCATGGAAAAGGAGAGAAAGCTCACAAAAGTATGGAGAAGGAAACAATAGCAAAATGATGATGAGGATAAATCTATGATCATGCAAGATACATGTCATACACTATTTTGAAAAGAAGCACGAATTTAGGGGGAGCTAAGTTGGCACTATCTTTCAGCCCCATGGAGAAGATAACTGAAAAGTGAAGTACCTCAAAATTTTGAAGAGAAAAATCTACTTATGGATTGTTATCTAATGAAGATGATGAATTAGCTTCTATTGTTGGAAATTGTATTGATGTCAAAATGAAGAAGCTTCCACGCAGAAGAAGCAAAATGATTTAGAAGTCAAGGAATGAAGAAGTTAGAGAAAAATGAGTACTAATAAATGGGAGAATACATTCATGGGCAGCTATAAATAGTATCTTGTAGCTCCATGGAACAGAAAAAGCAAGACATGGTTGGAAGTCCCTTTGCCATTGATGTCAAAGGGGGAGAGATATAGTAAGGGGGAGCAATGCAAAAGAAGAGAATAATGTTTGTGTTGCCATCAATAGATTGTTGGAAATGTTGTCATTGATGTCAAAGTGAAAAAGATGAAGTCATTGATGTCAAGATAAGCATGACTGAAGATAACATAAGCATAAATGAAAGAGAACAAACATAACTGAAGATAGCATTTTTCAAGGTAAGAATGAGCTTACTTCCATGATCAACAAAGAACTTATAAGAGGAGCTTGCCTACCTGACACTGAGAATCGTATTCTAAAGAATGAAATGCAAAGAACAGATTGAGAAAAGGAGAGGATAGATAACAAAGAATAAATACATATAAGCAGTTTAGAAGTTAGAGAGGTTCATGTGGCTGCCCTGCAGAACTTTGGAAGTGTTGATCAAGTAGTGAACGATCTTACTCAATATAAGCATTTTTGAAGATATTGAAAATAGTTAAAACTTGATTTGCTTGGAATGGATTATTGAAAGAGTGTGAGATCTACTTTTGTGCAACCGAATGAAAGACGATTTGATGTTCAGATTAAAGTGATTAAACTACAATTAAAAACAAAAGTACATGGTCAATAAAATAACAAAAGAGGCAGCGATAATTATTAGAGCATAAGACAAAAAAGTACGTGGTGTATATGGTGTGATTAAGAGTATGAAGTGAAGCGCTCTTCTTAACAAATGATACGATTTCCTAATAGACAAATGCTAGTTCATGAAAAGGTGTGATTTAAAATGGTTCATTTAAATAGTTTAATTTCTAAATGAAGGATGCGATTTATTTTTCTGAAGAAACACAATTCTCTAAAAAGCTGATTGCAAATTCACATGAAAGGACACGACTTTGAAGAGTTGCACTCATTCTTAAAATGGTGTGATTTGTTATGCATCTGAAGATTAAAAGAAAAATCACAAGGCAGCGATTCCTTTTGAAGAGCAATTATTTCTAAAAAGAGATAAAAGAATATATATCAGATTTATTAAAGCTAAAGTGGTACGATTTATGAAATCTGAAGGAGTGTGATTAAATTTGCTCTTGATAAAATAAACCAAGGCAAAACTGAAATGGTGTGATTAGTATTAAAAAGGAAAATCAGAAAAGTCAGATTTTAAATGATGCAACCTTTCACAAAATGTTGCAAAGGTTGATCAATATACATATATGAATTCAAATCAGATTGAAGTGTGTGTGGTGTGAAAAACATAGAAGAATATCATAGACACCAAACAAATGAAAAGCAAAGTTTAAGAAGATTATTTGCAGAGTTTTTAGTGAAAAGACATTATTGTTTAAATGGTTGTATCCATTTCAAGGGGTTGTATCCATTCATAGAATCACTAAAGATATAAAGGCAAGTGTAGAAGTTGTGTGTGAGTGTGAGAATGAGAATGTGAAATAAAAGAGCAGAGTTAAAGGACTTGTGTGAATCTTAAAGAAGCATCATATATCACAAAGAAGAATAAGAGTGTGAATGATTGGGTAAGACAAGAAGATAGATTGTACATGTTGAGCAAATTTGTATGAAGAGAATATAAGAGGCAAATTTGTATGTGAAAGAAAAGTGAATTCATCATATGCTAATTTATATGAACATCATTCAAGAAAGATAAAATCAAGAGGAAGAGTGATTGTATTGTCCATCATCCATTGAAGAAGCAACTTTGAAGGTGGAGCATTGTTCTTTCAGTTATTATCTTTGCTGAGTTGGTGCTTGGCAAGTGGGGGTTAGTGTTAGTTTTAAGATCAGATTTAAGTTAAGCAGAAACACAGAATAATAAACTGCACATGAACAATAGAACACAGCAAGATACCCTGGGAAAACCCTCCAACTTGAGGGAGAAAAACCCAGCAAATAATATATCACATATATATTGAATAATGAAGCCAACTCGCTTTTACAATGAGGCCAATCACAAGACCGAATATCAGCACCACACTTTGATGCAAACTCAAGATCAAATCGAACTCCTTGTTGTTGCTAATCTTGATCTTCTTGAAGAATGACTTTGATCTGATATGAATACACAATATCAAACTCCTTGAACAATTCGCACTTGGCTCAAAATTGGATCTGCATGAATAGAATGATTGATTAGTGATTACAATGAAGGAACAGCATCTCTAATATATACCATTTGATGAGGAGTTCTCCAATAATCGCGACTCTTCAAGACACAAGGTCGGCCACCAATGAAAAGATATATCTCATATGAAGAGTGGTGAATTCCAACATGAAGTCGGCCACACAAAATAATTTCAATAATCAATAATTAAATATTATTTATTCTCCCAAGTGAAGCGCCTCTTCACTAATGACGTCTCCAATAAATTAAATAGCTAAAAGCTATATTTAATTTATTGCTTTGATACAAAGTCGTGGCTGGAAGTAAGAGGCCCGACGCTGTAAACATCAACAGTTAGTACCTCCAGTAGGTTGGTGCCTACGAATTTTAGGGGTTGGTGCTCCTTGTACGTTGGTGCCTACTAAATCAAAGAAAGGAGTTGATACTCCTTGTAGGTTGGTGCCTACTAAACTGTGACAAGTTGGTGATTCAAGTAGGTTGGTGCCTACATTCATTGTAAAGCTTGTATAATTCATAAAGTACATTATTTGTACCGTGGTTTTATCCCGTAAGGGTTTCCACGTAAAATCTTGGTGTCAACTTGTTCATATTGTGATATTCTTGCATAGTTGATTTGTGTTAGAGTTTGAAGTTGATAAAAGTTGAGAGGGTAAAAATTTGTTGATATACTGATTCACCCGCCGCCCACCCCTCTCAATATATCTTTGTGCTCTTCACATCCTACATCCAAGATCTACATTCTTCATGGCCACTCCATGATTGTTTGCAGATTTGATTCACAAGACACCATCCAAGATGACATCATTTACATTATTGCACTTTCATGCTTCAATTTCTTCATTTCATCATTTGGTTTAATTACCACTAACAATCAACAAGTTTTTCTTGCCCTTGAGTGTGTTATTGCAAATTTACAGGTTGAAGATCAAGTTGAGCAAGATTTGGAGCAAAGTTGTCAAAGTTGTTGTGATGTCCCCGCTCTAGTCAGTTCTCGGGAACAGTGTGTTAGCCCTTTTCTTGGACCCTTGTGGGCTAACTGGATTGGTTAGAGGGTCAGTGGTATTTTCTAGAGGAGTTGGTCATTCTCATTTTCAGAGTTTAGTGATTGGCTCACTGTAGGCCTTGGTAGTTCAGGAGTTGACAGCTTCTGACGGCACAGAGATTTATGGAGTTTTGAGGAAGTTATGATTATTTAAGTGATTTAAGTTATATTGACTTAATTCTTTATTATAAAGTCAAATTGACTTTATTCTTTTTATATCACTTAAATATTCATAAAAGGGTGATTTAAAATTAAATCACTTAAAACATAAAAGTGGCACCCAAGTATTTAAGCCTAAAACTATTGAAAGGGACTTAAATATATTTTAAAAAGATTTAAATGATGAAAGTGGTGTTCTTTTCTTGAAATGCGTGCCTTTTGGAATACAAGGCATTTTGGCAATGAGAAACTCTATTGATGATTATTTCGACTTTGCCTTGGGTTTTTCTTCTGTGCTTTCCTCTGTGATCAGGGTTTGAGCAAATCTTCCATTGGAGAACGCAATCTCTTCGATGTTGAGCATTTTTGAGACTGTGAGAGACCAGTCGAATTAGTGCAACTGTGAGGGCTTCATTCAGAGGTTCTACATGCTACAATCAGAGTTTATTATTCAGTTTTACTTGTTTGCAATAAGAAAGGGGGTTTCTTTACCTAAGGCATCCTCTTCAGCAATTCTACAGCTTCCAGCTTTGGCTCTTCAGCATCTTCCTTGGGCCGTACCATTTGCATTGGGAAATGTGCCATTTAAATAAGGCGTGTGAAGTGACTTGCTAAAACGCCTTTCTATTGGCTTCTTTTTGTGTTCCATTCTTGGCGTCTACCTTTCTCAGGGGATTGTATCCTGTTTCGGAGTGGGAGAAGTCAAATCTGGAGCCTAGGAGTGCATATTTGTCAATTTTCATCAATTTCGGCTGGCAAACTGGGATACTTCTTTATTTAATTATTCTGGAGCATTTCGGGTATGTAATTCATTTGCAATCCCATTGTATGTATTGCAAAATAACATCTATTACATCCGTTGATCAAAATATTACTGTATTGCATTTTTATGAGCTTTTATATGATGCGCCCCTTCTCTCCTGTCTACAAACTTTTCTTAAAAAAACTAATAAAAACACAAATAAGATAAGAAAATACAGGGGTTTGAGTTGTGAGCCAGCAGGGTTCATCACAGTTGCAAAGTTGCAAAGTTATCATTCAAAGTGCAAGATCACGGAAAGAGCTCTACAGAATTAACTACAGACTTCCAGAACTTGATAACCGGGGATTTCAAGAGTGCAGACATCAAGGTACAGGATCTTGAAATCAGTTTTCCGAAATCCTAAAAGGACCCATTCGCCCTTGAATGGCGAATGAGTCCTCCATAGCTCAAAAACAGCAACTTTCTGGCCAGGTACACAGTTTTTTATGCTCTAAAAACATTCCTCATAGTTGCTATAACAGTTAGGTTGTATTTCTGGTTGTTATTAGCATCATATTTTGCATAATTTGAAGTGTTTAGGGCCTTGAAAAATAAGTGATCCATCTCTTTTGCCCATCACATTAGGGTGGATCCGATTTTCATCCTACACAGTTACAAAATCTCTCAACCCTAAAAAGAAATTATCTTTTTTGTTCATTAATAGTTTATCTACTACAGAAAAGCTATGGCATTTCACTAATAAAAACTTACACACATTTCCAGCATGAAACAAATCAAAGAATAGCAGCTTCTGATGCTAGAATTGAAAGATTAGAAGTTAGCGCATATTCAAGCCAAGTGAAGATAAAAAAAAAATTCAACCTTTAGAATAGAACATTAATAAAGATGGGACTATAAATTATGCATGCTTTAAAATTTCTGAGGACAAAACACAGATAATTATAAATGCAATACACCAATGGAAAACTTGCAATTGACTTATGGAACATGCTTCATACATGTTTTATTTGACTTATGACAAAATAAATATTTTATTCATCCATTATGCTACATCAAATTCACATATTTTATTGGTTTACTCATTGGTCATATACACATCACAATTGCATACTTACTAATTGACTTGTGGGGGGTTATTCTCTCCATGTCCCCTAGATACTGGAAGGATCACCCCATGTACTCTACCTTAGGGTATTACACGATATTAAATTAAAAGATGAGGATTGTTCGCATGAAAATAAATAAGCAACCGATAAATTCAATCTGCTAAACCAAGAGCCAGTTTCAAATGGTATACTGTCTCATGTAAAGGAAAGGTCTCATTACACCAACAGCACTAGGTAAGCAAGGAATACTCGTACTATCACTAGAAGTGCTAGTTAAGCAGTTTAAACTCATTCTATCACAAGAAGCGCCAGGTAAGGATGGTAGTCGTTGGAGAATTAGACTTAATCATACTTCTGATTTTTCAATACATGCAAGCAATGTCCAATATTTTAAATTTTTCTGATAATAAACAAAAAATATCAACACCTCAGCTTACGTAAAAAGTTCACATTCAAGACCAAGTACCATGCATAGTCAACATAACCTGCTAATGGGGTCCATGTAAATAATTCCTGGACCCGAGATGGAAGCCCAAGGAAATTTGGAAAGTCAAACTAGATTTTGCTAGTGCATTGAAATGGACCTCAAGTATTGCTGGAGCCAGGAGCCACACTGGTAATTTCTAAGTGGTTGTGCCCCGAGTGTTTCTCATGCTATGAACAATGACGAGAAGAATGCTGCTTTCGTTCCAGGAGGGAAGGAAACTCTGTAAAAATTCTAATTTCTCAAAGATGGTTCAAGACTTTATTATAATCCAAGTAATCTCTAATTGAAATCTTAGTAGCATCATTAAAGAAGCCTTCCTCCTGTTACAAGATATAAGATACATCAGATTTAGATACTATTTAGTATTTAGTGAAGATAACAAACTGGCAAACTTTCTTGCCAAAAAGTGTCGATATGGTCCCTCAGAATCATGTAGGAGTTGAATGACCTTTTGGATGACTAGGAGGCTCTTAAGTCATTGATTGACATTGACCTTTGCTCTCGAGGAGATCATGATCTGAATCCCACCCATGATCTATTTATTTTAAATTTAATCATTAGACAGACATGGTTTACAGCAGATGCTGCCAATCCATAATGCTATAAAATAATAAAACCTTATGATTTGACATGCAGTGTGTTTATGAGAACTCAAGCTCTCACACGCTGTGTCACTTCAACTTATCAGTAGTAGCTTGTTCTGCTATATAAGGAGATAGATTGTGGGAAGAATGACTACTGGAAAGTATGCATCCTCCCTACTTCAGCGCCACAAATGGTGAGGAAAACAGTTCAAATGAAGCTGAGAGCTACAAGGATGCTGTGTTTAGAACTGGTGATGGCACTGGACGGGGAATTGGAAGTAGCAAAGAAAATGCATCTGACACTACATGTGCCATAGATATCAAGCCTGAAAACATCACAGCATGAAATCTAGCCCCTCACTCCGGCTAAGTCTCTGTGGTTTCCTGCTGTTTGTCTTCTTGAAAGATGTATTCAGGTTTACCTTGCCTTCTCTTCAAAACTACAAGTATTAACCTCAGGGGATTTAGTGGTAAGCAGGAATAATTTTTTATTTCTGTCTTTCTTGTATGTATTGATGGAGACCAGTACTTTGTCTTCATGGCCTTATTTTGTGCAGCTGCTGCCTACCATAGATTTCCCTACAGGCTGACTGGTGATGTATACTGAAAATCTTTTTCTTAATGTTCAGGGAAAGAGCCCCAAATTGAACCCTCATTTCTCCATCTAATAAGAAAAATATGCATAATCACCACAAAATTAAAAAAATAAAAAGACAAAATCCAAAAACTTTAACCAGCATCTTCCGGATAGTACTGAGGGCAGAAAATTTGAACTTTCATAGAACCTTTTGCCTACACTGTAAAAGCTATTGTACAATATGCCATAGGCAAAATGAAACTCATTCAGTGTTATTCAATGCAAAAAGTTGTCAAACAACATAATTTGATTCTTAAACTTGTACTCAGAAGTAAAAGGGTACCCAAGAAGAAAGTTGATAGTAAAGAAAAACAGTTACCCTGTAATTGTTGTATTCCTCCTTGACTTTCAATCGGACATCATTTCTCAAAGCACGAACATTAATAGGGCCAAGAAACATTTTAAGAAACGAACCTGAAACACAATAAATGATGGTTGACTTGTCATATAAATATAAACATATCTTTGTCCTACTCAACATTGAAGCACACATCGACTAGGTCTTTTCACTTCACCTAAATGAAGGCATCAAATAAATTTTCGCTTGTGAAGATATCAGTACCCTGAGGCTTGTTTGGATTAAGAGCAGAAACATCGCCTTCACTAATCATACAGCGGGCTCTAAATAGTTCCTCTTCTAACTGCAACACAACACAGAGAAAGCAACAACAATTCAACAAAATATCAGAATCCTCAGACACTGGGCTGCATTAACTTACTCCAACTGCAAGACAAATGAAAAAAGATGAAAACTAAATGAAATGTCGATTTGTCCTATACCAGACTTTAAAAAACTCAATTACTCCAAGGGGAGCAAGTGAAGCAACAAAATCAAAAAATAAACAAAATCGTCAACTTGAGACAAATTATGTTCAGCAAGGCATGGTCTAGTGGTAAAGTGATAGCAACTACCGTGATGATGACCAGAACTCACACCCCATTGAGCTTGGTTCCCGGTTGATTATGTGGCTGGATGATTGCATGGGCCACCATCATATAAAACTGGAATCATGTCCTGTGTAAATTTTGATGGATGAAATATTCTCGAACATGACTCTTTAGCCAAAAGGAATCAGATGAGGCCGGATGCAAGTCCAGGCCGAATATTGACAGAAAAGACACTCTCACACATCATTTCATATCCAAAAGGTTTCCTGTTTTTGGCAGTAAAGTTTTTCCCTATTTACCTGAAAAAAGAACTATGTAATGAATTTTGGTTCACCTGATCAGAAACCCAGTTGTGTGCCCTAAGTATGTTATCAACATGGATGGACCCTCCACAGTAACATTTATGGAGATGATTCAGTTGTATGGAAACTCAGACTATCACCCACACAAGCCTCCTAAGGAACACGAGTAAGCAACCCACTTCATGACCAATCCATACTGAAACCATGGTCTAATGTAATTGAGACCTCAATTACATATTCTGTTGACCCACGTGCGAGCATAACTATGGGAATTAAAATTGGCACAGAACCAGCACATAAAACCACCCAGATTACCATATGCCTGCCCAAGTCGTAAAATTGCCATACAATCATCATCTCCTTTTGTTGTTTATTTTTTCCCAAACCACGAACACATTTTTATTCGGCAAGCAAATCGAGTAAGCATGACAAACCAAAAAAAACAAGAGATTCCCTACCTTTTCAGCCTCTCTATGATCAATGTCATCAGCAGAGTTGAGGGAGAATCGAAGCTTCTTGATTTCAGATTCGAGAGTAACCGCTCTCTGTCTGATTGCCTCCTCCTCCAACTTGATCTTCGAACAAAATGCACTGGCAGAATCCTGCAACGCCTTAGCCTGCTCTACAAGCCTCCCAATTTGTTCCACTATGCTGTTATTTTCTGTGCTCTCACCATCATTTGTCATGGTGTTACAACCTATTTTTGATCTAAGATCTGCTAATTTCCCCACAAAAATGACAACCAATATTTTTTTCTACAATAAAATGAGACCCACTTATTTACAAAAGATTTCACGCCCATATATAGATTCAAATTATCGACCCCCACCTAAGGTTCTCAACGCAGATATTTTTATTTTGTTCCTGATTAGATACCTCTCTAAGCAGAAATGGACCTGCTCAGATACCCATATAGCCCTGTACACCTATCTCGAGGGAAACATTGTAGTCTACCTATATTCCTCTTTAGTCTTATTCCTTTGTGAACGTAAATCCGTGAGTCCTAGGCCTCCCTTATATTTTTTTAATTTAATCTCTTATTGGAGATGGGTATCAAATGATTCTGGACTTAAACTCCTTTTAACTCTTTAGATCACGGTCACATCACATCAATCTCTCCATATCTCCCTAAGACTACAGGGCAGATATTTATTGAACAGGAGCAAATTGATGTGCCGGGTGGATTAAAGCCGACAATTGAAAACAGTTCGAGATAATCTATCTGGCTTTATAATTTGGGTTATTTGAATCTTCGAGAACAATTTATTTTATCATAAATTTTGGGACAAATTCAATTCAAGTGTACTTCCAAAGAGCTCTTGCACAAAGATTTTGTTATTTAATTTTTTTTGGTTTCTCCTATGTGTGACATTTTAAGGGATAAGAATCGTGTGGTATCAATGTGTATCCATCTTCCTTTCGGCTGGATTGAGACGTTTGCAGGCAATATCAGTAGTTATTTTAGTGTTAAGGGATTAGACTATCAACTCTCAAAACATAAGAACAACATACAATAAATCAGCATTTTATTTCAGTGATTTTAAGTAGAGGTTATTGGATGGTGTAAGTGGTGAATTATTATAGTAATTTAGTTATTAATTATAGACAATTTGAATTATTTGGAAAAAAAATTCAATGAAATTAGATTAAAATTAGTTCATTATTATAATAATATGAAATGTAAAATGTTATAATTTTTTGTATGGCACATCAAGAAATTCTATCTATTTTCTTTTAGTGCACTAGTCTTGTTTTATAAAGCATTGGTTAGTAAACTCACAAAAGGCTAGTTAGTGAAAGAGAGTGGTAGCGCATTTCATAATCTAGTTTAGTGCATTCGAATCACCTTAGCCTACTCAACACTGTCCTTTCTTGGTTCTTAATTTGTTATTTTGGTTAGTTTAGTATGCACTAACACTGAAATGTAGTTTAAGTTTT
This sequence comes from Sequoia sempervirens, assembly GCA_007258455.2. Classification (NCBI taxonomy): domain Eukaryota; kingdom Viridiplantae; phylum Streptophyta; class Pinopsida; order Cupressales; family Cupressaceae; genus Sequoia; species Sequoia sempervirens. The sequence continues at coordinate 272,755,301 of VDFB02105785.1, read as the reverse complement.
CTAAATGTTGCTTAATGGTAAAATATCAAAAGAATTGCATTTAAACATTTGTAAAGGCCAAAAAAAATATTTGAATTGTGAATTGATAATATAATACATTATCATTATATTACTAAATAAGAATAATAAAAAAGATTGATAATCAAAAAATGTTCCAAATTTAAATACAAAATATAATATAAATGACATAATTTAAATATATATACACATACATATATATGTACACACACATATATGTGCATATATGTATATGTATATGAATGAATATATACACATATATGTATATATGTATGTATATATGTGTATGTATATAGATATTATATGTATGTGTATATATGTATGTATATATGCATGTGTGTATGTGTATATGTGTATGTGTAAATGTATACATATTGTATTTATGTATGTGTACATGTGCATATACATATACACATGCACATGCACATACATATGCACATACATATATACATATTCATACATATATAAATATATATATGTATGCATATATACATATACACACACACATATATATGTATACATATGCATATACATATACACACACACACACATATATATGTATACATATGTATATACACATACATATATGTGTTGCAAGTATGAATGAGTATAGTGGTGTTGTCATTAATGTTGTCATTGATGTCAACATAGTATAGGTTGTTGCAGAGAAAGGAAACAAGTGATTACAGGTTGTGCATGTATAGTTGAGATATTGTGGAGATGTTGTGAGTACATGGAGCTATCTTTATGGTGTTGCAGGTATACTGATATGATGAGTTACTAAGTGCTTTTGAGAAAATTAATAAATAGTGAAAACATAATTGTGTGTGTGTTCAAAATGTGCTTTGGTATGTGCTTTGCACTTCTTCTATGTTGATCCTATGCTTGTGTGAATCTGAAGTATTATTTAAGGGCATCCTTGGGTGATATATCTTGGATTATAGCTTTTGGTTTGATGAAGAGTGAAAGTTGAGTTCACTAGTTTGTGAACTAGTTTAGCAGAGTTGTTTATCTGTGGACTGGGAGAAATGTATCTGCTCCGCAGTCCTCTACTGGTTTTATTTCAAGTCTTGTGGCTCTGGAAGAAGGCGTGTAATGGTGTTGTTTGTGTTATATCAAAGAAGTTTGTGGTTTGGTGCTCTGGAAGACTAGTTTCAGAGTTACTATGTGTGTTTGTACAGTCTGGATGGACTAATGGAAAGTATTCTGTGTATGAAGGTTGTTGTAGTAGCTACAGATGAATCTGAAGGAATCTAAGATGTGTTCCATTGTATGGTGAAACATGTTATGTGGTTTGCATGTTATCTTCTTATTGTGAAAGCGTGTACTTCAAAGTTCATTAGTGTTTTCATTAGGTTTGGCCGACCCAGTGTTCACACGTCATGCGAAGGATAAGTATTAATTAAGGAAGTGTGTATGATCTAAGATGTTGTTTTGGGTCCTGGTTAAGTGTTGATTTGGTTCATTGTCATTATTATCCACCACAGGAATGTTGAGTCACCAACCTAATTTGAATTTATAAAATGAAGCGTGTGTAGCCGACCTTGGAGAAAGTTTCTAAGATTGAAGATAGTATAAATACAAGACAATATGTCAAGGATTATATGCCACAAGTGTGAGAAGCAAGATAGATGTGAGAAATTGTGTGGAAGTGAATTGAGGCAGCAAGAACTTCAATTTGTTAGACTCCTGAAAGCAGTGAGTTGATGGTGTCTGCAATTCTCTGATTAAGGCTACAAATGTGTGCAAGTTGCTATGGTGGATCTTCTATTGCATTGAGATAATGTTCTTTGTGTAACATTCTTCTTTCAATCTTTGTTTATTTGTAGGCAGTGAGCCTCCCATTTGGACAGTGACTCCTATCTTGAGCAGTGAGCCTCTTTGTAAACGGTTTCGCAATTACTCTTTATATTGTGAGTTAATCCTCACTGTGGTTTTTCCTTTATTGGGTTTTCCACGTAAATCTAATGTTTCTTGTGTTGATATTGTTTTTTGTTATTTGCACTTCATGCTCATACTTAATAATAGATTAAAGTGGATGTGAAGCTAATAATTGTTTGAGATTTGTGATTGGTGACAATTGATTCACCCCCCCTCTCAGTTGTCTTATTCATTTCAACAATATGTGTATGTGTGTGTGTATTAATGGGTGAATTTAGTTAAAAGGGGTTGTAGACACCTAAAATCTGATCTTACTCAACTACACCCTATTTTACCCTGTCTTAAGATATCAAATAAATAAATATTAATTTTACTCTTTCCCCATGTATCCTAACATTTAATTATTTACCCTTCTAGACTCATTGAACCTAGACAACTTCCCAAAAGTCAAACTACCTTTTCATCTCATCCATTCATTTCATATCGCAACTCTTAAACCTATTGATTCACATAAAGATATTGTCATAGTATTAATCATAAATCTAGGCCTTATTCCTCATGTGACACTTGTCACATGACTACATTTTTTGGTCTAACTTTAATCCTCACTCAATCTTAGTCATTCATCATCAATCTATCTTAGTCCTTGATTTTTCCTCTTGAGAATTATATAACTAGAGGCCTACATCCTTCATCATCAATCAAATTATTGCAATTGTACCAAGGTTAAGTTAAAATTTTGAGCAATCCACAACTTATCACAATCTAGAGCAAAACAAATAGGGCTAGGGTGTATTATATTTTTGCTCAATCTAGGAGGATGGAGATTGTTTGAGGTATACATTTGATGATTTGCATTATATTATGTTGTTTTGCTTCAATAATTTTTTCACATAGATTCATTTTGCCATGCCCGATGAGACCCATGTCCCTATTTTTACTTTTATTAGTGAGTTTTGATGAAATTTTTTATGCAGGTTCCATTTTTAGGCCCTAGACTATGAAAATCCACCTGTGTTTCATTGAGTGGCACCTTTGTCTCATAAATTTGTGCCTATGTAGCACCTTGAGGTGCCTATGTTTCATAGAGTTATGCCTCCATCACCTAAAACTATGCTTTCATTTTGTGTATTTAATTTGAGCATTTAGGGTTTCTCCTAAGGTTTTATTGATCTTTGGTGTTTTGTTTTGTAGGTATTCATCCTTCTAACATTTTTTTAGCATGTGTTATATCTTGATTGTTGCATAAATTAGGGTTTATAGGGTTTTCCTAACCTAAGGTTCCTTGGAAAAATTTCTAATAGATTTGAGCTTGTAGATATCTTATGGCATTTTTGGGTTATTGGCTAACAAATTCTTACAGGGTTTGTGTGAATTCTATTGTGTTTGTTGATGATGAAAATGTGAATCACAAATAATAGCAATGCAAAAACTCACACGTTCACAATCACACAATAAAGTTCAAGATCTTGGCTCAAAATATAGAATTTAGATAACAAGAAAAGTCATCATAATTAAGACCTTGATTTACTTCATTGTTGGGTGCTCTGCAAATTAACAAACTATGAAAGAAAAATAATGACATGATGCAATAATAATGATAAATGATCAAAGATAAATGATACCTATGTTTGACAATGATAATGATAAATGCTTGATAATGCTTGAGTGATAAAAGTGCTAGAGTGAATTTTTCAATAACAAGAGTGTTATGGGGGTTTAAATGAAATTAAAACTTCTTATTTATATGTTTCACTTGCTATTTCATCAATGGTGGAGATTAATTAGAAATATCAATGGATAGGAAAATTCAAGAGAGGGTAGGACCCAAATTTGAATTTTGATGGAGGGAAAGTTAGAAGAATTTATTTAATTCAAAATGATAGTTGGACAAATAACTAAATATTAATTTATTTATTTTAGAAGAAAATATTTAATTTAAATAAGTTATTTAAAAAGGAGTGTTAACTA
>VDFB02105785.1:272672634-272751331 GCA_007258455.2 Sequoia sempervirens | reverse complement strand
GGATGGTAAGATGTGCCCATCAGAGAGGCCATCCATGATATCATGGAGGAGGATGTTGAGGAGAGGCCACAAGAACCACATGTATAAATCCAAGCACTATAGGCATAGGTGCAGGCATAATAGGCTCATGTTGTGTAGATGTCAACTTTATAAGGTTGAGTAGCTTAGGTGACTACTGAGTGGGACATGGTAGTCATATGGGCATAGAGGGTAGAGCAACAGTCAATTGGTTTTATTTCTTCTACCAATGGATCTAATACCAACCTAACCCAGACACTATATTAGACTAGCAAGGAGGTTTAGTACTATCATAATTTATATGAGGGTGCAGTGTTAGTGGCTAGGAGGGTACTTAACTTCATGCAAAGTCATAGTCAAGGTGGATCTCATTCGAGGAGATCACATAGTTGTGGGGGATTTTTGGGACTGATGAGGAATCCTTATGATCGATCACCTCACCACTCTCAGAGGGATCAACCATGACCATCTAGATCAGGTCAAAAAGAGGACAAACCACCACCTTCTAGCCATTCACCTTCAAGGGACAAGGGTGGCATAGGCTAGGCCAGTTTTTGTATATGGACATGTACCTTTTTTATCGAGCTCGCAAGCTCTACAATTTTAACAATTATTATGATTTTGTACTCTAACACATTTTTTGGATCTATATATGAGATACATATTTTTTTGGAGGCAATCATATGATGTGTTATATGTTATGCATGTTTCTATATGATGGATATTTATGGATGCATTATGTTATATTTCTGCTTATGTATGGATGGATGCACGTGATGTATATTTTATGCTTATATGTATGTCATGATGTATGGATATTTAATGCTTTATGATCTATGATGTAACTTATGATGCTCTTATGATTTTATATGCATGATGACATTATATGTTCAAGACATGTTATGTCATATTTGATATGATGTTATATGGATGATGTTTCTAACATGTGATGCAAATTTATCTATATTTTTGTATTTTATTATGCAACATGTATGATCTATATGCACATGAGATATGATGTTCTAACATGATTATGGATGAAGGATGATGCAACTTGTATATTTATTTTTCTGTGTCATAGCATGCCACCAAGATGATTGTGGGACTATTAGAATAATTGCTAGTACGAAGAAATAGTTAGTGAGGAGTGAAGATCGTTCATACAAATCACCATTTATGTATTAAATGATATTAATTGAGCTTTTAGTAGTGCATGTTTCATCATCATAGAGAATTTTTTCTGTTATGGAACAAGTGGATGTATGTACACCTCAGCATGAATTGTAAAGGAAAATTTTGTTTATGTTTGCTTAATAGATTTTGATATATGGACAAGTGGATAGTGTACACCAAGTTGAGACAAACCATGGTGACATTTAGTATCCATTTATTAAAGATCTAAGACATGTCAGACAAGGAGTGCCTTGATTCAGACTAGTGATAATAAAACCTTGTTGGAATATGTGAGGAAATAACCATAGAGTATGCCAATCTTTCTACAAGAAAGTGCTAGCTAACCTTTGACTTGCATAGGATGTTTTTATTATGTTACATAGAATCCAAATCACACACAAGGACCTTAGTTTCCCTAATCATGTTACCAACACAAACCACAAGTAGAAATCAACTGAAACAAACATCATAATCCATCATTGCTGCTCTAATCACTTGTGGATATCATCAAGTAGCTTAGGAATATGACATATGATAAATCAAATAAGATAATACTAATACTAGAACAAATGAGTCAACAACTATGTAGATCTTTTTGTCCACTAATAAGTGTTTGATATGTTTTCAAAAGATTCTATGTTTTAAGGAGTGAGACATTTCATGTAAGACGCTTGGTAACAAATGATTTTTGATAAGATAGGTAACATTATAAACAATTGATCAGCCTAGTTGAGAACTAGTTTGGGTAGCGTTGTCTTTTGTTTCATGATTTAGCTAAGGTCAGTTCTTGTGCAGGATATCTTGTTTGTTTGAGTCCAACATGTCGGTTTTCAACAAAGAATAGTTTTATTATGACATTCAGATTGTGATGAAATGCTTATTGTAATGGATCCTAAGGGGACTAAACTATTCCTAGGGGGCTCATCAGTGATTTGGCCTTTCCTACATGAAAAAAACAAGGACAACGTAGTTTGATTGACCATGACAAGTGACATTTTATTCTAGCAATGTAGACTATGATGAAAAATTGACTACAATGGACCCTAAAGGACAGACCTATGCCTTGGGCGATCATCAGTGACTCAACTTGCCTACATACATGTGTAGAGGCAACGTAGTTCGATACCATGAGTTTACATCATTTTTGTTTTCTCGATATTTTATGATTGTTTGTGGATTTTTGAAGGATATTTGAATGTTTTGATGTTTTGTTGAATGTTTCGATGTTTTTGTTTTTTTGTGATAGTGTTCTCATATACCATGCGTAAGATCCTTTAAAACCTATAGGTCAAGGATTTCGCCCCAATCCGAAACAAGACTAATTATTATGAAAGGGTGAATATGATAAGTGGTTTGATGCTAAATTTTTTATCAGTCTCAGGCCATTAAAAGGGGTGAGAAAGCTTTTATTATGAAGAGCATATGCTTGGGTTATTATGGATGGAATCAGATAGAGTAGTGATAGATGGTAGAGTGGCAGCTGACTACACATGGTGCCTATTTTCCAAGTTTTCACCATGGTACTTAACCAAAGTGCCATCAAAATGGTTTTCTCTATGGGATGGATATTTCTCTTTCTCTTTTCTTTTTTCTTTTTTCTTTTTCTTTTTTATTTTATTTTTTATATAATGGGATCTTCAAAGGTCATGTATAGTACTTTTGAAGGTGCATGCTATTGATAGGATGAGCTAGTGGTTCACCCTCAAGAGTGGGTATTTGATACACACCATATTCGTAGGCTGCCATGATGATATAAGGACCCAACCAGGTAGGCTCAAACTTGCCTAGTTTTTCTCTTTCTTGTTGGTTCTTAGGATTCTCTTTAAAGTCCAGATCACCAATGTCGAAGTTTCAAACCTTGACACTCTTGTTCTAGCTGCATCTAAGGTGATTCTAATATGATTGCAAGTGGACTAACATCATTTTTCTTCTTTCATCCAATAGTTCTAGCTCATGTAACCTAGAGATTCAATAATCTTCATCATCAATGAAATTCTACATGGAAACTCTCAAGTGGGATCTTGACCTCAATCAAAAGGATAGCTTCAAAACTGAAGATAAGGGAATAAGGTGTAGCACCAGTAGGATTACAAATGTTTGTATGATAAGCCCATAAGGCTAGATTTAGTTGTATGTGCTAGTCTCAGCCAATGTCATTGACAGTCTTTTTTAAGATCTTTACAATGGTTTTATTAGATGCCCTTGCTTGACCATTACACTAGGGATAATATGGAGTGGCGAAGTGGTGTTGGATGTGGTATCTTTCAAATAATTCCTTAATGTCCTGGTTTTTGAAGGGACACCCATTATCTATGACTATGGATAAAGGAACACCATACCGACATATGATATAGTTTAGTATAAACTTTGAGATTTGTTTACCGATGATATATGTCATTAGTATGGCTTCGATCTATTTAGTGAAGTATTATGTTGCAGTGATTATGAACTTGTGTCCATTGGTAGATGTAGGGTGAATCTTCTTGATGAGGTTGAGTCCCTATTGAGAGAAAGGCCAAGGTGAGGTAATAGTTGAAGTCCTTGTGTTGGTGTGTACAATACCAGATGACTATGGATCTAGTATTGCTTGCATTTCTTTACAAAGCGGTAGGAATCACATTCCATTATAGGCTACTAGTACCCCGATCTCAAAATCTTTTGGCTAGGGTAGGACCACTAGAGTGAGCCATGCATATACCTTCATGTATTTCTTGTAAAGTCATCTTCACTTCCTCTATGTTGAGATATCTAAAAGGGGTACTATCTAGGCTATGACGATAAAGGGTATTTGTGATGATAACATACTTATTCTCCTGTTGGATATTTTTTTTTTGTTAGTTGTTTGAAAAGTCGAGAGGGAGGATTTGGTCATGAAGGTAGTTGTATATATCTTGATACCAAGGTGAATTGGGACCAATAATATCACACATGAGCTCGACTTTGCAATGTTGAATGTAGGAGTCAAAATTTGTTCCACCAAGAACTCACACCGATGCATATTATTAGGAATGTCCAAGAGAGACACAATGGCGACCATTACATTCACTACCTTATTTTTCACCCTTTGGGATCTATGTAAATAGAATGGTGTCAAATTATTCCTTGAGGTTTTCCAACATTTCCTTATAGGGTACCAGTTTTTCATCCTTAGTCTCATATTCACCATTGACTTATCATACCACTAACTGTGAGTCACCATATACTTGTAGGTTTTTTATTTTCTATTTGATTGCTTCCCTCGACTTGTGAGCAAGGCTTAATATTTCATGATGTTGTTCATGTATGGGAAGGTGATCCTGCATGACTCAGGGATAGTGTCCCCTTGTGGCATGATAAACAAGACACCAACTCTCAAACCATGATGTATGTATGATCCATCAAAGTACATCTTCCATGTTGTAGATGTATCTAGCTTGAAGATTTCCTCATTCGGGAACTCTGATATGAGAGTTGTGAATTCTTGTGTAGGGGCATCAACCAACTAACCAGCAATGACATGTCCTTTGATCACTTTCCTTTCTACACATTCTATGTCGAACTCACTAAGCATTACCCAATTCGCTAGTCTGCATGTTAATGTGGCCTTGTTGAGTAAATATCTCAGAGGGTCTATTTTCGCTATCAACTTTGTTTGTAGATTTAACATGTAGTGGCATAGTTTTTGTGTAGACAAGATCGCGACAAGACATGCCCGCTTAATGGGAGTCTAATTGAGTTCATACCCTAAAAGAGTATGACTAATATAGTATATTGAGTGTTCCTTCCCATATTCATCATGTTGTGCTATGAGAGCTCCTAGTGCAGATAATGTTGCTAACATGTACAAAATGAGCTGTTTCCCATTAATAGGTGGCCTCAGTACTGGTGGTGACAATAGATAGTCTTTGTTTTTTTGGAAGGCCTGCTAACAAGAATCAATCCACTTGAAAAGGACATCCTTGCGAAGGAGATACTAAAATGGGTGGAACTTGTCTACCAGTTGTGCTATAAACCTACGGATAGACTATAGTTTGCTCTGTAAGCTCCTTAACCGTGTGAAATTGGAAGGTGGTGGCATGTATATGATGGCTTTTACCTTTGTAGGATCAACCTCTATGCCTCTCTGTAAAACAATATATCTGAGGAGCTTCCCAAAAGTTACTCCAAAGACACATTTTTTTGAGTTCAGTCAAACCTTATATTCTTCAAACCATGTAAAATTTTTGTCTAGTACTACTAGGTGATCATCCCTTGTGAGGGATTTTTTTAGGAGGTCATCAACATAGTCCTCCATTAGTGTATTCATCATGTCATGGAAGATTGTGTTCATCTCCCTCTGATAGGTGGCTCTGGAATTTTTAAGGTTGAAGGGAATGACATTCCAACAGTATGTACCCCATGCACAGGTGAAGGCCATCTTATGTTAATCTTCAGCTGCAATTTTGATTTGATTATAACCATAAAAACCATCCATCAGTGATAGCATCTCATATCCCATTGTAATATCTATGATCATGTCTATATCGGGTAAAAGGAAATCATCCTTCAAACAAGCCTTGTTTATATCTCTAAAGTCAGTACAAATGCAAATGCCCCCAATCAGCTTGGTGATTGGTACAAGATTTGAAATTTATTCTGCATAATCAATGGGTCTTTTGAACCCAACATCCAATAGTTTCTTTAGCTTTGCTCTGACTGATAAGGTGATTTGCGGGTGCATCTTCTTTAACTTTTTCTTAAAATGTTTAGCATTAGGGAGTAGAGGTAAGTGATGGAGGCTAGTTTAGGGTCTAGCCTAGGCATGTCTGCATAGGACCACACAAAGTTGATTTGCCTCTTAGAGAAAAAAACGGTGGAATTTGGCTTCTCCACAACTGTCAAGGATACTGCAAAGTGTATGATTTTTGGATCTTTTGGTGTGTTGATGTTGACCTCTTGTGATTTCTTAACCAACATTAGGGATTTCTCTTGATTAGGGGGGAGCGGGTCCAACCTTCCATTTGTAGGTGCCTTAGAGAGTTTTTCACCTTTAGACATGTCCTTTTTCTTATCTTTTGTTATGTCTGTAGGTGCCTTTCGATTTTCATCTACAAACTTGTTTTTCTTTATTTTTTTGTTTTGCGAGTAGAAGGTGAGGCCAACTCCCCATAGTATGCAACCATATCAAGATCAATGGTGAATCTAGCCTTGTGATCCCCACTTGGTATACTGTCTCTAAGTCCCATGAACTCAATAATTGCTTTATTGTTTTCAAAGAGGTCCAAGCTCAATGGACCTTGTTGGTCCCAATTAATTAACTGGGGATGGAATAACGATATGTTATCACCAATGTCAACAATTTTGAAGGATGAGGTAGATAGGGTAAAGATGGACGAATCATCAGGATCCTAAAAGGTATCGATATAGGATTGGCCTTTAGTTTCATCAGTAGGGGATTTAGGTTTGGTACCAACCCTAGATGTATCAACAATTTTAGATGCGTTAACGACTTTCTTCCAAAATACTGTAGTACTAGGAGCTTTCACTATAAGTGGTTGATATACCATCCCTTTTTTTTATCTTTTGCTCATGAGGATAGGTTTTTGATCCCACCCTATTTTTGCAATGCAAGGCCACTGTGACCATCATAGAATTTGTGTTTCATTATTTCAAAACCTTTACCATATTTTTCCATGGGTAGATCTGCATGTATCTCATCCTCTTCATCTCTATATATCCATTTGGAGAGGGCTTCATCGATACATTCCTTTCCTAACTCCCTCCACTTGGTGAAGGTTGTAGGTGGGTGATACTGGATTGTCACCTTGGGATCTTTCTTGATGTGATGGGGTTTTTCATAATGTTTAGGTGCAAACAGTAGTTTCCCCATGTAGAAAAAACTTTCAATATTATATTCTCCAACTCCATCGGCCTAGACCTAAACCTTGGTTTCAAAGAATTTAGTTGGTAATGTTGAAGCTTTTGATAAGGAAGTTGGGTCAATGTAGTGTGATGTAGAGGGTGTAGATGGGCCTTGCCTATGGATAGGTACCCGATCCTTTGGTGTGCCTCTCAGGTTATTGCAATATTGGAATGGGTCAGGATCACCAGGAATAGTAATCTCTGCACCATTGCAAGGAAACTTCAAACATTGATGGTATGTTGAAGGGACAACCTTCATGTCATGAATCCATGGGCATCTGAGCAAAAGGTTATAGGGAAAATCCAAATCCAGAACTTGAAACACTGTGTCCTATATAGTAGGACCCACTATGATTGGAAGAACAATGACACCCTTAGAAGAGCGTTCTATATCATCATATCCTTGTATTATAATTTGCTTTGACTCATCTATACAAGCCTCAACGAATCCCATGTAGTCACTAGTTTTGAAGTGCATATGTTCAACCCAACTCCACCATCTATCAAAACTTGTCTTATTTTGTGTTCATTAACGTATACTTGGAGGTGCAAAGGTTCATTGTAATTTGGTTTCTATGAAGTATAGTCATGCTTGGTGAATGTTATATGATGGGTGGTAGCTAAAAACCCTACCATGGCCTGAAATTGATTCACATTTAGGTTTGTGGGGACAAATGAATCCTAAAATGCTTTGTCTAAAATAGCCTTATGCTTGGGAGAGGTGTGAAGCAACTAAAGAATTGATATTTGAGCAGGGGCTTTTCCTAGATGATCAAGTAAGTTATACTCATGTGTCAGTCGACATCTGGAAGGGGCTCCTTGCATAGTCACTTTTGATCGCCTGGTGGTAACCTCACACTCAAGATTTTTATTCTTGATGGTGATAGTGGATATATTATTTGATGATCAAATATGGTTCACTATGGACTCATAGGCGACACTAGTATAATTTACATCAACTTTTTCACCTATGCTAGGACTTGAGGCTTTTCCCTTCCCATGGTTTTGTAAAGGGTCTTTTAAGATCATGTGATTCACATTAGTGGTTTTAGGTTTGTTATCTATTTGAATATCACCCTACTCTATGTGAACTTATATGATGTTCTTTAATTTAAAGTAGATGGACGTTTTGTGTCCTTTAGTTCAATGATAATCACAAAAATCGTTATCATTCCACCAAGTTGGTTTGAATGGACCTCACTCATAATGTCTAATCTCAAGTAGTTGGATGACATTATTTTGTAGTAATTTCCTCAAAATTGCCTTAATTGGTTCCCCTAAGGGCATGTACTTTCGTCTTGGTTGAGGGGCCCTAGGAGGACCACATGGTGTGTTGTTTTACACCACATTAGCAGTTAGCTCTTGCTTGTATGGAGGTTTATTGGTGTTCATCATTGTGGGTCCTTTCAGATTAAGCACAAGATGTGGCTTATTTATGAGCTTTACGTCTACAATTCCATCATTTATCACATTTTTATTTTGTGACCAATTTTTTTTTCGTTTGGTTTATAATTATGAGAAGAATAATTGTTATTCTCCTTAAAAAATTCACAAGCCCTTTGGCAACGAGGGCTTTCTCAATGGACAATCCTTTCTCTATCACCTCCTGAAACTTGTTACCAATTGCTTCTCTTATATATGGTAGACACACTTACTAGCTAAACTTCACTAGCTTTGTAGGAATGGTGAGAAGGTTTTTCCATCTTTTTTCTTTTCAACACACAAATGGGTAATGTTGATATTAGTTGATACATTGTAGGAAATGTGTGCAATAAAATTATCCATTAGTTCACTCCAAGTTTGTATACCTGGAGGTAAGTCTGTGAACCATTCGAGGGCTTGTCCTCCTATACTCTGTGGAAAAATATCATGAGGTATGTATGTTCATGTTCCACCTCTAAAGAGGCTATATGAAACTCTTGGACGTGTTCAATGGGGTCTCCCTTTCCCTTATATTTGTCAAATTAAGGGATTATGAAATTTGTGGGAAAGGGGGGCATGTGAATGCTCCTATAAAAAGGGTAGCGACATAGGTCCTCCACCAAGTAGTTTTTCCTACTCCCAGTCATGTGCATATTGGTCATTTGGTTTTGCAACATTTGTAACTGCTAAGTCATAAGATCCATGGGTGATGGTACTGTCAGAACTAAGTTGGGTTGGATGTATTGTGTGGAACCCTATGAGGGGTTCTCGAATGGGTTAGTGTTGTGTTGTGGATTGAATCCATGCATATTTTGATGTTGATGCACAAGTAGAATGTGTTGGTGAAATTATGATGTGTATGCATGATTTTGATTAAATGATGGTGGTGGTGGTGGTTGGTTAACACCAATTGTGAATGATGTACCAAGATTGTTTGGTCACTATGGAGGGGGTTGATTAAACCTAGTTGTGTATGCAGAACCATGATAGTTTAGTTGTTATGAAGGGGTTTGAGAAAACCCAATGTGGAGTGTGAATCAAGATTGTTTGGTTGTTGTGGAGGTGGGGATTGATTAAGCCCAAATGTATACACAAAACCATGATTTATTGGTTGTTGTGGAGGTGGGGGTTGATTAAATCCAAATGATGATGACAAACCAATATTATTTGGTTGTTGTGAAGGGGGTTGAGAAAACCCAAATGTGGATTGCAAACCAATATTTTTTAGTTGTTGTTGGGGTGGAGTGATGTTTGGACCTATTTTGAAAAAGGATCGAGTCCTTGTTGGAGGTGTGTTTACTATTTACAAAGTGGATGTTGTACCCACTCATGGTCCTAGATACGGAGGGTTATTTTTTTGTATCTTACTTGGTGTATTTGAATGGGTGGAAGTTTAGGCTGAAACTGTAGTGTGGGTTGGTGCTACAATTGTAGTGTGGAGGCAAATGGATTTGTCATGGGTTTGGTGAATGTTGGTGGTGGTGGAACATTCATAGTTGATGAATAATGAGGCATTTGGGTAGGCAACATGCTTGTGTTCAATTATGGTGTGGGTGGTGACACAATAGGTGCTAATGATGGTGGAGGTCTATTTGTGGCACCAAATCCTAGTGTCATTGTGTTAGGAGTCTCCCCTACAATTGAGGTTATTTCGAAGTCAGGTAGTAGCCTTGCTCCATTTTGTGCCAATTACATAAAATATCTATTGGGGTCCACTAATACGATTTCATCAATGATTCTCAAGATCCTTGGATCTTGAGATGTATTTCCAATTTCCTTAGGCGTGAGCCCTTGGTTTACCTCTTTCAAAGTGTAACTCTCAAATGGGGGAAATTTTAATTTTGTGAGTTTGTGTGACCACTAGGATTTTTACCAAAGTTAATTTCACTAGTTGGGTTGTACATTGGATTAGATGATGATTCCATCTCTTTTCTTTTGATTTGTGATCATGTGGCAACCATAAAAGTGATGGTGTTTTGACATTTTTTTGTTTCTATATTTTGATTTTTTTTGTTTTGGGTATGGATGCAAACTAGAATGAATTTATTCTATGTTTTTGGTATTTTTTTGATTTTTGGGAAATCTTGAAAGGTGCAAGACTAAAATGAAAACATTTTTTTTATATTTTTTGGTGATGATATTTCACTAAATGTAAAGACCTTTGATACCTTGACTTTAGATCCTAAAAGATGACTGCCTTGAAAAAAAAATTAGTTTTGGACTAATGTAACCACATAAAAAAATTCTAAACCTCTAGTGATGATGGTGGTTTTGATAAAAAAGTGAATCCACAACTAGATTTGTGAGTTGGGTTTCAAATTTTGTTGATGGGGCAACTTGTAAAAGACGAGATTTTGAGACTTTCAAAATGATAACACTAGACGTGAATTCTAATTTTTTTTTGGTTTTTAGATTTTAGAATGTTCAAGACAAGATTTTTGGGGAATTGTGATATGATGTAAAATGATGTAATGTTTTAACTAAGAAAGTTTAAAAATGTGTTGTAAATGGAGGAAAACGTGTTTGTTTAGATTTTGGATTTCTATGAAAAAATCAAGTTTATGCAGCCTTTGGAAATAAACCCTATTTTATTTTTCAAACAAATGCAGTAGAGAAAACCACACATGTAGTGTACAAGATTAGTAGTGTACAAGATTATGACTATGGTGCAGTATGCAACATATGCTTTACAAAACCTATCAAATGCATTGCACACATATGCATTTCTATTTGTTTACTAAGGTAGAGTGTCAATTGATAGAGAGATGCAGTGTTTTAACAAATGCATGTGTCACAGTCGCTAACAAATGTGTCACATTGCTTTTGTGGTGTAGATACACAATTACAAAACACAAGCTAACATATGCAACTTGTACAAGTTTTAAAAAAAAATTGACCTCTAAGGAACCCTAATCTTGTTTAATTTTCTAATTTTAGATGTGATCCAGTTTAAGAAAACATAAAAAATAGTTATTTGATAAGTTATTAGTTATGATTTTTGATAGTTTTGTGTCAAATGATAAGGTCGTTTACACTTGGTAATGACAAGACTCAAAACTTTATCATCCTAATTTAGTAGTAGAACAAGTGTGTAACTGTAGGTAGGCCCACTTCCCATTTAAGGGGTAAATACTTAGAAAGATTGGGTTTTTGAATAATTGGGTCAATTGTAAAATTACCTTCTCTATATGGAGGTGGATAGTTGACTTCCAATAACACAAGATCGTCCACAGGTGCCACGAGTACACCTTTCACTTCTTAAGAACTATTTCTAGTAACTAAAGAAGATTTATCTCAACCTAAGAAAGTACATGGTGAGTAGCTTTAGGGTTCAATTTGTATCCCTTGCACCACTTTATAAGTTACATTCGAATGGAATTTAATGCATCTACAACAAAAGGTTTTTAGTTGGTGGATCTCTATAAACATCATCAACCTCTCATACGTCTCTTTAGGGAACCAAAAAACCATAGTCCCATAGTGAAAGTATGGAGGATTACATGCACATATAAAACTACAACTTTCACTCTCATCCAATTTCTATAGTGCGCTAGAAAATGTTGCTCGAGGTTGAACTCTTGGGTTCTCAGCGAGGATGTGTCTCAAGGTAGGTCTTCTACTTAAGAAGA
This sequence comes from Sequoia sempervirens, assembly GCA_007258455.2. NCBI lineage: Eukaryota > Viridiplantae > Streptophyta > Pinopsida > Cupressales > Cupressaceae > Sequoia > Sequoia sempervirens. The sequence goes on along the minus strand of VDFB02105785.1, from coordinate 272,739,209 downwards.
AATGGGGAAGGTTTACATGTTGCTATTTCTCATCACCCAAGATTGGATGAAGTGCAAAGGGAGAGGATACATAGCAATACACCTTTGGTAACAAGACTAACGTGTGCAAGTACACCAAATACAATAATCACTAATTCATTTTAATTAAACCAAAGGAAGTGTGCAATTTTTTTATTAATTTTAGAGCACCACACGAAATATTGCATGTTCAAACACACTGTTCATTTTAAATCTAGATTGCAAAGTGAGGATTTTATTGTTCTTTTTAAGAGTACTAAAACTAAATGTTTGAGATTGTATTGTTCTTTTTAAGAGCACTAAAAACATGTGTGAGATCATGCTCATTTTAAGTACTAAAAAAGAAATGTGTGAGATTATGTTCATTTAAGCACTAAAAAGAAAATGTGTGAGCTAATATGAAAGATCGCTACAAGCTAGAAAGCAAACAACTCAGTAACACAAAATCCTTATTCTACTAAAAAACCAAAAAACAACAAAGTATAAATCAACATTTTTATACCTTATTTATTGTGACAGTCACTTGCGGTGCAGGAAGATTTAGATGTGTCACATAGAGAAGCAACTGTGATGCACAAAAACCTAGATGCAACATTTAGACAAGTGATTGTGATATTCTTTGTATCGATTGCGATGTAGGATGACACATATGCCATGTACCAGTTCAACTTGCAAAATACAGAAACCAATAGTGACAGACACGACATAGTAAACTTCATATGCATCACTAAGGTCAATAAATGTGTTGAACAAACCGTTGATTTTAGTGTAGGACCCCATGATTGTGTTGTTGTTTTTCATGATTTTGTCACACTTCTTGTAGCTTCACAAAAACTTAATTCCATATAGAAAATGTTAAAAATGTGACATTCACATAAAGTTCACCAAAATGTAAATCGAAAAAATTACCTTTTAGTCATGGAGATAATAGGAAACAATGCAAGTGGGGTTGGGGCCCTAGCTCGGTTGGCTAAATCTTTCCTGTTCCAGGAGGTTGGTCATGACATATAGTCTCCCCCACCCCCATGGTACCGGAGGGTGTGTCGCACCAATTTCGCCGGTCACGTTAAAAAGTTTACCAGGCGCATTGCAGTTTATAGGGGGTCGTGCTACCTGATTCCTGTAGTCTAGAAAAGAGAAAAAAAAAGAAACAATGCAAGCAACCATAATCTACAATCCTAAACTCAATAAGATCCAATTTAATCAATAGAAAACATGCAATAAGGATGAAATTAGATTCAAATAAATGATACTTTTACCTTTACTATATTGCCATAGATTTCTTCCATTGCTCTTATTTATATGCTTTTGCTCTTAGAGTTTGGCATGCTCTTTCGCCTTAAGCTTCAAGTGCATGTGATGATCACAATGGTGCAAAAACCAATGCAAAATTTTCATGTTTAGCCATCAACGTGCTATGAAGGCTTGATTTTATATAAATTCTTGTTTCAGATGAATGGTTCAGATTCAATGATGAAATATAAAGATCAACAATCGATATTTGTTAAGAGGAAATAGATTGGAGAGTTAACTAGCTTGATTGATTCAATCAAGGGAATTGATTGGTCAATCAGTGGAATTTGATTTATTAATCAATGGGATTGATGGATTAAACAATGAGATTGATTTATTAGTCAATGGATTTGATTGATTAATTAATGGAATTGATTGATTAGTCAATGTAGGAGAGGATAATTATTTAGTTAAATAATTAATTAATCACTAGAGGAACGTGCAAGTAAATATTTGATTAATAAATAAATATTTATTTATTGATGGGTAATGTTGGGATGAGATAGGGGAATTAAATAATTAGTTTAATTATTTAATCTAGAAGTGGGAAAGTAGTTCAATTAAATAATTAGTAACAATTATTTAATTTAGGAAGGGTGTTCATTTTTAATTAAATAATTAACGATAACTATTTAATTAAAATAGGTGAATATGTGTAATTAGCGACATAATTTAAATAAATGAGATCTATTTAATTAATCAAGAAGATTAATGTTAATTAAGAGAATTAAATAAATAAGATTTATTTCATTAATCATAAAAGGGTGAATTAGAATGAATTAATTAAATAACACAAAGTCACTTAATTAATAGTAGAATATTTTTTTGATAATAATTAAATAATAAGGTATTATTTAATAATTAGGAAAAGGGTGAAAAATAGTAAAAAGGTGTTGCTCATAGAATAAGACAATTTCAAGTATATACTGTGTCGTCTAGGAGCTTTTCTAAGTCAAAACTCACTTTGGTGTTTCCACCTCCACAATAGCTATGATGATGTTGGATAAAGAGTGCTTACCCTAGGTCGAGCAGAGGAAAATGGATAAAATAAATGATAAATCACCAGTGTTGCAACTCGCGACTTATATTTTATTTTCTTGATGGAATGAAGTCATGTCACAAGTCTCATGCAAGGAGAAATTCGTACTAGATTGAAGATCCTGTAAGTGTTAGTACTCACAAAGTAATGAACATAACACATGAAACAATCTTACATGATGATGCATTTCTAATACGATTATGTATTGATGAAAATGTTGTAAAATAATGCTTATCCTACTCTTGACTATTTTTTTGGAATGCTTAGTTGATCAAAATTTCCTTAAGTGTTCAAATGGTGAAAAAGACTTATATTTATATGCATTTCTTCATTTCTCGTAATCATTGTTTTGAGAAGCCAACAAATGAATTTAAATTTTCAAGAATATTAATGGTAATAATAAAATATTAAAAATTAGGCCAAAATAGGGTGGTCAAGGTTGAGGTTTCCTTAGACCAAACCTATTTTGGATTTTAAGTTGTCGTTAAATAATTAATTAATTTTAATTCCCAATTTTATCTTATTTTTTGAAAAACGATAATAAAACGAGACAATAATAAGCATAATTAGGTCCAAGCACTTAAGGGGGAGCCAAACATAGTGTGAAATTTCCAAGGTCAACAATTTACAATGCTACATTTAGCCCCCACTTTAGTGAGAGTATGAACTTACGCTTTGTTGGGAAAATGTGTCTCAACCTTGCAATTACATAAGGTATTGTTGATACATCAGCAATGCCCCCCACCCTACGAGGGGTCTGGGGGGATTATCCCTCCTAGTGGGGGTCTAAGGGCTACATGCCTTGATAGGGGCTCAGGGGCAGTGCCCTTGAAATGAAAATCTTATTTATATTTTATTATTGTAAATCTAGACCGTTCATAATTAGGTCTTAGATTTGACAACCAATATTTTATTAGCTTGAATTTCCCTATAAGGCAACCCTATTTTATGAAGGCATTGTATTACGACTATGTATTGTGATGTATCTTGAGAGTCTGATAGCGGTCATGTTGCCTTTAGACCTTTGGTTGGTGATACTCTTGTGAGAAGCTTGCTCTGCAAGTATATTATAATCTTTGTGATTTTTGAATAATATATTGGGTAGTTTTTGGAGAGTGGGTTTTTTTCCCCTGAAATGGTTTTCCCCACATAAATCATTATGTTGTGATATGAATGATATTTATGTTTATTTTTATTTAAGGTTCTGTAACTATTAAAGATCTATAAAAAAATTTCATTATCCTCATCTCAAGATTAGTGTAGGAAGTTGTTTTGTTGCCTTAGCTTCCTTAAAAGTGGTATCAGAGCCTGACCACCTTTGGTTTTAGTTGTGGGTTGTTGGGTTTGTTGAACTAATCCAAATTTGAATGGGAGTTTGTGCAAAAGATGGTTTGTGATCTTGATGCAAGAATTTTTAGATGGAAAGTTCATCAAGGAGAATAAAGGTGGATAATTTTTTTGGAAATAATTTTGAAATGTGGAAGTTGAAGATGGAGGACCTATTGATAGATAGATATCTGTGGGATGTTGTTGATGAGAATGTTTCAAGGCCTGCAAATCCTAATTTGGCTGCTCAATATGATGTTATGGATCATAAAGCCAAGGGTCTAATCAAATGGTGCTTGACAGACTCTGTTTTAATCAATGTCCATGAAGAGACCTCTACACAAAAACTATAAAATAAACTTGGTGAGATGTATCAAGCCAAATCTTTAATGAACAATATTTTCTTGAGGAAGAAATTGTATTCCTTGAGAATGGAAGAGGGTGGAAAAATTATAGACCAATTGGAAGCATTCAATATGTTAATGTCTCAATTCGCAATAGTTGGTGTCAAAATGGATGAGGAGGAGAAATGTCAGATCTTGCTTTTTTCTTTGCTTGATTCATGGGATTCCCTTGTTATGGCTATTGGGAGTACTTCTGTTACATTAAAGATTGAATATGTGGTGGGTTCTTTGTTTTCTGAAGAGATGAGGAGGAAGGTATCCATCAGTTCCAAGGAGGCCCTAAATGTTCATGGAAGACCCAAGGAAAAAGGAAAGAAGAATGAGAAGTGTGATAAATCCAAGTCCAAGGGGAGATGCAAAGCTCCTAGAAAGCCCAAAGTTGTTGGAATTGCAGTAAGCTTGGACATATTCATAAGTACTGCAAAGAAGAAAAGAAGAAAAAGAAGAAATTTGATTATGATTCTGAGTCTGAGAAGGAAGATGGTGATACATTCATTGCAACTTTGACAACTCGTGCAAGTAATGATGCATGGTTAATTGACTCAAGTGCATCTTTCCATATGACCTTTAATAAATATTGGTTTTATGAATATGAAAAATTTGATGGAGCTAAGGTGTACTTGGGTGATGATTCTTATTTAAATATTGTTGGCCATGGTAAACTTAGAATCAAGTTTCTTCATAGTAGAATAAAAAGGATTAATGGTATGTTGCATATGCTTGGTTTAGCATGAAATCTTTTATCTATGAGAAAACTAATTAAGAGATGCATGTGTGCAAGTAGTATTTTTTGATGCAAGATACAAGATGTCCAGAGGTGCTATGGTGATTGCTAGAGGTGTCAGATATGACACATTGTATAAGCTTGATGTATGCACTGTTGAGTGAAATAGTACTTCTGTGAAAAGCAAGTCTATGGAAGAGGTGAGAGTTTCATCTTCAGTAGATGGTCATGGCTTTTGGGTACCCAAGGGTGCTCTTTCTTTAGAATCAAAGTTACTTGTAGAGAAAACTATGTTATGGCACCAGAGACTTGGCCACATTGGAGAAAAGTGTCTAAATACCTTAAAAAATAAAAACCTCATTAAAGGTTTGTCTGATTGTAATCTTGAATTTGATTTTTGTGAGCATTGCATTTATGGAAAACACAATTGTGTTTAGTTTTACTCGAGTTCTTATAAATCTCATGGTGTATTGGATCTTATTCATTATGACGTGTTTGGTCCTATAGATGTTCCTTCAATTGGTAATCCATTTATTATGTTTCATTTATTGATGATTATAGTAGAAGGACATGGGTATACTTTCTAAAAATTAAATCTAAAGTTTTCAGTCAACTTGAAGAATTTAAATCAATGGTTGAGTTGCAGACTAGAAAGAAAATAAAATGTTTGAGGACTGATAATGGCGGTGAATTTTTCTCTATTGATTCTGATAGGTTATGTAAAGATTGTGGTATTCATAGACAAAAGACAACTCTGTATTTTCCACAACAGATTGGAGTTGTAGAAAGAATGAACATGACATTGATGGAGAAGGCTAGGAGTATGTTGAGTGGTGCTGGTCTAGAACAAAGGTTTTGGGTTGAAGCTGTTACCATTGCTAGAGTCTAGGATCAAGTCATTATCGGTCAATTTAGAGGTCGCCTGGTTAAATCCTCTGACGAAGAACAAGGTGGTGATGCTAGATTGTCTATTAAACCAAACTTCATCATCAATCTTGATGATAAATATGTACAATCTGCATTATGTCTATTGTTGCGGATAAAAGGTGTTATCCTCCAATCAGATTTTGTGTATGCTACTATAGGTGGTAGGTGTGTGTATAGGTTATTAAAAACAGTTTTCCCTCCTTCCAAGTTTTCCGCTGGGGTAAGTTATACAAATGCAAACAAAAATATTGATGATTTTGGAAGACATATAGATGCAACTAGTTTTGACATTGGTTTTCCTATCATAGAAAAACTTATAAACCAATCTCAGCCTAAATTTCAAGAACTGTTAGTTCCATCTAGGCATTTATTGTCTGAGAAACCCTGAACGCAAAGTCGTAGGCTTGCCAGTATAGATCTTAGAGCTCTTCCTGATGAAACTCTATTTGAGAAACTTGAGGCCTCGACCAGTGGACAACCCAACATGTCCAAAAGATCATACTCCATGTCACACAATTTCCCAAGCACATGCAATAAACCATACCTTGACTATAATCCTTAAGAATCTTTAGGACCGAGTCAATTCCCCATGTATAAACAACCATCGGTAAATACTTATCCTTCCCAAGCATCTTTGGCTACACTCTCTAATATTAGTAGTAATCTAGAACTCATAGATAAGCTAGCATGACAGGTCAGTCGAAAACTTTCCCTGACCCCAAAAGAAGAGCAAAAAATAGATCAAAAAGGAAAAGGGATCAAACTCACAAATATGGGAGAAATAAATTGTATGATGAAAGAAAAGATGCCTAAGGAGAAGCTCCCAAGGGCAAGAACTGAGAAAAAGAGCATATATAAAATGGAATTGAATAATCAAGAACAAGAGATCATAGGTTATGAACCCAGTAGATGGACAACTCCTAAAACTTTTACAGTGATCAATTCTGACAAGAGATTGTGGGGAAGATATGAAGCATGACTTTATACAGACCTGGGTAAAAATAAAAAGAACTCTGAAGCCTAGAGAAATTGAATGGCACAATGGATGATTTATGCACAAGATAATTTAGATGACATGGCAGTAGATGTTAGATTTAGTGGTGATTTAGCTCTAGAAGCTGTAAATAAATTAGATATTGTTTTTGAAGATCAACAAAATGTTTTTACTTCTGTAAAAAATGCTGAGCATTATTGTTCTACTTTGTCTAATGACATAGCCAGTGTCAGCTATGATATAAAAATGGTCCATAACAGTGTGAAGACAATTATCTCCACACAACAACATCAAGATAACTACCTTACTCATATTTATGATGATCAACATAATAATGAGACTGCAAGAAAAGTCAATGACTTAGAAAATAAGACCCTCTTAGATTTTGTTGCTAAAAATTAGAAAAGATAAGGGTGCTCACAAAAAAGATAAGAGTATTCCAAACTGGTAAGGATAGTTCAAAAGAAGAAGACATAGCGAAAAAAGGAAAATATGTGGAACAACCTCCCAAGCCTAAGAAAGTTCTTATTCAGAGAAGGAAACCACTTCATTCTGAAGAAGATAAAGCTTCAACTTCTAGAAAATCTTCTCACAAGCCAACTCCACATGTTCCTATGCCAAAAATTAAGGAACATACTTTAGCCAACAAAGAAGAACCATTAAAGGATTGGCTTGCAGAACTGGGAATGAATGATGAACAAGAAGAGTCGGTTTACATGGATGAACCTGGCTATGGCAATAAAGAGTCTGATGTTGAGTCTTTTGATGTAAATACTTTAGTTGTTTCTAAAAATCCTAGTGATTATGATTCCTCTGTAGATAATGGTTTTGAGGAAATAGATTTAGATTTCTCCAGATATAAGAAAATTGAAGAAAAAGAACCATGGGAATCACTGAAGAAGCTAACCTTGGATATTGAGATGCAAGAACCAGTGACAGAGAATCTCAAGCCTGAACAAATGAGACCTTATGCTTCCAGTGGTTACATCCTAAACATTGATAAGCTGGTTAATCCCTATGAAGCAATTTGTACCTAGATCGATACATTGGAAAATATGTTTGAAAGAAGCGGTTCATGGACAAAACCAGCAAAGGTTCTTTATGCAGTAAGGCTTATGTCTGGAAAACTAAGAAACTGGTGGAACAATCTGCCAGATCAAGGTCCAATGCCCAAGAACATTCCTGCATAGCCAACATATCCAATTTTAGTGGATCCTAAAAATATGGGCAAAGATGATATATTTCAAGCTGGTTTTGACGAATTTAAATGGTTATTAACTCATCTTTTATGTGATGAAATTTCAAATCAAGCCTTAGAAGCCAATAAAATCTTGCAATCCATGAAGTTGAAGAATTTAGCTAAATTTGACGAATGCAATTACATGTTTGAATCCTACATGGTTGCAGTTGACAAGATGCATGACCTAACCACAAAACAGTATTATCTGAATTCTCTTCCTTGTGGTCTAGGTGCTTGGGCTCAAGATTATATCATCAGAAAAGAACATAAGCAACTTGATGATGTAAGCTTTCCAACCATTAAAAGGTTAATAAGGTATAAGTTGGAAAAGTAGTGCTTGTTAGGAGCTTTACAACTCAATAAGGAGGAATACAATTACACTTGCAATTTGAAAGAATTATGTGATCTTTCTTTGATAAATCAACAGAAAGATTTTCAGCAGTTAAAGCAGTTCAAAAAAGGTGGCTATGGACGAAAAATTCAGATGCAAAAGGTGTACAAGAAATAAGTATCATGAAGGAGAATACACCTTTAAGCGCAAAAAACATGGTAAGAATGGATACAAAAAGAAATATAGGGCAATTCCCTATAAAAGAAAAAGGTCTCATAAAACACCACCATACTTGCTGAGGAAAATAAATAATAAGGCTCCCAAAGGAATCAAATGTTTTATCTACAAAGGACTACATTATGCTACTAACTATCCTAACAAGTTAAATCCTGGAACAAAGATTTATGCAATGTTTGAATATGATAATCCAGGATGGGAAGTTATTAATAGTAGCAATATTTCTGATTTACAAGATTTATATGAGTTAGTTGAAATTGTTCCTGATTCTAGTTTTATGCTAAAATTTAAAGATGTCAAGGACTGATACAGGCACATGCATAACTTGTTTGATCTTGAACCAGAAAGTTTAGATCCTGATGAGGATTTCCTCACCTCACTTCTTAAAGACACCCTGCAGGACCTTAAGGTCAAAATACAGATTGAGAAGTCCAAAGATCCTTACAAGATGGTAGGGACAAAAGAAGAAAGAAAGAATGTTGTCCATCAACATTTGGCCAAACTCAAGAGCTTAGAATCAGACAAAGCTGAGGTGGAAAAACAACTCAAGTTGTAGAAGAAACCCTCCAAAGGGCTTGATAAAGACATTGACCATGGATATAAAATTCCTCCATGGCAGAGAAAGGACAAAACATCCTCCAAATCTTCTTCTAAAACAAAAGCTTCTAATACAGATACTGATATAATTGCAATCTTTAAGAAATTTGATCTTTTAATGAATGATGTCGTAGAATTAAAAAGATTGCCAAAAACTCAACAAAAGGAAATAAAAAATCTCTACGCCGAGGTTGGAGAAATCAAAGATATTTTATTCAAAGTAGATCAACAAGCTAAGTCTGATAGAGAAGCTACCCAAGAAGAAGCAGAAAGTAGCAGCAACAATAGTCTAATTGAGAAAACAAGAGAAAAATCATGCTCTCTATTGCTTGCTAACAATGGTAATTATGTCAGAATAAATTTATATTTTCCAGGATATAAGAAAATCCCATTAGATGCATTTATGGATACAGGTTCCTCCTGTTCATTGGCCAAAATCAATGCAATTCCTCCAGAATTTTGGAAATAAAGACCTGATCTTCCACATAGTTATGCAATAAATGGAGAACAAATTCATATGGGTAGGTATGCACAAGATGTCCATATAGAAATAATGGGAAAAATGTTTATCATTGATTTCATTGAATATAATGATCTTGAAGATGATGTTCTGCTAGGATTTTTGTTTCTGACCAAATATGAGCCTCTTCAATTTTGGAAGCACAAGATATCTCTGAGACATGAAGATGGCCAGATTGAGATCCCTACTCTTAAAATTGTAAATCATAAATTTGAAAATAGTGGGAAAAAGAAACAGAAAGAATCAGTCAAGGAATTAACAGAGAAAATACTCGATGTGTTTAATGAGATCAGACAAAGGTATGAAATAGATTGTTGTAGTATGAATCCATTACAGTTCTGGTCCCAGGATCATGAAGAATGTGAAATACAGATAAGGCCAGAATGCCATTCAGTCATACCACATGAACCTGCTTACCTAATGAGTCCAAAAGAGACAAAAGAAATGGACGAACAACTCAAAGAACTACTGGATGGGCACTTCATCTGCCCTAGCAAGAGTCTGTTTGCATGTTCAGCATTCCTGGTAAACAAAAGAGCCGAGCAGATAAGAGGTAAGAAGATACTTTGTATCAATTACAAGCTCCTTAATGACATTATCCTTCCATTTAATTATCCTATTCCATTTAGTACAGATCTAATCAAAAGAGCTGCCACTAAGAAAGTATTCTCCAAGTTTGATTGCAAGTCAGGTTTTTGGAATATTAAGGTCAAAGAGTCAGACAAATATAAAACAACATTTTCAGTCCCTCAAGGACTATATGAATGGAATTTTATGCCTTTTGGCTTGTGCACAACTCCAACTTACTTTTAGCGGAGGATGGATCAAGCTTTAAGACATCTCAAAGATTTTTGTGTTGTTTATATTGATGATATTCTTATATTTTCCGATTCTGTTACTGATCACTTGCAACATCTTGAAGGATTATATGCAGCTAATAGAAAACATGGAATATGCCTAATAGACAAAAAGATGGTGATTGGACAAAGCCAAATTGATTTCCTTAGCTTGCATCTTAATAATGGTAAGGTTCAACTTCAACCTCACATCCTACAATGCATTCAAGAATTTCCTGATATTCTTCAGGATAAGAAACAAATTCAGAGATTCTTAGGATGTTTAAATTATATCTCACCTTTCTATAAAGGACTAGCTGAAGATCGCCGAGTCATCCAATCCCATTTGAAAGAAGGAAAAGAAGGATGGTCATTAGAATCCACAGAAGCAGTACAAAGAATTACATCCAAATGTCAAAATTTTCCTTCTCTGCAAACCCCTGCTCCTGACTTACCTCTATATTTGTATACTGATGCATCTAACAACACCCGGTCTACCATGTTAATCCAGGAGGAAGGAAATGGAAAGAAAAATATCTGTGGCTATCGTTCTAGTACTTTCACAGATACAGAAAGCATATATCACATCTATGAGAAAGAGATACTGGTAGTCAAAAAAGGGATAGAAAAATTCAAGATTTTTCTCAAAGCCAATAAAATTCACTGTGCAAACAAATAGCCAAGCCATGTGAAGCTTGCTCAAGAAAAATCCAAACAAAGACATTGCTCAAGGTCAAATTGCTAGATGGTATTTTGAATTTCTCAGTTATGACTTTGAGATTGAATGGATAAAAGGTAAAAATAATCCTTTAGTAGATACCCTGACCAGAGAACTTGCAGGTTCCATATATACTGATCTAGAATTTAATTCTCCAGATTGGTATAGACCGGATGGTATAGCAATGTACACAGTAAATTTTGGTAATGGTCATATGATAAGTCTTCCAACTCTTCCCAAAGAAATAATTATAGTTTTGCTGGAATCCTATTTTTTGAATAAATGGCTTCTGGAAATAAAATGCCAAATTCATTATTTTCATGGACAAGGATTAATAGATTCAGATGAAGAAGAATTCAAAGAATCTATTGGATTAGATAAAGCTCCAGTTAGATATTGGTGTAGAAACAATTCCATTCATATCCACATCAAAGGTTTTTTTGGCATGAACTAGTCAAAACAAAGCAAAATGAATTTGCTGAAAGGTCTGAAATTTGGTTTCATCACTCGAATAAGTTTTGATCAAGATATATTTGAAGAATATGCTGACATTGTTGGTGCTAGATTTAATCTTGACATGGAAGAATTCCTGAATCTATTGTATCCTCAGTTTAAAAGAATGATGTGTGACTGTATGGTCCAATATCTGGTGCATTTTCCTAGAACAGGATACCATTTCCCAAGAATTGAACTGTATCCTCTTGAAGCCAGATGGAGAGCAGAAGTTAGAATTGAAGACATGCAGATAAAACTTAAACCAACACTCCTTGCTAGAAGAGTTGAGTTAGACCAAGCCTATTCTCAGGACTATGTGGTCCAAATTGACTATGCCTTAAACCCCAGGAATGAAGATTAGACACGAGTTTACCAAGAGTTACCAAATGAATTATTAGATATTGTACCATTCTGATGGCTAGCACATGGGCTTGTCTATGTTGTGGCGTCACCCACATTAAGATGTGACAAAAGGATGCAACCCTGTCATAAAAAGCAAGATCCCTGTAGCCACTTACGGGTGTTAAGTGGGCCCTTCTCACTTATGGGTGTCCTAAAATTGATTGTCTTTTCTCCACTATGTTAGTGTTTACGACAGACTGCCTAACAGTTATCTTCTCCATAGTGTGATAGGTTAGTGGGATGCGTGTCAAAAATTTATGGACAAATTCCAAAATTAATTGTAATATGCCATGAGGTTACAAGCTTAGCCTCTCCTTTAAATTGTTGAGGATGCCTCATTTTTGGCATCAGTTGTCTAGGATTGGAGTCTGGAGTTTAGTAAGAGTCCCCGTCTTGCATATCAGACTTATGCTCTCTCCTGTGCTTCGAGCGATCTGGATGATCAAAATCTGAATGCTTGCATGTAATATGAAATTGGTATTATATTATATTCAAATTGGTGTTATGTTGAAATTGGTACCAGAGACTTGGCCACATTGGAGAAAAGTGTCTAAATACCTTAAAAAATAAAAACCTCATTGAAGGTTTGTCTGATTGTAATCTTGAATTTGATTTTTGTGAGCATTGCATTTATGGAAAACAAAATCGAGTTTAGTTTTACTCACGTTCTTATAAATCTCATGGTGTATTGGATCTTATTCATTATGATGTGTTTGGTCCTAGATAGATGTTCCTTCAATTGGTAATCCACATATTATGTTTCATTTATTAATGATTATAGTAGAAGAACATGGGTATACTTTCTAAAAATTAAATCTAAAATTTTCAGTCAACTTGAAGAATTTAAATCAATGGTTGAGTTGCAAACTAGAAAGAAAATAAAATGTTTGACGACTAATAATGGCGGTGAATTTTTCTCTATTGATTCTGATAGATTATGTAAAGATTGTGGTATTCATAGACAAAAGACAACTCTATATTTTCCACAACAGAATGGAGTTGTAGAAAGAATGAACATGACATTGATGGAGAAGGCTAGGAGTATGTTGAGTGGTGTTGGTCTAGAACAAAGGTTTTGGGTTGAAGCTGTTACCATTGCTTGTTACCTGATTAGCAGGTCCCCTACATCAACTCTTGTTGATAAGACACCTATAGAGGCAAGGTCAGGTCATAAGCCTTCATTAATACATCTTAGAGTTTTTGGTTGTGAGGCATATGCACATGTACTAAAGGAGAAGTGAACAAAGTTAGAAAACAAGGCTATAAAATGTATTCTTTGTCAGATATAGTTATGGTGTGAAAGGATACAAGCTTTGGGATCCTATTGCACATAAGGTAACACATAGTAGACATGTTATTTTTAGAGAAATTAAGCCTTCTTCTATTACATTGTATCCATAACAAAGTAAACAAGAAGATGTGATTCAATTTCCTTCTACACCTGAGAAAGTTAAATTAAGGCCCATGGACAAACAAGAAATTGAAGAGAGCTCATCTAGTTTTGAATCCTTAAAAGAGGAGCTAGAACCTCCAACTCAGCTTGTTCATAGGTCTACAAGGCATAGAAAACCACCTGAAAAGGTATTCACCTAATGATTGGAGATGTATTTTTTCTTTGAATACTAACATGAATGAAACAAATCAGTAGAAGAGGCATTAAGTATGAATGATGCAGAATCCTGGAATATTGCTATGGATGAAGAAATGACAAATTTGAAAAAGAATGATACATGGGATCTTGTAACATTGCCTAAAGGATGAAAACATGTTAGTTGCAAATGGTTGTTCAATAAAAAGATTGGTTCAGATGGAGGTATTGAGAATTACAAAGCAAGGTTGGTTGCAAAAGGTTACTATCAAGTTGAGGGTGTTGATTATGGTGAGATATTTTCTCTTGTTGCAAAAATGACATCCATTAATTTTTTTCTTTCTATTGTTGCTTATGATTTAGAGGTTGAGCAAATGGATGTGAAAACTACTTTCATTCATGGTGACTTGGAGGAGGATATTTATAACACAACCATAGCACTATGTGGTGAAAGGTAAAAGTAATTTGGTTTGCAAATTGAAGAAATCTTTTTATGGCCTAAAATAGAGTCCTAGGATGTGGTACCAAAAATTTGATACACATGTGTTGAGTTTGGGATTTGAGTGTTCTAAATCAAACCATTGTGTTTATTATAAAACTTATGGTGATTATTTCTTGTTTATTATATTATATGTTGACGATATGTTATTTATTGGAAAAGGGAGAGGTATGATTTCAAAACTGAAATCTCAACTTGTTACTAAATTTAAAATGAAAGATCTTGGTGCAACTAGGCACATTCTTGGGATGGAAATTAGAAGAGATGGAGTGAACAAAAATCTATGACTTGGCCAATGTAAGTATGTCAATTCAATTTTACAAATGCTTGATATGAAGGATTGTAGACCATTGTGTGTTCATGTTTCAGCTGGAACAAAGTTATCTATTTTAGATTGTCCAAGAACCCCATTAGAGATAGAAGACATGAGTAGAGTGCATTACTAGAGTGTAGTGGGAAGTTTTATGTATTCTATGGTTTGTACAAGACCATACATTGCCCAAGCAGTGGGAGTTCTTTCCAGATATCTATCTAATCTTGATAGAGCTAATTGGGATGTAGTTAAAAGAGTCTTTAGATATTTACATGGTCCCTAGGACTATTCCTTGTGTTATCATAGTAATATGACTGAAGATGAAATTTCCCTTGATATTCATGGTTATGTGGATTTAGACTGGGTAGGTGATGTTGATAGTAGACAATCCACTAGTGCTTATTTGTGTATTTTATTTGGTGGTGCAATTAGTTAGATGAGTAGGTGATAGGTTGTGGTTGCTTTGTCCACTACTGAAGCTGAGTATATGGCATCCACTCATGCTTGTAAATAATCCATTTGGATTAAGAGGCTATGTTCAAATATTGGAATAAAATAAGGTGCAATGACAATTTATTATGACTGTCAGAGTGTGATGTCTAGCTAAGAACCTAAAATTTCATGCTAAGACCAAGCACATTGATATACATTGTCATTTTTGTTAGAGATATGGTCGAAGATGGTATGGTGAATTTGGTTAAGTTAGAGACTTTGATGAACGTTGTTGATTCTTTAACTAAGCCTGTGAGCATTAAGAAGTTAAGATGATGTTCAAATTCAAGGTTTTCGACAAGTGGGAGATTTTTTGGGAAAATGTGTCTCAACCTTGCAATTACATAAGGTACTATTGATATGTTAGTGACGACAGGTTTCCCCCACAAGGGGTTCATGGGGATCATACCCCTTAGCAGGGGGTTCGGGGGCCGCACACCCCGGTGGGGGCTCAAGGGCAGTGCTCAATTGGAAAATTTTATTTATATTTTATTATTGCAAATTTGGACCATTCATCGTTAGGTTTTAGATTTGATGACTAATATTTTATTAGCTTGAATTTCCCTAGAAGACAACCCTATTTTATGAGGGAATTATATTACAACTATGTATTGTGATGTATTTTGAGAGTCTGATAGCAGACGTGTTGCCTTTGGACCTTTGGTTGGTGATACTCCTATGCAAAGCTTGCTCTGCAAGTATATTGTAATATTTGTGATTTTTGAATAATATATTGGGAAAAATTTGGAGTGTGGAGTTTTTATCCCAAAATGGTTTTCACCATGTAAATCAATGTGTTGTGGTATGCATGATATTTATGTTTATTTTTGTTTAAGTTTCTATAACTGTTAAAGATCTGTAAAAGTTTTACATTATCCTCCTCTCAAGATTAGTGTAGGAAGTTGTTTCACTACCTTAGCTTCCTTACACACTTATGATCACACTAAAGTAAGGAAAAACCAAGAAGCTTTATTTCATCTAAACATTGGAGAAGTAATATGCCACTAAATCTAGGGGATGTGCTAACCCCCAGGCTCAAAATCCTACTACACAACAATGAGAAGACAAAGGAACATGCATGCATAATGTGCAATGAAATAAAAGAGACATGACAAACATGAAGCATACACAATGAAGAAATAAATCAAACATAAAAAATAAATGAAAGAAACCATGTAAAACATGATACAAACACAATGCAAACACAAAAAGGGGGTATGACATCATGGAATAGAAAAATATGCAAATTCCTATAAGGATGCATACCCAAGATATCCATAAATCACAGGCTGGAAAAGTCTGATATTTTCTAGGTGACCCATGAATAGATAAAAGCATCGTAGGCTAGCAAAGTTTGATATTCACTAGGTGATCTTGATAAGAAAAAACACAAGCTAGTGAAGTCCAGTATTCATTGGGTGAGTTTCAACAAAGGTAGCAAATGAAAACAAACAAGGGCTAGTTAAGTATGATATTCACTAGGTGAGTTCTCATGTCAACCATACTAAGAATTATAATCCCAATAATTATGATAAGGTGCTACAAAATATGATCAATATTCCATGGAAGCATCACTAGATTCATAATGTGTGAACAAAGTGAAGCACATAATGGAATGCATACCCCCACCTTAAAGTAATTACTAATGCCAATTAGGATCAGTTAAATTTAAGGTAGAATAAAAATGATATTTGTAAAATGATAGGATATGAGAGCCTATTAGGAAACCCTATGCCAAGTGATATGTTCCCAAAAAGATACTCATGACAAGGGGTTTCCCCCAAAGCAAAGCCATGTAATTGACAAGATAAAAGAGAACATGAGGGATCCAAAGATTTGGGGTTAGTATAGATGAGAGATAATATATATTAGTATGATCATGATTTGAATTGACATCATTCCCCAAATACTTGTGGAACTAAGAACACAAGGGATGAATGGTACATGAAGACTATAGAAAATATTTTGGGTCAACATGAAAGAGACCTAAATGTCTCAACGCTTTTCATCATTCCAAAAAGGAACAGAAGAAAGATGTTTACAAAATAAAGAGGAA
This sequence comes from Sequoia sempervirens, assembly GCA_007258455.2. NCBI lineage: Eukaryota > Viridiplantae > Streptophyta > Pinopsida > Cupressales > Cupressaceae > Sequoia > Sequoia sempervirens. The sequence goes on along the minus strand of VDFB02105785.1, from coordinate 272,722,160 downwards.
TGGATATACAAATAGAGGCATGTTATGACATATTTTCTCTCTTTGTATTTGTATTCCAACAAGAACATCAAGGGTCATGTGAAGAAAACTAACAAACACAAATACAAGTCAAGCAACACATTATGGGGAGATCACATTACATGCACACAAAAATACAAAGACATAAAAGGTACTACACATGCGAGCTGGTTTATAGAAAATCATCTACATCCCAATCTTGCTCATCATAAATAGAAGATAGAAAACAAGATAAAGGAACTACAACAAGTCTAGTACAAGGAGAGGTACATAATTCAACACATGGTGGGTGACTCACAAATGGAGGATCATCATAGTTTCCCCCATCTAAATTCATTGACTTTAAAAACATAAGAGATAATTCATTATGATCTTTTTGTTCTTTCCTTTTATCTTTTGAATCAATATCAAAATATATCACAATGGGTTGCATATTAGTGTTATCAACATTATTGTCAGTGCTATCATTTACAATAGGTGACGGGGAGGAGAGTGAAATTTTTATTATATGTTTTGGTTGAGAAAGATAAGGTTTAAATTCATGATTTGGTGAGGGAGGTGGGTGGAGTTAGGCGATGTCAAATATGGATGGGTGGAAGGTATCTCATTGTAATTTGGTTTTGTGGATGTAGGATCATTAAGTAAGGTTTTGTTATCTTAAGAAAGCTAATGAGTCATAGCATGACATCTTTGTTTACGTTCATTTTCACTTTGATTTCATCTTGTACGAGCTTCAACTTGTGAAGGGGGAATTATGTTTTCCAATATTGGTCCCTTTTCTTCTCTTGTAGGAGGAATTGAATGAACTATTGAAGGTTGGGAAACCATAGGGATATTAGGTTTTTGGACAAAGGATTGTCTTTCTTTAGGAGACACAAAAGTAATCCTTGAAGGCATTGTGAAATGATTGTCTCATGGTCCTTGATAAGATGGTGGAGGGGGAACTGCGACATAGATGCCAAAAGGTTGGTGCCAAGGAAGAATACCTGGTTTGAACCAAGGTTCATTCGCTACCTAAGTAGGAGGAACAACCATCGAAGCCACTGGAAACCAAGGAGCCTCAAGAATATTAGTAAGAGATAATTTGGATATATTGTTAGCTTCAAAATTTTGATATGATAATAATAGATAATATTCAGGAGGTTGAGTAGATTGAGCTAGTTGAGGCCAAAAGTAATCAAGTGAAAAAATACATGAAGGGCCAAAGTTTTAAATTCATTATGATAGATGATATTTATTTGTCCTTAAAATGGTAATTTAAGGTATTTATGAATAATGGGGGGGACCTCATTCATGGAGGTAATCCATGGGTGATCTAATTTCACATGAAATTGATTTGATGCTAGGATTTTGGTAAATAAAACATCCAAATTTTTAGGTCCAACTTGAATTGGGAGAGTTATGGAACTAATCGTAGAGAGAATAGAACCTGAGATTTTAATGAAACTTGCAACTATTCATAATTATCCTTATATATTTCATGTACATATAAAAATTCTTCGGTGATCACATTTACCAAACATATTGGATCAATGAGGAGTCCCATTGTGGGTTTGTCATTAATTCTATCGATGATGTAAAGAGGACCCTCAAGTGCATGTATAGAAGCATCAATATGTGTAAAAGTGATATCAGATAATATATTAGGTTCATTTTTGCAAGGATGAACATCAATCATGTCAATTATATCATATATGTTATCAACATCCTCTTCGTTATCATTTTCTTCAAAAATATTGGTTGAATACCTTGGTAATGGATTAATAAATATTTGTAAGTTTTGATTAGGTGGCACTACTGATTTTTTCCCTTTATCATTTACACCAACCAATTGGATGACATTAGAATTGATGAGGTCTTGCACTTGGTGCTTTAGACACATACATATTTTTGTATCATGTCTAGATGTATAGTGATATTAACAAAATATTTTTATGTTAAAGTTAGGAGGTAATGGTTTGGTGGTATCAATAGGATGAATGGGTGTAAGTTAGATCATGTTTTTATTAAGAAATTGTAACATAATAGCATGGAGAGAAACAAGAAATTGTGAAAATTGTCTATCTCTTGGCCTAAATTGATATGGTGTTGTAGATGTAGCAACAATTTGCGTTTGAATGTTATTGGACGACTGAGGATTGTTTATTTTGATGAAGTTTTTATTTTTATTTTTAAATGATTGATAGTTAGATTAAGGAATAACTTCAGATTGACTATTAGGAGCCAATGAAGGTGTGCATTCATATTGGCTAACCAAAATTTGGTAATCTTGAAGAGTCATACATAAATGTGTAAATGATTGATAATAAGATCTTATCTCGAATGTTAGGTTGCAAGTTTCCAACAAAGACTCTTTGTATATCAACATCTAAGAGGGAATATGAGATTTATGAATAAAGAGCTTGGTATCACCCTATAAAATAAATCACTTTTTCCTTAGGTCCTTGTTTACAATGGACCAAACATGTTAGTGTAACTTGAAGTCTAATGTTTGGTTGAAAATGTTGAAGGAATTAATTAACAAGTTATGTAAAGGAAGTAATTGAATTATTAGGCAATAAAAAAACCAATCCAAGGCCATGTCTTTCAATGATCAAGGAAATATTTTAGCCAGGAGAGCATCTTCAAAAAGGAAATCATTAAATAGAGTGATAGAAGTCAATACATGATTATTGGGATCTCCTTTGCCAACATACTTCTCAAAGCTTGAAAGCTTAATGTTTTACAAAATGTGTGTTTTTAAAATAGCAGAGACTAATGGAATCTATGTAAGATATGTTGAAGGATTAGCATTGGATTGATTTTTGTTCATTTTTTATTTTTTTTCTTGTAAATATGACATGTTTTGTAAGTTTTGATTTATTACAGGATTGTTTGGTGACATGTTTTGAGAATTTCTGGAGTGTGTAGGGTTATTGTTGATGATTAGAGGGTTATTATTTTGAAATTTGATGGGAGGTGAAGTAAATGGAGGTGTGGTAGATGAAGGAACAACACTATAAGGATTCCCACAAGAAAGGACTAAACTAGAGTTAAGGCCATTATTATATTGTGTGGTGGATGCTACAATTGGAGGGTGAAAGTAAAAATAGAAGGTATGGTCGTTGGAGGAGAGGAAACTTTTTTTCCCATTTGATTTTTAGAATTTGTAAGGTTTTGAGTGCAACTAGTTGTTGTAGGGATATTTGAGTCCACTATATGAGCTAGGAAGTACACAACACTTATATCTCTTCTAAATTGTTGATTATCTTTCTAAGGATATCTACAAGGGGAATAATTTCTCCAACCAAGGATTTAGTGCTTAAAAATAGAAATATTTGAAGGTCCTTTTCCAGTTGTTTAAGTCTATCCTTAGGGACATGTGCAAAAACTTCCAAGTCCACATGAATGGTTGGTGATGAAGAAGACATACAAAGTAGGAGTAGGGAGAGAATCAAAGATAGATTGCATAGATGTGATTCCTTGAGTGAAAGAGTTATGAAACTCAAGCTCCACACTAGATGTAATTATAGCACAGGAAGCCATGAGTCTATAACTACGTCTCACAGGATTATTTGGTATGAGACACCAAGTCATGAAGCTCTTAAATTAATTACAAGGTTTGAGATGCTTGAATGTTCATGCAATGCGAATAAAAATAGATGATGATGATAGAAATAGAAACAATTCTCATAAACAAGATACATGTTTGCACAGAGGTTATAAAGGTAAAAATGTGACTAAAATTTGGAGTGAAATTAGCAAGACAAGGGTGAGGGTGCCTTAGACAGAGATGTATATTTTTGAAAGTTTAAATATTTGGAAATATAGTACAATATTTAAGGTCTAAGTTTATGTAGGTTTAGATATGAAACCAGACAAAATTTTAGAAATGCAAGAAAACCTAATTTATTTATATAAGACACATGCATGCATGAATTTTTATGTTTCAAAGCAATAAAATGAATGTAATGAGTACCACTTTCTTGATAAATGACAATTCCATAATGCAAAATGTTATAACTTTAATTGAATCTATCTCTAAAGTATTGAAAATATAACACCTTTTATGACTATGAGATGCAAATCTTAACTTTTTCAATGTATAAAATGTGAAATGCACTTTGAATAATAATGCTTTCAAACAACCTAAGATTTCACTTAGATTTTAGGACAATAGATATGTAAATAAAAATATTGAAATTGTAAGATACAACAAGCTCACCAAAATGTGATGTAGGAAAAGGGGATCTAGGGTCCAATTACACTTTTGACCTACAACATTAAGGGAGCACAAAATTGATCATAAAAGAACACTTGGATACTATCCTCAAGGAAGATCCAAAATGGTTGATCAGAGTTTTGGTTCCATTTTAGAATGGTTGATTTATTTGGAGTTGAATGGATGTGACATGTATGATTTTTTAACTATAAATTAAGTCCATTATGTAGCTACAACAAATTGATGTAAATTTAGAATGACACATAACTATTTGATAGAAACAAATAACAAAAAAGTAGAAGGTAGAGACAAAGGAACCTGACATTCAAATTTGAGCTTGAACTGGTTGGTTAGGGATGTGGGAACCCTTGACTAAGAATTAGGGTTTCTAAAATCTCTGAATAGGAACAAATGGGTTACAGTTTGTAGGTGCTTACTTTTCAAAATTAGCTTCAGAACTTCATCTGTTGATGAATAATTGATATTGCCCTAATTTGATTGAATGAATGCGCTTGAATTCTTGATCTTGATACTAGATCTTCAATATTATTTCAAATCCACTTTCATATCTGCCACTTGCAAGAAAGAGAGGAGAGAAACAATTGTTTCATATAGGGGCTTGCCTAAGTCGAACCCCACTTTGGTGTTTCCACCTCCATAATTTGGTTATGATGATGTTGGATAAAGAGTGATTACCCTAGGTTAGGTAGAAGAAAATGGATAAAATAAATGATAAATAACAAGCGCTACAAATTACCACTCATATATGCTTTTCTTGATGGATTGAAGTCATGTCACAAGTCTCATTCAAGGAGAAATTGATACTTGATTGAAGATCCTGCAAGTGTTAGTACTCACAAAATAATAAACATAAAACATGAAACAATCTTACACAATGATGCATTTCTAATATGAATCTTGACTTATGAAAATGTTGCAAAATAATGCTTATCATACTCTTGACTACTTTTTAAGATGCTCAATTGATCAAAATTTCCTTAGGTGTTCAAATGGTGAAAAATATATATTTATATGCATTTCTTCATTTCTCGTAATAATATTTTTAAGAAGCCGACAAATGAATTTAAATTTTCAAGCATATTAATGCCAACAATAAAATATTGAAAATTAGGCCAAAATAGGGTGGTCAAGGTTGAGGATGCCCTAGAACAAACCTATTTTTGATTTTAAGTTGTCATTAAATAAATAATTAATTTTAATTCCCAATTTTATCTTAATTTTTTAAAAATGATAATAAAATGGAAAATAATTTAAGCATAATTAGGTCCAAGCACTTAAGGGGGAGCCAAACATAGTGTGAAATTGTTAGGGTTGAAAATTTACAATGCTATATTATCTTATAACACGGTCCCCTATACTTATAATAATAATATCTCATTTGTTTCTATTATCGATTGCATTGAACAAAGTCCTACCCAAGTAACCACTGTAACCATCAAAGCCTCTAATTATGATATTACTACCCATCATGGTCAATTCACCATCCAAGGAGCCTCATCCTCCTCTCCGTCTACAAAAAAATACCTCTTTGACCACTTAGGAAAAACACCAACACAAATATCCATTATTAAGATATTTAGAATATCTCCCACGTAGAAAGAGACCCTTGAAAATCCCTCCAAGAATCTCGTGTCCCCAATGACATTAACATTGACCAATTTCAATCCCATGATAGGGCACTTATCTTCTCCATAATCTCTCACATTTACTGCTAAAAATTTTCTTTCCATCGATCTATCTCACAACAAACCACTCTATCTTGAAGCCCTTATCCATAAAACAACTTGATCAAGCATGTCCTAATAGATGGTGGATCAAGACTTAATATTTGTACCTAGAATTTGATAAAAAAAATAGGATATTACATGATGATGTTGATCCTCAAAATAATATTACCATCAAAGCTTATGATGATGTTGAGCATGAATCTAAAGGTGCTTTAAATTTATCTATCTAGGTTGGACCAACCACTATGGAAGTTACATGTCATATTTAAGAACTTGATCTCCCATACAAAATCCTTCTTGGTTACCCATGGATCCATGCCATGCAAGCCATCCCATCCACGTATCACCAATACATCAAGTTCCCACACAATGGAGTTGATGTGACTGTACTTGTTGATAAAAAAACCTTTCAATATTGCAAATTCTTGGAAAACAGTCATGTCCCTTAATAATATTGTTTGAAAAATAACAAAGCATCTTCTTCCTCACACATTGAGCCTTCCTTGCTAAAATCCTCCTCCACTTTTCACACTATCCCAAAGATCAAGGTTAAAATCAAAGACATTGGATGTAGAGAGCATTAGTTACATTCCTCTTTCCACATAGGACAACTCTTGCTATTTCCTAAAACTTATGGTCAACCTAAGCCATTGATACCATCATAAAAACTACAATACAAAGTGCACCTACTCCCTTCTAGTGTTAGGGTACAATGGACAAATAAACTATTGAAGAGGATATCTCCTCCTAGTTATATAAAGATGAAGAAGTTAGAGAGCAAAAGTCTAAACTTGATCCACTTACAAATATTTATCCTAAAGGTTTTCACATATGCAAAAGAATGAGATATACAGGAAAAGGTCTCAAAAAATAAGAATACGGAATGCAAAACCATTGAAGCTGATACACAATGACAAGAATCGAGGGTTGGGGTGTGAACCACCTAATACTATGCCCACTAAGCCTAATTGCATCCCACTAAATTAGTGAAAGCATCCTTAATATTAACAACAATGATAAAGATACCCACAAAGACTCTATTGAATATATTTCTAACCTATTCCAAGATTCACATATCTTCACAAGTGGTATCAGAGTGGGTTGTGGTTAGTTATCCTCTATAGGAAGATCTCACGACTGAGTGGGAGTCTCACAATTGAGTGGAAGTTATGGTAGACGAGGGTAAGTTGAAGGTAGATAAATTTAATGGGTAGAACTATCAGTTATGAAAGATGCAAATGGAGGACTATCTCTATCAGAAGAATTTATGGCGGCCATTGGAAATCCAATAAACCCTTGACTATGTCTGATGAGGATTGGGATATTTTGGATAGAAAGGCACTTGGTAGTATTCATCTATGCATGGCACAATCAGTGGCTTTTAATAATTCAAAAGCAAAGACAACTAAAGAGTTGATGCAAACCCTGAAAAAACTATATGAAAAGCCTTCAACTTCGAATAAGGCATTTCTTATGAAGAATTTATTTAATATGAAAATGGTAGAAGGTCACAAGTCAATTGTTGATCATTTAAATGAGTTTAATATGGTTACCAGTCAATTAAATTTTGTAAACATAAACTTTGATGAAGAAGTTAGGCCTCTTTTGATTCTGTGTTCTTTTTCTGAAAGCTAGAATAGCTTGGTAATGGCAGTTAGTAATTCTATTTCTAGTTTGAATATGCTAAAATTTGATGATGTTGGTGTCATTTTGAGCAGGGAAATTCATAGGAAAAACTCAGGTGGTTCATCTACATCAAGCAATGTTTGAATGCATAAATTAGGGACAAAACAAAGGAGAGAAAATAATTTTGGAGGTCATGGAAAGTCATGACAAAAATTAAAGGACACAAGGTCTCAATCCAAAGAGAATAAGGATTGTTGGTACTGTGGTAATTTGGGTCATTTAAAGAAAGATTGTTGGTCTCAAAAAAATAAAGGAAACAAAAAGGAAGGTAGTAAAGAGGAAAATGTGGTAAGTAATAAATATGATGAAGATGCTTTGATTATTTCCCTTGATAATGCTGATGATTTTGGGTGTTAGATTCAGGGGCTTCATTTCATGCTGCACCCCATAGAAGTTATTTTCTTGATTATGTCCAGGGGGACTTTGGACTAGTTTATTTGGGAGATAATGAACCTTGTCAGATTGTTGGAAAGGAAAGAATCAAAGTTAAGTTGCATAATGGGAATCATTGGCTACTACAAGAGGTAGACATGTTCCAAGATTAAGTAGAAATTTAATTTTAGTAGGGCAACTAGATGATGAAGGTTGTGTTGTTACATTTGGTGATAAAAATTGGAAGGTTACAAAAGGTGCCTTAGTGGAAGCAAAAGGTATGAAAGTAGGCACCTTATATATTTGTATAGGTCATACTATTCCTTCTAATTTAGCTATTACAAATAAAAATCAAATAGGGAAGTTGCTGGAAAAAATAGCTACAACAGTTGTTGTGGGTTCTATAACATTTTAGGAACAATTGTTATAGGTCAACAGGCAGAAAATCAGATAGTTGCTAAGGGTGAAACAATATTATGGCATAATAGATTTGGGCACATGAGTGAAAAAGGTATGAAAGTGCTTCATTCAAAGAAATTTTTACTAGGTCTAAAATGTGTTAATATGGATTTATGTGAAAGTTGTGTGTATGGAAAACAAAAGAGAATTAGTTTTCTCAAGGATGGGAAGCAAAAGAAAGATGAGAAGTTGGAGCTTGTGCATACAGATGTATGGGGACCAACTTAGGTACCTTCTCTCAGTGGCTCTTGATATTATGTTACATTCATAAATGATGCAACTAGGAAGGTATGGATTTTTTTCCTTAGGCAAAAATCTGATGTTTTTGAAAAATTTAAAAATTGGAGAAGCTTGGTTGAGAATGAGATAGGTAAAAATTTGAAATGTCTTGGATATGATAATAACAATGAGTATTGCAGCAAAGAGTTTGAATACTATTGTTCCTCTAATGGTATTCATAGGCATAAAATGGTTCCAAGGACTCCATGAGAAAATGAAGTGGTTGAGAGCATGAATAGGAAAATAATGGAGTGTACAAGGAGTATGAGATTGCATGATGGGCTGCTTTTAAACATGTGGGTAGAGTTTGTTAATACCATTGTTTATATAATTATAGAGGTCCTTCTAATTCTTTTGGCTGTGGTATTCTAGAGGAAGCATGGATGGGTAAGAAGGTGAGTTATTCTTTTCTCAGAACCTTCAGATGTGAGGCATTTGCACATGTAGATTTTGAAAATAGAACCAGGCTAGAAGTTAAGTCAAAGAAATATATATTTGTTGGATATGCATTGATGAATTTGGTTATAGGCTTTGGGATTTTAAAAATTAGAAAATTGTAAGAAGCAGGGATGTCATATTCAATGAGAAGATGTTGTACAAAGATAAGTTGCAACCACATGAAAAGAAAGAAAATGATTATGTAGTGCTAGATGATACTCTGAATAGTGATGTTCTAGTGGTTCCTCATGCTTCACAACAACAAAAACAACAACAAATACCACAAACTCCAGAGAATGTTAGACGATCTTCAAGGATAAGTAGACATCTAAATTTTTTTTCTCCCACTTTGTATTCTATTTTATTAATTGATGCTAGTGAACTAGAATGCTATGATGAAGCTATGCAAGTGGATACAAAGGTCCAGTGGAAGAATGAAATGGAAGAAGAAATGGACTCCTTGAAAAATCAAACTTGGGAATTATGCAAGTTGCTTGCAGATAAAAAGGCTTTACCAAACAAATGGGTTTATAGGCTAAAAGAGGAAGATGGAGGTAAGAAAAGATTTAAATTTAGATTAGTTGTAAAGGGATTTGCACCAAAAAAGGGCATTGATTTTGATGAAATCTTTTCTCTAGTTGTTAAAATGACTTCTATTCATACTGTTTTAAGTATTATGGTTGTTGAATATTTGCATTTGGAACAACTAGATGTTCAACTACTTTTCTCCATAGTGATTTGGAAGAGGAAATATATATGGAACAACTAGAAGGTTTTGAGGTCAAAGGTAAGGATAAATTGGTGTGCAAATTGAAGAAAAGTTTATATGGCTTGAAGCAAGTACCTCAAAAATGTATATTAAATTTGATAGTTTTATGGTTGAGCAAGGCTACAACCCATGTAATTCAGATCATTGTGTTTATTTTAAGAGGTTAGATGATGATAGCTACATTATGTTATATTTATATGTTGATGAAATGCTTGTAGCGGGGTCTAACATGGATCACATAAGGGCGTTAAAACAATAGTTAGAAAATTCATTTGCTATGAAGGATTTGGGGGTAGCAAAACAAATCCTTGGTATGAAGATTACTAGAGATAGGAAAAATAGAAAATTATTTTTATCTCGGGTTGATTATATTAATAAGGTGTTCCAAAGATTTCATATGGAGAATGCGAAACTTGTCAACACACCTTTGCCTAGTCACTTCAAATTGACTAAGGATATGTGTCCAAAGACACAATAGGAGGAAGTCAAAATGTCCAAGGTACAATATGATTCAGTTGTAGGTAGTTTAATGTATGCCATGGTATGCAGAAGACCGAATATTGCACATGTCATAGGAGTTGTTAGCAGGTATATGAGTAATCCCAAAATAGAGCATTGGAATGTGGTAAAATGGATTCTCAAGTATTTGGGAGGTACATCCAATAAATGTTTATGTTTTGGGGGCTCTAATACTAAATTAAAAGGCTATGTTGACTTAGATTTGGCAGGGGATATAGATACCAGAAAAAGTACCACAAGTTATGTATTTACAGTTGGTGGGACAACAGTGAGTTGGATTTCTCAGTTGCAAAAGGTGGTTGCTTTATCCACCATGGAGGTAGAGTATGTAGCTACAACAGAGGCAAGCAAAGAGATGATATGGCTGTAAATTTTCATAGAAGAGTTGGGCAAATAGAAGGGTGAAAGTTACTTGTTTACAGACAATGAGAGTGCTATACATCTTGCAAAAAATTCTACCTTGCACTCAAAAACCAAACACATACAACTAAGATATCATTTCATTTAGCCGATGTTGGAGGATGGACAAATAAGGCTAGAGAAGATTCATACAAATGATAATCCAACATATATGTTTATGAAGGAAATGACAAGGGAGATGTTAAGCTCCTCTTCAACTTCAGTTAGCCTTCAAGGTTGAATTTAAGTAAAACAAAACAATAGGGTCCAAGGTGCTTATTTCTAGTGGGAGTTGTAGTGGTAGCGGTGTTATGATCAGTCTCCAAGTGGGAGATAGTATGGTGTGGAGTCTAATCAGTCTCCAAGTGTGAGATTGTTGTGTTATGGAGACCAATTAGACTAAGATGGGAAGATCTTCACCAATATTTTATTTAATTTTGCTACACTTATTAAATATTTATGTTGCACTTGTATTTAAAAGAGCGGTTAAAAATAAATAGTAAATGTTGTAAGTGATTAGTTACAATTATATAATATAAAATTAAAAGACAACTGAAAATATTAAATGTAGCTTCCCAAAAGAAAATGTGTTATTGAGTGCATGAGTAAAAACCAATGGCCACACTTCATTTGTAATTAATGGGACATGTGTGGGAGTATATACAAACACTCAAATTAGAGTTTTGAGGGTAGTAGGGCATGAAAAATGTTAGCAGAAATTTATAGTTTTATGGTTGGAAAAATGTAGGAAGAGTCATGAGTACACGCAACAAAGGCTGTGTAAAATTCAACAGTTGAAAAATGTGGAAAAAAATTGTGACAAGTTGCTACATGTCTTTGCATGTCTTTCAAAAGGTTATTTTCTAGGAGATTAATATAATTTGAACCCTCTGTTGGTGGATGTAGCCTGGTTTTAGGTGAACCACATTAAATCTTTGTGTTGTCTTCTTGCTGTCCATGATTTTTGGGTTTTATAAATCTATTGTATTCATATTTTTTTTGCATTTAATTGATAGATAACTACCTGCAAACCCTAACATATTCCTCTAGTCATAATCTCAATCAAACACTATTAGAATATAAAAAATTCAAATTTAAAGATACAATCAAGCAAAATCATAATAATTTGATCTTTAATAATGCTCCACTTTCCAAAATAATTAAGGGTATTTACAAAAGTTCTCAAAGCAATATGTTAAGATGCAAACTTGTTGATTGTAGTGCCCCTCATCTTTTGGTCCTTCACATCATATGAGTAAGTTGTGTGTTTGCGACTTGTGAGATCTTGCAAAATTGGTGTCATCATTATATTTAAATTAAATATTTTATATCTTTAACTTTGCAAACACTTTGAAAGTTAAAATATTATTACTATTATTCATGAAACATTATTGTCATGGCACCATCCTAGAAAGGTTATCAGACAAGTGTTTAATAGTTGGTATTGAATACATAAGGCTTTGACTATATGAATTCAATGCTATCACTTAAACCATGTTAGCATATGTAACTTAGATAATTTTAGGTAAAAGAGCATTAAGGAATATCATTCTCAAGATACACATTCTTCTTAAATAAATACAAATCAAATAATAATAATAAAAGAAAAGGAAAAGATATATATAATAAATCTTATTTGTATTTTCATTATTTATTAATGAACTTAAATTATTGATTAATCTGTTATTAGAGGAATTTTATGATTAAATGACATCACTAATTTTATGGGTATTATAAGTAAGAACAAATATACATATATAAATATATATATAATTGATATAATAATAAATTTTTACAAGAAGCTTAAATCTTCACCTGCCACTTACCTCCACCTTGCTTCATGAATGCTCTCCTGCTGCCACGTGCCTTGTTTTTGCATCCTTATTTTGCATGCTTAATCTGGGAAAGGCAGTTGGACATGGGGAGAGATGACATCTGTTTGAGCATGACATAGTTTGGAGCAGAATAAAAAAGGAAGAGAGGATGTTGGAAAAGGCATTGGAATTTGGTTCTATACCTGTCGATTGCATTTGCTTGAAAGTTTCTTGAGCCCATTCGAATTATGTGCATATCCTCCAACCATGGTAGTTCATAAGACCACATTTCTTTGAAGCATTTTTGCAAACAGTGCACATGCCTTTGTCTATGTTCTACATTTTGTCTACCAGAGAAAAATACATTTGTTGGAGGGCAGGGAGAGGAGACGCCTTAGCAGTGGGGTGCGGAGGAGAAGATGGCACATTAATGGGCAGCGTGTGTTGATGTTTTTGCAAAGCAAGGTAATGGCAAAGTTTATGCCACATAAGGAAATTAAAAATATTGCATATTGCATAACAAAAAGGTAAATATACTCACAACCCATGAGGTCAAACGAAGGGAAATTATGAAGAAAAGGACTCACTTAAACCATGGCCTGTGACTTACCTCAAGATTTTACACCATACTTCGTGCAAAATCTTGAGGTAAGTCACAGGCCATGGTTTAAGTGAGTCCTTTTCTTCATAATTTCCCTTCATTTGACCTCATGGGTTGTGAGTATATTTACCTTTTTGTTATGTAATATGCAATATTTTTAATTTCCTTATGTGGCATAAACTTTGCCATTACCTTGCTTTGCAAAAAAATTTGAGTATTCTATCAAAGGTCTTACCTTTTAGGGTGTTTATAGATATTCTTAATTATTTATTTTAAATCATGGAGCAGAGGTTTAGGTTGAATGTTATTATTTTCACAATTTGGATGCATCAAATGCAACATGAAATCTTCACAATCTCTGGTGATTTGGCAATCTATCGCAACTGTATAATCAGGCTTTGGAGGGTACATAAATTTAAATAGTGTCCCTAATGCCATTTGTAACCTGTCACAGCAACAACACTTGAACATAGAAGACTATAGAGCTGCAGCGCTTGAACATAATGGGAAGTTTAAAAGTTTAAATAGCCCCCTTTATTATGCTGACATACTATCGCTTTTGCAACACTTGAACATAGAAGAGTGTAAAAGTTTTAAATAACCTCCCTGAGTCTCTTGGAAATCTGCAAAGGAGAGGGACTGGCAGTCGATGTTGGGAAAGGTTGTGAAGTTGGCTTTCACCTAAATTGTGGCTGCTTGAAAGCTTCTTAAGCCTTTCATCAAATCCATCTTGCACTTATCCTGCAATATTTTCCCTCCTTGAGATGATATCTATTTGAGGCATAATGTCAAATAGTTCCACGTGCCTTTTCGTATTCTTGAGACATTCTGTCAATTAGTTTTTATGCCTTGTCTATGTGTCCACAATTCCAGTAGCAACAAACACAGCCTTATGCCTATAAATAAACTTTAGCTCACCACTGATATTTTCTTATAAAAGGCTGCAAAAAAATTCTCTTTTGAGCTCAAGAATCTAGTGGCTCTAAACCCAGATATTTTCAGATCTATTATTTTCTTATTGTGAATAGATTGAAGCAGTAGCTGTAGGGAGACTGATTTTGATTTGTCTCATTTCTTTCTTGAATTCTGCTTTGGTAGGGGTTCGCGTGGCGAGGCGTTACATTGATACTAAGTCTCCATCATCCTCATCTCCCCACCTCACCTCCACTTCACCTAACTTATTCCATTTTCCAAACTCCATGCATTCATCCTCTTGATTCATCACCCTTGGTGATATATCATATTGATAGACCTTTGATGGCAACCTCTTGAAGTGCTTTGATATGGAGGATGCCCAAGCTTCTTTATGTGAGATTCATGAAGGCCTCGGTAGTGCACTTATTAATGATCCTACCTTAGCTCACTCCTTCTACGAGATAAGATATCATTCCTTTTTGCTAGAACAACATCCACATAATTATATCAAAGAATGTTCACCATGTCAAAAACTTGATGCTTTGATCACAACATCATCACATCCAAATTGTTGAAAAAAAATCAATAAAAAATCTAAAAAAATAGTAAAGAGAAATAATCCATCTAGTAGTGAAAACCACTTTGGTGGTGCCTTGGGCAAGTACCATGGTGAAAACTTGGATAAAGGCACCACATGTAATAGTATCTTTTCCACCATATCTTAGGATGTTATCTCCCCTACCACAATCACTCATATCTTCCCATATCATAATAAAATAATGCCCATCTATCCACTCATAATAAACCTGTAATGGCTTGTATTACTTATTGATTAGTGTCACTTGTCATCTCCTTCATCATTACCCACCCTTCCCTATTCTTCCCTTGTTTTAGATATGAAAGCTACACCTAGATTGTGTCAAGGATTCGATCTTGTATATAATTAGGGTTCAACGCATTGGTCTTCAAGTATCATGCATTTGCATCCATTTTCACACATCACTTCATACCACAATAAAAGCTTCATCCCATAATAAACAAGCACATAAACACACTCCCTCCTACCATACCAACCCATCTCTTTCCAAATCTCATCCATAATAAAACTTGGTGCTTCTTAGACATACATTTGAACAAAAACCAAACACTACATGCATACATCACTGTTTATCAAAAAATCACACATGATCCTAGTTGATGAACTATTAGTGAACAGATTTGTCCTTTAAAATATTCAACAACAAATGACTCTATAATTCCCAAGGACCAATCAATTTACAATAGTTGGAGAGATTATCATTGCATTGGTAATCTTCCTCTAAATTTTAATTGAGGTACAACTCCCTCTTTAGATATAATTTTTGATCTTTTTGAAAATATATAAAATGAGGTATACTTTTGACTAGAAAGTAGGAAAGGAAAAACAAACATCTATTCATAGCCTTGAGATAGATGCGAAGAGAAATACCTTAAACTTAAACAAACTACTTCAATGTTGAAATGGACTGGCAAACAATAAATAACATGGCTCACAGACCAAACTACCACTGCTTGCTGACTCTACTCAACACAATCTTAATCATTCATACTACAAATAAAATGAATTAAACACCATTGAATAACACATCCTCACAAGGAAGGAATATCCAAATTCCTATCTAAGCTCATAGACTTATTCATAAGCATTAGCATTCAACTCATGATTTATTTGCACACAGATAATAAACATTCACAACAATAAATTAAAAAAGAAAAATTTGATCCTTCTATTATGATCAATTCTCACTCATGTATCACAGTGCAAGGGGGATCAAAATATTAGACCCTTGCAATGTCAAACTAGGAAACATTTAAAATTTTACAAAGTAATGGTTAGGAATTCTTGAAAATTGATTCTTGGATGCTAACCATAATTTGGCCAAATAAAAGGTTGGTCGAAAACTGACTAACCTTGTCAGATTATGACAACACCTACATTAATTGCTAATTTTAAGGATGGTTATGATTACATCTCATCTTCTGATTGATTAGATAGGAGAATGAATCGTCGCTTGCTGTAAGTGGATCACATGACTTATCTTCAAGCAAAATATCAACCACTTTTAAATTTTAGTGACTGCTTGCATGCCACCTAAGATCATTCTGTGTAGCTTCTTTAAATGTAGAGGATTTCATCACTGTTAGAATCTAACTTGCAAGATTTCCATCACATCACCTTGTAGGGAAATGTTGGTTATCTTAGAAAGAACATCTAAGAAAAATAGTGCCTTCAATAGGTTTAATTTCATTAGATTGCCTCAAAGACACAAACTAATATGTCAAAAAGCAGAATCAGACATAGTTCATTCCCCACATTGACCCTTAGAGAAAAATTAATGCTAATTAAACAACACCATTAAACAAATTCAACAACTAGAATCAACAAACATGAAAGATGAAACAAACAATAGGAACACACACATTTTATGTGGGGAAAACCCTTATGGGTAAAAAACCCCATAGTCTAAAAGCCCAGATTTCCATTGTATTATTCAACAACTAAACTGTACAGTTACAAATACAATTTAGGCTTTGAGCCTTTACAAAGTTTACATCTTATTCATTTGGAGAGAAACTGACAACATAACCTTGTTCGACCTCCTCTCTCTACCATCTCCCTCCTGACCCCGCTTGTCCTCTTCTTGTCTCTTTCAATTCATACACACTTCTTTGAAATTCCAGTAACTAGTTGTTCCACTTTTAATGCCATCTGAGCGTCACCAATGAACATAAACGTCATCAGCTCCTAGCCATTGAAGTCATATCGGGTCATCAAAGAGACTTCAAGCCATGTCTCTTCGACCACCCTATGTCACTCTGAAATGACCATCGCTCCATCCACTTCACAACATCAATGTGAATCGAGCAATGCATTACCACTTCAATGAGATATTCTCTTGTCTCCCACTAAAACACAGATGCCACTCCAACGAAGGTAGTACCTCCAAGTGTCCAACATACACCAATAGGACCCACCAAGACTTCAACTATTGGGGTGTCGAGGAGACATGAGACCACTCTCTCACCAAACTCACATCATCACATCAACAAGCATACAACTTGCTACTTCATTCAGTCATCAGAGTATCGAAGAGACACTAGACCATGTCTCTCTGAGTACCCAATGTCACATTGATATGATATTACCGCTCACTGTTCCATTAGACCGTCAAAGAGACTTCATTCAATCTCACTTTGAATGCACCAAGTCACTTCAAAAATCTCACCGTATGCTAGATCACCCAATCTCACATCCTCCACTAGCTTTTACCAATACCCACTTGCTAGCTAAGCATAATCCGGTCCCACCAAGGCACTCGTGGGCACAGTTCTATGTTTATTGCCAATTCAATGAAACAATTTGTCATCTCCCACTGAGTTGAGGATGTCACTTCGAAGGTCTTACACTATGTGGTCCCCATTGCAACCCATTGGACTATCGAAGATACCTACACCAAAGTCTTGATGAAACCCCGAAGTCCTAGTGACAATGTTCTTCTAGCCTTCTATCGAAGTGTCAAGGAGAAACATTCCAATGTCCCGATGACCACACCATGTCTTTCTGACACACTTTCATCAGAGTATCAAAGAGACATTCAGGAAACTCCCACAAAGGTGATCAAATCTTGCCAACAATGTTATAAAAAACTTATCAAGGCATCAGGGAGACTTTAACAACTCCCCTCGACACCACCCTGTCATGCCAAAAAAGCTCTGTCAACAATATATAGCTATCTCAGCGACCAATAAAAAAAGAAAAAAGAACCAAATGCTAGTACATCTGAGGCACCATTTCTCAACATTCTCCCACTTGATGAAGAATGTATTGGCTGCTTCCATCCATGCTCGAAGCCACATCTCCAGTAGTTGTTCTATCCATCCTCCAAAGGAAAGGAACAATCCATGGTATATCTGCACCAGTCTAAAAGCTACCAGTCATCAGGCCCAACTATCAACAAAGGATACAACATACTACCACTACTCTAGTATGCTCACCAATGTTCTTCCAGCCTTCTATCAAAGTGTCAAGGAGATGTATTCCAATGTCCCAGTGACCATGCCATGTCTCTCTGACACACTTTCATTGGAGTATCGAAGAGACATTTAGGAAACTCCCACTAAGGTGATCAACTCTCATCGACAATGTTACAAAGAGCTTATCGAGGCATCGGGGAGACTCTTTGACAACTCCCCTCAACACCACCCTGTCACGCCGAAAAAGCTCTATCAGCGATATACAATTGTCTCAGTGACAAAGAAAAAAAAGAAAAAGACCCAAATTCTAGTACATCTGAGGCACTATTTCTCAACACAGCTTGCTTGATTTAATTGAGTTTGAAGCAATCAAAGTGCAATTTTAGCATTAATTGCTTCTTGGTGAGCTCCTCCAATTTTCCTTCATCACTCTATGAAATTAACTTCGCCATTGTTCATCTACACAATGCTAATTTATGCTTCTAGTATGTCGAGTTCATTGAGTGAAGTGGATGTGGAGTGATTTCTTGGTTGTAGAAGGTATTTAGTGTAGTGTTGTTCATAGGTTGGTGATAGACCAACATAGAGAAATCTTCCTAATCCAAAACGATGTGGAAGAAGTGATATGTAAGAACATTGGCAAGCACTTCATGTCCCAGGTGCATGTCCATAATGCCAGTCTGCTTGAGTGCTTCCTATATAACATCATGTGCACCTCTAGGAGTTTTAGATGGGGTTTGTGAGCTGGTGAGCATCTGGTTCATCCATGTTATCTATTGTGCATTGAAGACACCCTGAGAGGCCTTTTTGTTCATCCACATGTGGGCCTAGTTGGTGATGCAATTTGCAACGCTTCTGCGTTGCACAATGAATGGTCTAGTCAAGCCATTGCCCTATTGTGTGCTGGTTTGGAGAGCAACAATATGGAAACATTCACCCACTATGTCAAGTTCAATAAGAACCTCTTATCCCCTACATAGATAGAGCACATTCAAGAAGTAATTGAGGCTATCAGAGTCCTCATGTTCACCCTCTATGTCTGAATACCCCGTGTTATGAAATCACTCTTTTTTTGGCAATGCAATACATAATTTTTATTGATAAATATTTAAATGTATCTACCTTTTTGGATTTTAAATGCTCTATGTTATGGAATGCCTTGGAAATATTTTTTGTATTTTTTATATTCACCATTTACAACTTTTCATTTTATGCTTACAATGAATGAATTAATTTTTCATGGATGAAAACCTTTAGTTCTTTCAAGCAATTTTATTTTCTGCAAATACATCCTTAATACTGAATTAATTTTCAACCTTGTATGCACCGGTTACTCATTTTTGTGCAAGTTCCCAGAATATTTCAGTATGCCATTATTATTATAACTTTCTCACATGCCGCTTTATTGATAATCCACCTATTAACCCTCATCATTATTGTAAAAAAAAAGCACTGAGAGAAATAATCATGAATTATTTTTGTAGATACATAAATTTTTTCATTAAAAGCGTCCTCCTATTCAAAATTTTCCAATCATTAAGTGGGTCCAAATACTATTATATTATTACTCTTCATTATATCATAATATCAATTTCCTCCTTTTTACCATAATTTTCATATATTTAATCCATTTAATAATATTATGACCATTTCAATATCCTTCATTACATCCTTCTTCTAACCTCTTCCACACCCCCTTTATCACCTATTTATCTTATTTCACTCCCTCTATTTCACTCATTTCATGCATGTGGGACGTACTCCTCCAAGCTAATCTTTTATCCCATATTTTCTCTACAAATTGGATTCACCCCAAGGATGCCTATTTAAGAATAGCCCTCTCTCATATTTTCTCCTCCAAGTTTATTTACAGCTTCATGCTTTTTGCATCTCCACAGATTCTACATCCATAATCTTTGTTTTGCATTTCAATTTCAGCATTTAGTTTGCTTGCATTTCTATCTAAAATAGTTGCATATGATTTGCATCTTGAATAATCTCTCATATCCGTCAATCATAGCCTCTTGTGCATGCTACTGAGGGCACCTAATTTAACACAAGATCTTGATTGTAGGAGAACAATGGAGTAGTTTTATATTGCATGCATGTGTGTTTAAATTAAATATTTTTTTGTGCATGTATGTGGGTTTTTGCAAATACTCCATTGTAGGATGTTGGAATAATCTGAATCTTTGATTCAGACCTCTATTTCCTCCATCCACATTTCTCAAATTTTAAAGTCAAAGCAGGAATGAATAGGTTTTGAGAACTCTTTCAGGAATCGACAAAGGTTTCAAAACTTTATGAGGTGCTGCCAAGATTCAATTAATTCGATCTTCGTCTACCCAATTCTCTTCTTCGGTGACAATTTTTTTTTAATAACCACTTGACCTTCAGATGACTTAACACAAAAACCAACACATGAATTTTTTTTAAAAATAAGCTTGTCGAGTGAAGAGAGAGTTCTAAAACAATGTCGATAACCGATGTAGTACTGAAAAATTAGTTTAAGACCGACGAAAGCAACTTTAATTTGTCTAAGTACTTTGAGAGATATTCTTAGAGAGGGGTAACTAAAAATGATGGCAACATGAACTTTAAACAGTTATCATATCCATTTTTCCTATCATATTCATCTATCCAATAACCCATGCCCATAAGTATGCCTTGGTCTTGAGTATGAAATAATCTTGATCATCATCATTATCCTATTTTTGGCATGAGATATCTTGGTTGCATGTCATGTTTATCAATGAATCTTTTTTTGATTTATTTTTTGATCTTTTGACCCATGACTATACCTACTTAATTCGACCTAGATCTTTCTATATCTTGGTGTCTTGACTATTGTATAGTGGGAAATGTATTTATCTTGTCTATCGTGTTTGTAAGACTTTCTTGCAATATTACTATGCAACTTCTTACCTTGAGTGTGTTGAAATAGCTTCTAACATGGACTTTCATCCTTTGCATACTAGGTCATTCCGAGTACCTTTTGTGCACTAGGACTATCATGCTTTATGTTTATTTTTCTCACATATTTTGACAATTTTTTGTGGTCTCTAGTATGAAAAAGGACAAATCATTTTTGTTTAAGTGTCAAGTCCATACAAAGGCTACATTGTCACCCTGGTTCCTCATACCTTGGTGCATAATTTCCTTTTCTATATTATATTTTAGGATTTCTCTCTACATACCAGCATAACTAATCTTCACCTTCATCCAATCCCTTCCATCCCATTGATCTTTTATTTCACCTGATTATATTATTGTCCCTGTTGGTGTAATTAAATGTCTTGTACCTTGTCCTAGGTCATGATTACACCTTAGTTAAGTTTAATTAGGGACCACATAGGAGGTTGTTGGAGATTTTCCACTTTTGGTGGACTTGACATGTCATTACCTCATCACTTCCACCTTTTGTGGACACATCATGTGATATCTCTCCACCTTTTGTGGGTGATCCACCTTTTGTGGAGATTATCACATTATCTCTTTCCCACTTTAGGTGGAGTGATAACTTTTCCTAGTTGTCTCATGTCATAAGATTACGACACTTGTCATAATCTTATGCCCTCCTATGTTCTCACCTTGGCTATATAACCAAGGGGTCTCCTATGTACATGGTACCATTCTATCATCTCATATTATTGACATTGAATACAGTTTATTCTTGTCATATTCTATCTCATTTGTGCTTTCTATTAGGCCTCTAGATCTTGGGTGGCTACCTTCATAGCCAATTCTTACATGGTATTAGAGCTACTGGAGTGCCTTTGGTTAGTCATTTGGAGAGATCTTGGTGCATTTGAAGAATGGTGTATTTTTAGATCTAAGGAACATCGTGTTTCAAGAGCATTCTACATCAAATCTAAGCCCACCATTACATTCAAGAGGCTGTTTTCAGTCAAGATTGCCTTTCGTTTCATCCAAATCGGATATCGGGAGCTCCAGATCTGAAAATTTCGCCAATTTGGGGTTTTTTTCAATTTTCTAAATTTTCTCTATAGTTCTCAAAAAATTATTTTCTCAGATTTTTGAAAAAAAAAAATGTCAGAATTATTTTGAAAATTGTAATGTTTTTTGATTTTTTATAAATCAAAAATTTCAAAAAAAAAGGAAATTGTACAGTCTGCAGACGACGTCTGCAGACCTGTATGCAGACGCGTTACCGCAGAGGCCAGCCAGCCACTGGCCCCCGCAGCCCCACCTCCATCCGCGACTTCCCACACCAACAGTGACTAGAGTCTCTCTCCACCGGGTCGCATTCAAAGACTCCGCCAACCTTTTTACAACTGGCAATGAATATTCTGACGAATTTAAGAATATTCCGGGAGAATATTCTGTTAGAAGATTCCGTCGGTGAGCATATATCGGTAGATTTTTTAGACAATTCCAACAGCTCTTGCGACGTCCAGACGAGCGTCAAATTTAAGCTGATGTCAGAGGTGACGCCAAATGACCGTCAAATTTAAGCTCATTGATTATGACGTCAGCAAGCGTCAACATTTCCAATTTTTTTTTTGCCCCCCTCCAATGAAGTTTTTGATTTTGTAGTCCAACTTCAGAGCTTCATATCTCGCTCATTTTTGCTCCTTTTTTTGTGTACTTCGTAGTGGTGTACTTGGTTTCTGATTTTGGTGGACAGATTTTCCAGAATTTTCAATTTCTCAACACTATACCTATCTTGTCACCATTTCTGCAACTTCTGAGGCTTCGTTCAGGCTCATATGAACTCCTTTTCAAGTGCCATTTTTTTTGAAAGTGCATGATTTTTTGTCTACTTCTTGAATATGCAATCATTTTGAAGCAATCTTGAGTGGATTTTGTACTTTCAGCACATGGTATTTTTTGGCCTATTTGGCACTTGTATTGCATAGATTTGAATTTAGGTCTTTGCTTATTTGTTCTAGTCTATTATTAGCCTATTTATTTGCAAGTTGTAAATCAGAAATCATAAGCCCACTTAGCCAAGTTGCAAGTGGCCTATTGTACACGCACTACATTATAAAGTGCCAAAATCATCTCTTTGTGGGGGGGTACTTTGATTGAGTGAATTTGGGCAGTGTATCTTGTGTGATTGTTCATATTTTCTCTCTTGTGCTCTTTCATTCCATCATGGGTTCATCTAAAGTTCCACTCTTAACTGCACATAATTATGGTACATGGAAAGTACATGCCTAGAGTAAACTAATGGAAAAAGGTTTAATTTACTACATTGATGGAACCATAACTGCACCTTCAGATCCTAAGGCAGATCCAATTGCATATATGGATTGGCTCACTAAAACTTCTATGGCATTGGGTACACTAAGAAAGTTCATTTCAGATGATCTCATTTTCCATGTTGATAAATGTACTACAGCTAAGGAAGCTTGGGATAAGCTTGCTGCTTTGTATGGAAAGGTTGATAAGGTTAAGGGATACAAACTTGAACATGATCTCTTAAGCCTTGATCCCAAGGATTTTGATACAATTCAGGATTATATCACTAAGGCAACTAAACTAAGAGTACAACTAAAAGATTGTGGTATTGAAAAAGAGGATGATCAATTGGTCTTCAACTTGTTGGATAAACTTCCAGTTGAGTATGCAGCCTTTGTTTCAAGTTTTCAAACTCAAAGATTGACAATAAGTAATTTCACAACACCATCTTTTGAGGCTCTCACAGATCTTTTGATTCTTGAGCAAAATAAGTTGATGAAAATGGGCATTCTAAAGTCTTCAACTTCAAGAGCATTGGTGGTCAATCATGGAAACAATAAGCAAAGCAAAGGAAAGGACCAAAAGCAATCTTCGCCAAAGCCATAAGGAGAGAACAAACAATCCACTCCTCCACAACAAAGCTCAACTTCATCTTCTTCAAAGAAGTACAACAATTCAAGCAAGAGGGAGCAACCAACATGTGCATATTGCAAAAAGATTGGTCATGATGAGCATCATTGTAATGTTAAGCAAATTGATGAGTTGAAACACATCCTTAAGAAGAATAGCATCAACTTGCCAGTTGCATATCAAGAGAAGGACTCATCCTCTTCCACTTCTTCTAAGGGAAAAGGAACAACTCTCATGACAACAACATCAAACTCTTCTCCTTCTTCTACATCATCTCAATTTGAGAAACATAAGGGGCAAGCATTTCTTGCTTTTGCAGATTCCAATTTAGATCAGTGGATCCTTGATTCAGGAGCTTCACATCATATGACTTCGTCCAAGGATATGTACTCTTCATTTGATTCTTGTTCATCACCACCCATTTTGATGGCCAACAACACATCTTTGGTAGTTTGTGGGAAGGGTTCTATTAACGTTGAAGGTGGAGCATTTAATGATGTTCTATGTGTACCTACTTTGTCAAGAAACATCCTTTCCATCTATCAGATTACACATAGTGGTTCAGGAAAGAGTGTAGAGTTCACACCAGATTCTGTCATTGTTCAGGATTTGCATAGCAGGGCTCTTGTTGTAGTTGGGGAGGTTGATGATCGTTCTCAGTTCTACACCTTCTCATATTTTGCTCCTATTGATCATTCAGTTCACCCTAGTGTGGAGACACTTGAGGAGATTGAGTATGGTTACTTGAATCTTGGAGTGCTTTCTACTCCTGAGGTTCTTGAACCTATTGCTGATACTCCATCTCCTACATTGACCGATGTACCTAATGATACTTGTGTTCTGACAATTTCAGTGCCTTGTGATTCAGTGCAACAGTGCATACCTTGTCTTCCAACAACAGCTTCATGGGATGACTACTTGACAGACATTGGTGGTTTGTTTGTGGAATCCTACATTGCAGATTTGGGAGACACATTTGATTCCTTACATCTTATCTTTGATGAAGGTGATTCTTCTTCAGTTGTTGCGAGGGAACACTCTGACCCTCCTCTACATGATCAGTATTTTGAGGTTGATGTGATTGTGGATGCATCTTTACAGCAGTTGGAGGAGGTCACTTTCTCTTTTGAGGAGACATCGTCTTTGGAGTATGTTCTACCTTCATCCTTGCTAGATCTTGAGTTGTCTTTTTCAGCAAATGAGAGTGTTGTTGCAAAGCGGTTCTCACAGTTTTCAGGAAGTGACTACACCATTGCAGCTTCACATGGTTTGGGAAAGGCATCTTTCAGCATCAACACAGGGACATTTGAGTAGATTTCAAAGACTTCTTACATTTTGAGGGTTCTTCCTTCTTCACTTGTGGATTGGGGAGACTTCATTCATACACCTTTGGTATTGTTTCTTCCTAAGGGGAGGAACATTGTTCGACAGTTTTGGAGCAGCTTCTTCATTCCTTCTCGAGCATCTTCCATGGGTGATCATTGTACATTGAGGGGGGACAACCTTGTCTCTCTTCTTCTCTTGTATAGGGGGGACTTTTTCCTCACATGGGGTTTTTTCCTTCTCATGCCATGTTCATAGGCTTTTGTTTCATCTCTCTTTTGGGGGGGAGTTTTTTCCCACGTGGTTTTCTCCCTTTCTCCACTTTATGAGAGATTGCATTGCATTTGTACATGGGTACCTAACATGGCCTAGTAGCCGGGACCCATCCTTGCATCTTTGGTACATTCTCCCTAAGTTGCACTTTAAGGGTGTAATTAAATGTCTTGTACCCTCATCCTAGGTCATGATTACACCTTAGTTAAGTTTACTTAGGGACCACATAGGAGGTTGTTGGAGATTTTCCACTTTTGGTGGACTTGACATGTCATTACCTCATCACTTCCACCTTTTGTGGACACATCATATGATATCTCTCCACCTTTTGTGGGTGATCCACCTTTTGTGGAGATTATCACATTATCTCTTTTCCACTTTAGGTGGAGTGATAACTTTTCCTAGTTGTCTCATGTCATAAGATTATGACACTTGTCATAATCTTATGCCCTCCTATGTTCTCACCTTGGCTATATAACCAAGGGGTCTCCTATGTACATGGTACCATTCTATCATCTCATATTATTGACATTGAATACAGTTTATTCTTGTCATATTCTATCTCTTTTGTGCTTTCTATTAGGCCTCTAGATCTTGGGTGGCTACCTTCATAGCCAATTCTTACAGTCCCTAATCATTCCTTTCCATTTCAAGAGCACACTTGTGATCTCTTAACCCGCCTATCCTCTTTAGGGAGAATCCCACTACCTCATCATCATCCTTCCTTCCATTCTTCCAATGACTGGGGCATCATGCCATTAGTCATTATCCCTTCCTATCCACTATATTTTATTATTCTTTAATACAATGCCACTTTTGTGATGTCATATCAAAGAGGGGAAAAATGTAGACACTTAAAATTTGACCTTACCCAATCACACCTAATTTTAACCTATCCTAAGCTATCAATTAAATAAATGTTATTTATTTAATTAATTACTTCCATATTTTTGGGCTATTTCATCCTAACCTTTAATTAAATAAATATATATTTTTATTTAATTAATTTCACATTCACCCTTGTCCATTTAATCTGAGCCCTTAAACTTGTTCACATGGATCACAATCTAAAATCACCAATTTGTGACAAGTGTCCCCTTCACATGTCTAACTCCTTGTCTAGATTCATTGAACCAAGACACCTTCCCAAAATTTAAACTAAATTTTTATCTCATCCATTCATTTCATATCACACCTCCTAATATTATCCATTCAAATAAAGATATTTCCCTAATCCTAATATGAAAACCTATACCTTATTACTTATGTGACACTTGTCACATGACTACATCTTTGAGTATAACCCTAAACCCCATTCAATCTTAGTCATCCATCATCAATCTATCCTGGCC
Source organism: Sequoia sempervirens (assembly GCA_007258455.2). Lineage (NCBI taxonomy): Eukaryota > Viridiplantae > Streptophyta > Pinopsida > Cupressales > Cupressaceae > Sequoia > Sequoia sempervirens. The sequence continues at coordinate 272,695,145 of VDFB02105785.1, read as the reverse complement.
GTTGATTTTTCCTATTGAGAATTAGATAACTAGAGGCCTTAATCCTTCATCATCAATCAATTTATTGCAATCATACCAAGGTTATGCTAAAATTTTCAGCAATCCGCATCTTATTACAATCTAAAGCAAATCAAATAGGACTAGGGTGCATTCTATTTCCACTCAATCTAAGAGGATGAAGATTGTTTGAGGTATACATTTGATTATTTGCATTATATTATTTTGTTTTAATTTTTTGTCCACATCTTCAAGGGTCATACCTATAAATGTAAAATCCAAAAAAATATGATTTCAACTAGTTGTTCCAATGGAGGGCTTGCACCAAAAAACTCATAAGGTTAAATGTCTTTCATATTGTAAGTTTTTTACAAAAACCCTATAGGGGGTGAAGATGTACATGTATATTATGATTTGAATTCTATGTATACACATTACATTTATTCTCACATTTTAGTATTCTTTAATAATCTATCTATTTTATGGTGACCTATGTATTAACTATGACTAGGAAACTTTAAATCAATTTTCTCCTCTTCACTTGTCCTAGCACCATCACCCTCAAATACAAATGACCAATCCACACCATGCAACAATGTAACTCCACACTCAAACTTAAGGTACTTAATTCTTCATTTTTCTTTCTTCCTACGCTGATAATGATCTTGCCCAATTGTCATGAGAGAATCTCACAAATCAGACAAAGAATAAAGCAAGATATGACATCTCTTTGCCTTGTCCATTTTTACACCAATTGTTGAGATACCAACATATTGGATGATTTTGGGTGGTTTGCAATTCATCCACCCTATTTCATTTCTCAAGGAACATAATTTATTCCTCAAGAAAATCTCATTTACTAAAGATTTGGCTTCATATATCTCACCAATTTTCTTCCATAGTTTCTTTTCAAAGGACTCTTCATAGACATTGATTAAAATAGAGAGCCAAGCCTAATCTAATTAGACCCTTGGCTTTACAGTCCATAACATCATATTGAGTATCCAAAGTAGCATTTATAGGCCATGAAAATTTCTCATCAATAACACCCCACATATCTTGATCAATTAACATATCATCCATCTTAAACATTCACATCTCAAAATTGTTACCAAAAAATTATATATCTCTATTCTCCTTGATGTGCTTGTCATCTGAAAATTTTGGCAACAAGATCCCAAAGTATCTTCTGCCCAAGCTCCCACTTTGTTGGTAAGAAAATCTCACTTTGGAATTTTAATATGACTCACCCAATAGAGAGTGAAAAAATTATTGAATAGTTTGAGAGATTGCTATAAAATAGCAATCTTCCTTTACATTTGAGAGGGGCAACTCCCTCGTATGATATTATTTTAGGTTTTAGTGTACTTTTAACTAGAAAGTATTAAAAATAATGATATTTTTTTAAAAGGATAAGATGCTAAAGTATTCAACAAAAAACACGCAAATTCCATTATAGGTTGCATAAGCTTATTTAAACCTGAACAAGATTCATCATAAAAATCAAAGACTACACATAAGAGTTTTATGATGAATACACATTGAGCATTAACACATCCAAATCAAAGTACCAAGAAATGGGTATGTTTAATATAATCTTTACGAATATGACTAATCACTTTCACAAAAAATTCTGAGGATATCAAAGTTCATTATCAACTTGGCATACAAAAAGATTGACCATGAAGTATAGAAAACACCATGAATCCACCTCCAAAAATGCTTTCCATTACTTTGCAGAATTGTACAATTCCAAAATCCCTTATAAAAAAATTGCGAGAATCAAAAAGTACCTTTACAGTAGCACTTGAGCCTTGTATATATAGGCTTTTTCCTAATAACTAACTTATAACTACTTTATATAACTACCTGGGTAACTACTTTCAAATTTTGAGAAAATAAAATAAAATTTATTTTAGTTAGATTTTTCTCAACTTTGTGAAAATAAAGCTTATTTTCTAACTTGAATACAGACATGTGACGTAAGTCACTTTTAAAAATAGATAACTCAAAACCAAAACTTATGACTTATGAATTTTGAGAAGCAAGTTGTACAATTGACCTTATTGAGAAGTTCCTTTTCCTTTTTCTCTATCATCTCTAGCACTTTTTGGAGAAATTATCTACACTGTGGATTGTCTCTGGTGAAAGGAACACTTTTCCTTGAAATCCCTAAACAAATTAACAACTAAAGTGATGAATTTATTCTTAGGATCAACAAAATTAGTCATTCTTAATTTTGAAGTAGAGTGATCTCTTTGAACATTATCCAAACCAAATGATAATTAGACAAATGGCCACATGCATCAAGAGAAATGGATATAGTCCTTAATTTCTTTATTATTTTTGTATTGAAAACCTATTTATTAAACAATTTAGTATCAATCATATATTCAAATCTCTTCTTAATAGTTTGAATATTCATAGTTTGGATTTCACCCTTTTCCATTACATCAGAGTTGATTGATAAGAAATCATTTTGAACTATTTTTTTCACTTGCTCACAAGTTGCTAGAAGTTTTTATTATTCTTGTCAAGGTTTGATTGATGATCACTAGCTTACATTCTACACTTCGGAACCAAGAATCAAATTTATTCTCCTCCACACTTGAGAAAATATTTTTAACAACTAGGATGTTAGCATTTGTCTTAGCCATTTCCTTAAGATCTTTTAAATTTACTTGCCAAACTGATTCTTCCTTTTTGACATTCCTTAACTCTTTCTCAACTACTTTCTTAACTTTGGCTTCATCATAGATTCCTTTGGCTTTCTCAATGAAATCCAATGTATCTTCTTCCATTTTTTCAACCCATTTTTTTGTCACTTTACCATATGATTGATACTTGTGAACATTTTCTATGACTCCTTTTTCAATACTACCTTCAAAAATAGGATCTGTAGAAGTGGGGACATCATCTATAGGTAAAAGTAAAAGTTTCCACAATGGATTTTAGGTATGAAGTTAGGACATCTACCTATTATTTTTGATTAGCAATAAACAAGTTTTGCAGGGACAAGAAACCCCTTACATACCGGTTTTGAGGGGACCAAAAACCCCATACAAGATAATGAAAGTTACAAAAATATAGGTGTGCATGTGTTGAATGTGTAGAGTGGATCCTAATGTCAACACAAACCTTAATGAGACGGTTTACATTCAAAGTTTGAAGCAAGTAAAACTACTCTATTCATAATACAATCAAATCTTTCAAATATGTATCATTGTCCTCTATTTCTAGGGATTTATTAAACTGTTTGGCCCTCATATTTCTATGGGCACAAAGGTTGTTAAAATGACTACCCAGAAAATGGTATTTGATGCTTAATATGCAAGCTAAGATGATTTCTATGTGCAAATGTGTGCTGGAATGATTAGTGGTATGCTTCTAAATGAAACAAAACGATGGAAAGGATAATGAATGCAATGATAAACGAAGTATGATGTTGATGATAGATGAACAAGTGGAGATGAGTGAGATGATATGAAACTATAGTGAACTATCCATGATTATGCATATTCTCAAATGAAAATATAAAACAAACTAACCTAAAATGTAACTATGATGCAATGGGGATGATAAAATGTAACTATGAAGCAATTAATTAATCTAGGATGAGAATGAAAAGTAACACATGATATGAAAACTAAGTATAAGACTCCATGAAAGCTCCAAACTCCTACGAAAAACCTGCATGGTAACAATACTGAAAGTGTCGATGAAAAATGGCATTATAACACTATTCCAATTTTTATTTCAAAATAGCATTATAACATTACTCAAAAGGTGGATGATAAATTCTAAGGCAAGAGGGTGTATTTATATGGTTTCTCAAGCATTTTGTGAGGTGGCACCCATCAACGGTCTAGATTCGAAGGAGAAATGATAGACGGTGGAGATGAAAGGAATCAGGATGTTGTCCCCTTGACCAAGGACAACATGCCATGTGTGTGGAGATAATCTCTTGACCAATTGGAAGCATGCCAAATGTATGGGATTCCCAAGTGTGTGAAACAAAGACCCATGTGCTCCAAATTTGTTGGAAGTGTGGGGGAATAAAGCCATGTACTTTTTCTCATTGGTGGAAGTGTGTGTGAGGATAATTCTAATTAATAATTAGGCTTATTTATTCTCATGTGACCTTTATGAGATAGCACATAAAAAGTTGTAGAAATTTGCTCTAATTCTTAATCATGATTAAGGAAGGTTAATTAAATAAACATTTTTAGGGTATTTTGTTTATTTAATTATTTAGAAGAATGTGAATTAGAAGAATTAAAAGGAAAGTGAACAATATTAATAAAGTAAGACTTTATTTATATGTAGTTGAAGCATTAATCAAATAGGTTGTATTTAATTAATTGAATATGATGACTGTTTTCAGGTGTATACATTTTGCCCCTCTTTGAAGTGATGTGTTTACACGTTACTTCAAAGAAGATTTTGATGTCAATGCTCAGATGATGTGAGATTTTGATGCCCCAGGCGATGCAAGATTTCGATGCCCCAACCTTTGAATTTAAGGTATTGATGGATATTATGCCCCCTCGAGAGATAAATTGGTGAATATAAGGATGTGAAAATGAAATGTTGAATGTGTGATAAGTGTTGTGATGTTGCAATGATGATCCAATGTCGATTCAATGAAGGTTTGATGTCAAAGATGATTTATCTCTCGAAATTGAGTTGCAAGCTCTTTCTTTGAATAGTGTTGATTAATTACCCCTCCCTTTTGGTAAAAAATGGGAAATAAATCCAACCATAATTCCCTCCATTTTACCCCTAAAAGGTGGAAATGGTAAAATGGGATTCATTTTTACATTTTGAGTTTGGAGAAGTGGAAGATTGCAGAGCTTAGAGGAAGATGGTGATCCCATACCGCAAGCATTGTTTCGAGCATCTTCACCAACCTGATCAGCCTGCTGCCTCTGGACTGACAGTACACTTTATGAGAAACCTCTTTGTTAGTCATTTTCTTGCCTTTTAGAAGCATTTTGAATGTAATAGATAGATGTTGTAGCTTATGGGATGTCATTTATGCACTTTTGGGTGATGTTTTTGTTGTTGAGTTTTTTTGAGCATGTTTAAGAGTTTTGGAACTTTTGGGGTCCCAAATAGCGCCTCTTGGAAGCTTCAAAATCAATTTTTCATGTGTTTTAAGAGTTTTGGCGCCTTTGGGGTCCCAAATGGCGCCTCTTGCAAGCTTGAAATTTAAGTTTTTGGCCTCCAACACTGTTTTGGCACCTTTGGTGTCCCAAGTGGCACCTCTTGCAAGCTTGAAAATGGAGGTTTTTGAAGTTAAACTATATTTTGGCGCCTTTGGGGTCCCAAGTGGCACATCTTGTTGCTTTGGAAAATTTTCATCCTTATTGATTTAAGGTGGTTTAGCTTGTCATTTGACCTGTTTTGCAGGGTGTGATTGTGGTAATCCCTCGAGGTGATGTTCGCAAGATGTCCTTGAAGCCTAGGAGTCATCGGTTTGTCATGTTTTGGATTGATTTCAGTCAGATTGTGGTATGTGCAGTGTTTGATTGATGTTTTGCGTGATGATTTGATCTCATGATAGGCGAGAATCAAATGATAGAACCGGTGTTGTATCGACCTCATGATAAGTGAGGAACAATAATAGGATTGATAGCATATCGTCCTCATGATAGGCGAGGAATGATGGTAGGATTGAGAGAAAATCGTCCTCATGATAGGCAAGGAACGATGGTTTGATTAATAGCATATCATCCTCATGATAGGTGAGGAACGATGGTAGGATTGATAGTAAATCCTCCTCATGATAGGTGAGGAATGATGGTTTGATTGATAGCATATCGTCCTCATGATAGGCAAGGAACGATGGGTTGATTGATAGCAGATCATCCTCATGATAGGCGAGGAATGATGGGTTGATTGTTCTGATTGATTTGATTTGAATGACTACACATTAGCTTGATTGACTGATAATCTTGATTGAACATGACATTGATTGACTGATTTGTGTTCATGATGAGGGAGATGGAGATGTACTCCAATCTCGGGAGCGATTCTCGAAGACCTGGAACATGGTCTGCCAGTTGTCGTTAGCCTACTTAGAGATTATCTCCCATTGTGGGTTGAATTCCTTGTTAGACATACCACAATATAGAATTAACAAGGGTTTATTGACAATTTTGGCAGAGAGATGGCATAGTGATCATAATATGTTTCATTTATCAACTCGAGAGATGACCGTGAATCTTGAGGATATCTATCGTATTCTACAAATCCCAGTGATGGGAGAGATAGTAGTGTACAATAACATAGAGCAGGGTGGGATAATTGCATTGTGTAGATTATGTAAAAATGATCATGTTATGGGCCAATGGATCCCTTGGACAGAGATGATTAGCAGATATGCTCCTTTACCGTGTGTGCTTTCCAAATTCATTGGTGGATTCCTTTGTCCTGATCGTAGGTCAAAGGGATTTTCAATAGGTTGGTTCGTGTGCTATCATGGATGACACTTGATGGTACAAGGTATGCCTAGGCCTCATGTATGTTAGCCCACTTATATTGATATTTGCACGAGGTTGTCTATTACCGGGTGATGAGTCTGTCATGTGTCGTCACATTACTACAGACCTGGGCATGGGAGCATATATCCGTCACTCGGCCCATGGGAGAGAGACATCAACCACTAGGGAGACCATATGTTTTCAGTTATAGTGGTCCACATGTCCAACATAAGCTGGGCAAGGTTGCCTATTAGAGGCGTGTGTTGGATGATTTGGAGACTATCATATGGCGACCGTACTTGGATTGTGAGCAGTGGCTAGAGGATCAGCTGGAGATGCCCTTTATGTTGTTATCCCGCTATTTGATTAGGCAGACACATGCTGTACTTGAGTGCTAATTGTATATGCAGGTATGTTGACACTTTGGACGGGTTCAGGGGATGCCCCTGGGAGTTGCCCATTATGCATGACAATGACAAGATGTTTTAGAGTGGGGCCCCTGTGTATCATATGAGGCAACTTGTATAGAGTATTATACCTTGACCCATGGTTTATGGGATTATGTTCCATATATTACAAATGCCGAGATGACTAAGGATTATTCAGAGTTCTTCCACACACATCCCTTTCCTAGATTTACTCATCTAGAGGAGCTAGTACCACCAGTTGATGGAGAGGGAGGAGATGACATGGGTGGTGATGATGGTGGGGATGGTGCTTGAAGAGGTGATGATGGTGGTGTAGAGGGTGGTTGCAGAGGTGATGATGGTGGGGAGAGTGATGCTGGTGCAGTGGGTGGTGGGGAGAGTGATGGTGGTGCAGATGACAGTCATCCATTAGATTTTGCAGTTCTGAGGCGTAGGAGGAGTGTCACTATAGCTCAAGTGGTGCTTCCCATAATTCGCATTGGGATATCCTCACATTAGCAGTCAACACAGATAGTAGCTTTGCAGGCAGAGGTTTAGTCGTTTTAGAGTGAGATAGCATAGGCTCGAGCACAAATTGTGTCCCTTCAGGATGAGTTAGGGCAGTGTCGGGCACAAATTGATATTTCAAGGACTAATAGAGGGACAAATAGGTAGTAGATACAATAGTTGTAGGCATAGATGATCATACCTACTTTAGAGAGGGATGCCTTTAGACATCAGACATAGGCTGGCTGAGACCATTGCTGAGAGGATACAACAGACAACACCATCTGCAGGTACAACAGATTTCTTCAAAGAGATCTGACACAAGAGTTGTAATTTTATAGGGGTAAATATCATGAATTGGTTCCTCCTGAGCAATGAGAGAGTTTTGTACAATCTCATCCTGGTAGATCTCATTCTCGAACTGTGAGCATGGGTGTCATGTAGCCATTTCCTGGAGATAGGAGAGATCCAGGTGCAGGTCCATCAGGTAGAGGAGGTACTAGTTCTATGAGAGCAACAACATCTGGTGGGAGCTCGACATAGCATTTTGTGATGTTCCTTGGACATTGTGTATACACCTTTCATGAGATTGAGGATGTGGTTCCCATGATATAGTGCCCTTTTGGATTTTTGATGTATCTCATCCTACTTTTTGGATATCCTTGTACACGTGGACATATGACATTTTTGATGAGATATGATATGCAGTGGTGATTATAATGCATTTGATTTCCCTATTTATGATATGCAATGTTGTGAATTTATTTAATTTCTATGTGATGATAATGATTATGAAATGTGATGTGATTTATTCATGATTATGCAATGTGATGTGATTTATGATTATGTAATGCAATGTGATGTGATGATTATGATTATGCAATGTGATGTGATGTGATGATTATGATTATGCAATGTGATGTGATTTATGATTATGCAATTTGATGTGATGTGATGATTATGATTATGCAATGCGATGTGATTATTTCAAATGTTCAAGGCCTTAAGCTTGAATAAATGAGTCTGTCCAACTTCCAAAAGTTGTGGGAACACTACAGTAGATTGATATTTTAAGCTTCATAACTCTGACATATTTCCCAACTTTCTTGGAAATCTGAAGAGACTCACTTATTCAAGTGTAGTGGATGACATGATTTTGATGTTGGAAATGATATGCAATGTATGTCCTTTATTATTTTCTTTTGTATTTTCTGATGCAAATATTATGATAGAATGTATGAATGTAAATGAGATGATAATGTTTTCTAAGAAAATGATGATGCAACTGATGTGCAACTAAATGAGAATGATGTGTTTTTTTTGGTTGATGTCCTGTGTACTCAATCCATTAATAATAGAGATGACACCATTGTGAAATTGTTTCAGCATTGAAAAACCCCATAAATACACATGCAATAATAACATGAATGCAGTCTAACTTAACTATGAAAATGTCATTTTCAAAAGTTTTCATTTATATTAACCAATTTGTCATGCTTTTTATCATCATTGGGCCTTTAAAATGTTGAAAGTGAATACAAGCATCGATGGCATATTTTAGACCAAGATGACCTGAGTACTACTTCCATGATGTTTTAAAATTGCAAGTTAACACAAGCATCTAAGTATAATTAAACCAAGATGACCTAAGCATCGCTTGCATAAACAAATAAGAATTAATCTTTTTCCTATGCAAATTCAAAATGTCATCAGTGATACTTTGTAGCGCACATCTCGCGACAACTTGCATAGTAATAATGATAAACTCACAGACAATAGACAAAGAAAAATCATACTCCTTCCTTGCTCCTCTAGTTTGATACATCATCAAGGACTTGAGAGATATGATATCAAAAATCAAAGTAGAACAATTTGAACTTTCATGTTTAACGTGATAAACCCTTGATTTAGAAAGATCATCATCCATTTGAAGTTTGTGTTTGTAACTTTGGTTCGACGACTACTTGCCTGTTGGTTCAAGCTCAAAGTTTATTTGCCCCTAGTGAGTGCAAGATTTTTCCCCCAGTCTAGGGTGAGACACGACCATGACGACCAAGGCCTAACCTAAAAACCTATCCTAGGGGCCTCGAGGGCTGATCAACAAATTAGCCTTGCCTACGTTATACACGCAAAGACAATGTAGTTCGACTGACGACATGACCAAGATTTACAAGACAAAAATATGAACATAACGAACACCTAAAAGACTGACCTAAATGTCTCGAGGGATAATCAAAGATCACCCTTTCCTACGTTCAAAGCTCAGAGACAACGTAGTTTGAATAAAGACTATGTTGTTGACTTTTTGACCCTTTTTTTTTTGGATTTTGACATGTTTTGAATGTTTTTGGATTTTTGATATGTTTTGAATGTTTTTGGATTTTCAATTTTCCAACCTTGAGAATGTACAAGAACCCAATCCAATGCAGGATATGCCCCCAGTGAGATATGATAAGAAAAACTACTTTTTAGAATGGGCCGAGTAATGCTAGGGGATACCATGATACAAACACTAGATCAAGCTATGATGTGAACATGGAAGTGTGACAAATGCAGATATGGAAGCATGATGGATGAATGCTGTAGAGCAAGTCATGTAGCCCAAGATAGATGGAAAGTGCTTATTTTACACAAGGTGCCTATTTTCCAAGTTTTCACGAAGGTACTTGCCCAAAGCGCCACTGAAGTGGTTTTCACTAGAGGACAATTTTTTTTTCTTTACTATTTTTTAATCCTTTTTCTAATTTTTTTGGTATTTTTCTAGGACCTTTACCAATGCATTGGATGAGCTAGGTGTAAAACCTTTTGAGATGGAAGCTATTGAGGGGTTTGACAAATAGACCCCCTTTTGGTGTGGATAACTAATATGATCCTAATCCAAAGACTAATACTATAACAAAGGGACCGAGCCAGTTAGGTTCAAATTTCCCCTTCTCTCGATCTTGTTGATTACAAATATTTTCTTTTAAGACTAAGTCACCCACCTGAAATGCTCTAGGTATTACTCTGTGAAAGGTAGCTCCTAGATATCCTTTGTTGATAAGCTTTTAGGTGATCAACTACATGTCGACGTTCATCCAACAATTCTAATTCTTGTAGCCTAGATACTCTGTAATCCTAGTCTGAAATCATCCCTTTAAGTGACACACGCAGGGATGGTATGCCAACCTCAATAGGTAGAATAGCTTCTGACCCATAGACAAGAGAATAAGGTGTTTCTCCTCTCGGGGTACATATACTAGTACTGTAAGCCCACAATGCCAGGTTTAGTTGAACATGCCAATCACGTCCAGCTTCATTGATGGTTTTCATCAAAATCTTCAAGATAGTCTTGTTAAAGGCCTCTGCTTGGCCATTCCCTTGGGGATAGTAAGGTGTAGAAAACCGATGTTGGATATGGAATCTTTCACAAAGCTCTTGAACATCTTGATTCTTAAAGGGTCGGCCATTATCCGTAATGATAGATTGAGGAACACCATACTGACATATGAGATAATTTAGGATAAATGATGATATTTGTTTCCCAATGATGGTGATTAGAGGAATGAATTCAATCCACTTGATGAAGTATTATGTGGCTGTGATTATAAACTTATGTCCATTGGAGGACAGAGGGGTGAATCTTACCTAGAAGGTCCAATCCCCACTGGTAAAAGGGCCATGTAGCTGTGAATGGATGCAACTCTTGTGTAGGTGCATGTATCAAGTTTCTGTGAATTTGACATTTGGAACACCTTTTGACATATTGAAATGACTCTTTCTCCATGTTCGGCTAGTAATACCCCAATCGTAATAATTTCTTAGCTAAGGTTAAGCTACTTAAATGTGTGCCACAAATACCTTTGTGAACTTCTTGTAATGCGGTTTCAGCTTCATTACGTTCTAGACACTGAAGAAGAGTACCATCCAAACCTCATCTATAAAGCACATCAACTATTAGGGGTGTGGTGAGCCACTTGTCGAATGAAGTTTCCTTTTTGGTTTCAAGATAAGTTAATTGGAAGGGTATTGTCTTGTAGGTAGGTATGGATCTCTCCATAGAGGGAAATTTGAGGGTCGACAATATGGCATATCACTTGGGATTCTAGATCTTCATAGGCTGGGTTGGACATTTTTTCTACCATGAATTCATAATGTCTTTGTTGTTTAGGTATTTGCAAGAGAGAAGCAATGGTGGCCATTGCATATGTAGCTTTGTTTTCTATTCTGGGAGCTTGTGCAAACTTGATCTCAACAAAGTAATTTTTGAAATCATCCACCATCCTCTTGTAAGGCAACAACTTGTCATCCTTTGTTTGATAATCATCATTGACTTGGTTGATGACCAATTGTGAGTCACCATAGACTAGCAATTCTATGATTTCCCATTCAACAACTATCTTGATTCCAATGATCAATGCTTCATATTCAGCTATGTTGTTGGTGCAGGGGAACATTAATCTGTAGGATTTTGGAATTGTGGTGAAACAAACAAGATTCCTGTGCCTGATCCATGTTGTGTATAAGAGCCATCAAAGTATAGCAGCCACTGTTGTGTAGATATGGTTAGGATATCATGATCAGGGAATTCAATGTTCATTGGATTGTTATCTGACAATGGTGCTTCAACTAGTTGATCTGCTATGGCTTGACCTTTAATTGCTTTCCTATCCACATACTAGATGTCAAACTCACTCAATATCATGATCCACTTGGCTAACCTCCCTGTTAAAGCAACCTTGCTGAGTAAGTACTTTAATGGGTCAATTTTTTCAATGAGTTTGATGGTGTGAGTCAGCATGTAGTGCCTTAATTGTTGTGGAGCAAATACAACCGCTAAGATGGATTTCTCAATAAAGGTGTAATTGATCTCATAACCATTTAGGGTCCTGCTAATATAATAGATGGCTCTTTCTTTTCTCGTAGAATCTGCTTGTGCTAATAAGGCTCCCAAAGATATCTTAGTGGTTGCAATGTATAGTAATAGTGGTTTTCCCTTCACTGGTGGTATCAACAAATGCGGTTTCATCAGGTACTATTTTAGTTGATTGAAGGAAGCTTCACATTTGTCATCCCACTTGAAAGAGACATTCTTGTGTAATAAGTGATTAAAAGGATGAGTTTTATCAGCTAGTTGAGCAATAAATCTCCTGATGGACTGGAACCTTCCTTGTAATGATCTTAGTTGGCTGATGTTTTTAGGAGGAGGCATTTCCATGATGGATTTGACCTTTGCAGGATCCACCTCAATGCCTTTAGCTGAGACAATATATCCCAAAAGTTTAGCTGATGTTACACTAAACACAAATTTCTTGGGATTTAACCTCACCTTGAATTTCTCCAATCTTGTGAAGATTTTGTCTAGAATCTCTAAGTGTCCTTCCCTAGTGTAGGATTTTTCCAATAGATCATCTACATAGTCTTCCATAAAAGTATGCATCATGTCATGGAAGATGGTAGCCATAGCTCTTTGATATGTAGCTCCAACATTTTTCAACCCAAAAGGCATCACATTCTAGCAAAAAGTGCCCCAAGGACATGTGAAGGCTGTTTTATCTTGATCTTCAGGTGCTATCTTTATTTGGTTGTATCCTGAAAATCCATCCATAAGTGATAACATTTCGTTCCCAGTAGTCAAGTCTACAATAAGATCAATGTTTGGTAGAGGAAAATCATCTTTTGGATAGGATTTGTTAAGATATCTGAAGTCCATGCATATCATGATGCTCTTATCTGGTTTGGATACCAGAACAATGTTTGATATCCATTCGGCATAGTCAATAGATATTATGAATCCTGCATCTAATAGCTTTTTCAACTCAACTTTCACCAGAAGGGCGATATGGGGATGCATATTTCTCAGTTTTTGCTTTACTAATTTTGTGTTGGGTGGTAAGGATAGATGATGCATAATGAGTTCTGGATCTATGCTTGGCATATCAACATATGACCAAGCAAAGTTTATTTGCCTCTCCTCAAAGAATTTGATGAAACAAGGTTTCTCCTCTTCTATCATGGATTCTACTAAATGCAGGGTCTTCACTATTTCGGTTGTACCAACATTGATGGATTGTGTAGTTTCTATTAGTACTGAAGATCTCTCTTGATAGTGTTTTGGGAGAGTGTCAAACCTTCCATCTCTTGGTGCCTCAGAGAGGTTTTCACCTTGAGATACACTCTTTGTTTTTACTTTTTCTTGATTTAATAGTGCCACCAAATGGTTTTCACTATTAGACCCATTTCCTATATTTTTCATTTTGCAGCTAAAAGGTTTAACACTCCCTTCGTCAGGAGCTTCGTTCTAAGATTAAATGGTAGAACATGTGTCAGGGTTATCAGAACATAGGAAGTTTACGAGGGCATCATCATTTGAAAAGGTGGGTATGTCAAGTGGCTCATTTTGATCCCAATCAATTAGTTCAGGATGCATTAAGGACAAGGAATAATTAGATTGGTCAAGGTCATAAGGTGTAAGCATAAGGATAGCCATGTTATCAAATTGTCCAATGAGGTTTAAGATGTTACTCTCTTCCAATGTGTCTATCTCGCTCGAAGAATGATCATCTTCACTTGAGTCAACAACATATTGTGATCCATATTCAAGTGGTCTAGAACCAGAACTTTGTCCTTTCATACTTATTGGTGTATACTTTTGGATTACATCGATCTCTTTGTCATGGCAAGATTCTTTAAAGAGGGAGTCCCATTCATATTCATTGGAATCTATTTCATGATCCTCAATAGCCTATAGTTGTAATATTCTTTCAATAGCTCTTTGAGTAGCTTCCTCTTCTGAGTCTTCTCTGTATCCTAGTCCTGTTTTGTCCTTGGGATTCATTGTGATGAGCTGTATTGGTTCACTAATGCCTTCTTTTCTTTTACCCAAAGGACCATTTCCTTCATATCCCATCTTTGTCAGGATTGTTTGACCCTTGCCATACTTATCTGTGCATATATTGGACATTGATACCTGTGAAGGTCCTTCATCTTTGTATAACCAATTTAGGACATACCTGTCTTCTGATTCCTCCACTTGAGTGCTTGCTTTTATAAACTTCCCATCAAAGAGCGTGATGGGTTGTAAAGATTATTTTCTTGAGGTGGATGGTTGTCCATGTGACTTAGGAGAAGATGAAAGTTGTGATAAGTATGAAGATTTCTCAAATGAGTATTCCCCCATGCCCTTGTCTTTTATTTGGATCCTTTCTAGCTGTTTTGATAAGGCATCAAGCTTACTTCCATCATTGCATGAAATAGAGTCAACGACCCCTTTGTCTTTTGATTGAGCCCTTTCCTCATTTTGTCTTGATGAAGAACCCATTGGATTTTCTTTGTTTGACGGATCAGAGTTGATGACTTCTCTATTATGTGGTACAAAGGTATCTTGACTTGTTCTGAGTGCATTTCAATATTGGGGATTATTAGAATCGGCAGTAAAGGTGATCTCCTGTCCATTAAAAGGAAATTTCAAGCACTAATGATAGGTTGATGGTACCGCTTGCATTTCATGAATCCACGGTCATCCCAAGAGTATGTTATATGCCAATTCCTTGTCTAACACTTGACACACTATGTCTTTGATGATTGGTCCCACTTGAATGGGTACGATGATCAATCCTTGGGAGGATCTTTCTTCATCATCTTATGATTTTATGGTGATTTTCCTTCTAGGATCAATAACATTTTCAAAATATCCTAATGCACAAACAAGCTTGAGAGTGCAAATATTTAGGCCTGCTCCTCCATCTATAAGGACACATTTGATGCAATGTTTATGGATTAGGACTTCAATGTTGAGACAAATGTTATGTGGATGCGTGGTGGATGCATCATCATGTTCAGAGAATGATAAGAAATGAGGTGCAGTCAAATGTCCCACCATAGCTTGAAATGTACATACTTCCAGATTGTTTGGTATTGTGGTGGCAACTAGAGCTTGTTCCAAGATTTCTTTGTGTGCCGGTGAAATCTTGAGAAGTTCCAATATGGATATTTGAGTGGGTATCTTCTATAACTGATCAATGATGTTATATTGAGTTATAGGAAAAAACATTCATTTTGGACATGGAAGGGGTAGCTCCTTTCAATGTTACCTTGGCTTGTCCTCTTGTAATCACATTGATAGGTGTATTGTCTTTATCGTTTGTGATTTTGATGAAATTAATTCGATTGTCATTCGTGTTAGTGCTTTGATTTCTAGGTACAAGGTCATTGATTTGATGTGAGATGGTGTCATCATTGTGCTGGATTTCAGTAGTGGCATCCTTCCCTTGGCTTCCAATTTCAATGTCTTGGATGGAATTCTCAACCATCTCAATACAATGAATGGTAGAATCATAAACATAGTTTATATTCTTGCCTTTGATATTCGATGTAGAGGACTCTCCCTTTTCATAATTGGGTAAATGGTTCTTGAACACTCCTTGATCACTGTTTGTTTTGGGTCCTTTAATGTGTACCTTTTTGTTATCAATGAGATCTTGGATTGCGTGTTTTAATTGCCAACAATATTTTGTCATATGACCCTTGTTTTGATGATAATCACAGTAATGGGAATCGTTCCACCAAAAGGGCTTGACTTGTGGATCCTAGTTTTGTGCTTCTAGCATTGTGATAAGCTTAGCCTCAGTAAGTTCCTTTAAGGTGAAATCTAAGGATTGTCCCAATGGTGTGAGTTTTCGTTGATTGGAAGGTTTTGGAAACAGTGTTGCTTTAGTCCCCGGATTAGTCTAATTATTGTTTTGGCTAACATTTGGAGTGTTGGGAGGATTTTTGGCCTAATTATTCTTGGTGGCAGGTGTTGTTAGGTTGAATATGGGTTTGGTATTTTGATTTTCAACTATGACCTCATTGTTATTCACGTTCTTGTTTTGTTGCAAAAATTTAGGTTTGTCCCCACTGTTGTAGTTGTTAGAGGAAGTGGATGAGTTGTTTTAATTGTATACCTTAATGAACCCTCTTTTGACTAAGGCTTCTTCAATTTTAATTCCGCTTTCAATCAATTTTTTGAAGGTAGGGGGGCGTAGGGGGCATTGTAATTCCAACCTATAACTCATCTCATCATTTAGGTTATCAATGAAAATCTCTATCTTTTCCTTTTCAGGCACAGGATGAGAATACCTTGTGAACAATATCCTCCATTTTTGCAAGAAAATGAGGAAGGACTCACCCTTTTTCTGTTTCAAGTTGCAAAGGTCTTTCATGGTGATATCATGTTTTTATATTGTAAGAGTATTGAGTGAGAAATCTATTGACCAAATCTTCAAATGTGTTGATGGGGGGTGTAATCTTTGAAAACCATTCAAGGCATGTCCCTCCTAGACTTCGTGGAAATAGTCACATCAAATAAGTTTCCTCATGCACAAATTTTAGACTCATAGTTCAAAATTCCCTTACGTGATCTAATGGATTAGTTGTACCATTGTATTTACCATACTTTGGAAATTCACTATGTTTAGGGAAAGGAATCATGTTGATGGATGGATTAAAGGGATAAGGACAAATGTCCTCGATCAAGTATCGTTTCAAAGTTCCCCTTTGCATATCTAGAACTTGTTGTTGAACATTTTTCATTCGGTGAGTTAAAGTAACCATTTGTTCTATTTCCTTTTTAGGATTTTGGAGAGGTGCTTTTAAGATGTTGATGTCAAAGTCAGGGGGGAAGTTTGACTCCTTGATTGGCTAAAATTAATAGGTATTTTCCCCCATCTCTTTCAAAAATATTTTCCAAAAACTTATGGAAGTTGGGGTCTTGTTCCGCTTGCCGGATATCCTCATCATTTATTTCTTCCCCTTGAGTGTTGTTGAGTCTAGGAATAGGGATTTATTCTGCATCAACCATGTTGCTAGGGATCTCACTATTTTGAGGTTCAATGTTGGGAGTTTCGATATCGAAAGCTTCACTACTCGGACTTCCTGTGTTTTTCGTTTCAAAGTTGGGTGTTCCAAGTTCCTTATCCTTGAGTCTCCTCTTTTGTGATCTTGTTTGGACGGGCATACAAGTGTTATGATTTATACTAAGCTTTGATCTAAGTTTGAAATAGTGCCAAGGATTACAACTAAGTCAAATAGAATGAAAAATTCTATTGATTAGACCAAGTTTGATTTGATTGCATGACATAGTTTTGTGATTAAAGGATGACAAATCCTGAAGATGAAACTAAGTTGTACAAGCAAAGATGTGATGGATATTGATCATTTAGGCACCTTGAAATGTTTAGATCTAGGTTTAGTTTAAAAATTTCCACTTGTATAGGTCTGTTTCGACAATGTTTAGACCTCTAAGGTATGTAAGGAATGATCTTGGACTTGAAGTTTTGACTCAAGAAATGTAATTAAGGTACTCAAAACATTGGAAAAGTCATGGATTTGGACAATAGTACATCATGTATAATTCTAGATTGTTTTTGCAAGCTCTCTTGTAAAAATTGAAGGTTATCCTTTCTCTAAAGTTGTAAAGCATAGACAAACATCTTTGATGTTGTTTTGGACTAAGAGGTTTGATCTCTGGTTTTCTAATCTTGACCTTTTGTGAAATCATCGTGTAAACCACATATTCTGACTCTGTTTTGCCTAAGGAATGGTTGAACACTATTGGAAGGACTGATTTTCTGAAGATGGATGGACCTAAATTACTGACTTGTCTACCTCAATGAATGTAGTTCTAAATCAAGGTTTTCATTTTCAAAATGCAACATTTTTTATGGTGTTTTGTTTGAGTTTCATTTTGAAGACACATCAAGCAGAATATACACTCCTAAGGCTATGTAATACTGTATTCTTTTATATTCCACACAGGTTTTACCCTAGCCGCACTATCTTTAGCAGATGAATTCAAAATCTTGGCTGCATGGGCTTCCCCTGACAGTGCACTCTCTTCTCAAGCCAACCAAGCTTCCAGTCCCCATGAAACTCCCATGGAAAACCAATCACCTCTACTAAAAATTGCGAGAATGTGGATGCCTTGGCAATAACTGTTGCTACACCAAAGAATAGATAAAGGATTTTGGAAAATCTACAAGGGTTTTAATGCAAGCATTCCATTCATGGGGGATAATCCATATGGCGAGAGTCCCTTTTGATCCATCTCGTCGAAATTATCCTCATGATACTTGAACTTTCCTCAAGTATCCACATTTATATCCTGGTTGGAAGTCGCTTGGCTTTAGTGTGTTATCGGTTGGGTCGTTCCCTTGGGTGATTACTTTTTCCCACAAGGTAGGCCCTCTAGGATAAACAAAAGCAAGCAAGTATACCCATAGTTTGATCGATCTTTATTTCACATGAATAAAGAGAGAACTCATGCCATATACTCCACTTACACTCGCACATAAACAAGAATGGGTCTAGCTTTTTGGATCACCCAGTTAAGGGGAGAGCATATGCCTACCATCCATCACATACAAGAGACATGGTGTTCATTAATCCGTTAATTAAGCTATGTTCCTAACTTAACCAAAATGAAACATGATGTTCATTATCCCTTTACTTAAGCTACGTTCCTATCTTAACCAAAGGAAACAAATAAATAACATCCAACCCCTACAATATGTTAGTAGTTTAGGTTTTGAGTCTTTGACAGCGAATCTGGGAAAACCTGTAAATGCATAACATAGAATGTGAGTTTCTGATTTTTGTGACAAACTGCAAGAGGTGCCAAAATAGATACAAGAGGCACCAAAACTCCAAAACAATGCAAAATGGTCTCAAAATAGGTGAAAATGCTCTTTGAACTGCTTGCAAGAGGCGCCAAAACTCTCACAAGAGGCACCAAAACAGGTGCAAGAGGCGCCAAAACTCTAAAAGTGGCCCAAAATGGTCCCGAAACTGGTGAAAATAGTCTCAAAACAACTTGCAAGAGGCACCAAAACTCTAACAAGAGGCGCCAAAACAGGTACAAGAGGTGCCAAAACTCTAAAAGTGGCCCAGAATGATTTCGGAACAAGTGAAAATAGTCTTGGGACAACTTCCAAGAGGCACCAAAATAGGTACAAGAGGCGCCAAAACACTCAAAATAAGCTAGAATGGTCTCAAAACAGCTAAAAATGGTCTATGCGCTGCTTGCAAGAGGCGCCAAAATAGATACAAGAGGTGCCAAAACTCTAAAAACAACCCAAAAATGCCTCGAAATAGCTCATAATTGCCTCCAAATAGATGCAAAGCATTCCCAAGTCATAAACCTTGAACCTACAATCATGAAATCATAAAAAAAGTTAGCAATAAGTGAGGCAAAGGCCTCACGGTGGGTGCCATTTTGTGCACGTGTTGAATGTGTAGAGTGGATTCTAATGTCAACAAAAACCTTAATGAGATGGTTTACATTCAAAGTTTGAAGCAAGTAAAACTACTCTATTCGTAATACAATCAAATCTTTCAAATACGTATAATTGTCCTCTATTTCTAGGGATTTATTAAACCATTTGGCCCTTAGATTTCTATGGGCACAAAAGTTGTTAAAATGACTACTTAGAAAATGAGATTTGATGCTTCATATGCAAGCTAAGATGATTTCTATGTGCAAATGTGTGCTGGAATGATTAGTGGTATGCTTCTAAATGAAACAAAATGATGGAAAGGATAATGGATGCAATGATAAACGAATGATGATGTTGATGATAGATGAACAAGTGGAGATGAGTGAGATGATATGAAACTATAGTGAACTATCCATGATTATGCATATGCTCAAATGAAAATATAAAACAAACTAACCTAAAATGTAACTATGATGCAATGGGGATGATAAAATGTAACTATGAAGCAATTAATTAATCTAAGATGAGAATGCAAAGTAACACATGATATGAAAACTAAGTATAAGACTCCACAAAAGCTCCAAGCTCCTACGAAAAACCTGCATGGTAACAATATTCAAAGTGTGGATGAAAAATGGCATTATAACACTATTCCAATTTGTATTTCAAAATAGCATTATAAAATTACTCAAAAGGTGGATGATAAAGGTGAAGGCAAGAGGGTGTATTTATAAGGTTTCTCAAGCATTTTGTGAGGTAGCACCCATCAACGGTCTAGATTCAAAGGAGAAATGATAGACGGTGGAGATGAAAGGAATCAGGATGTTGTCCCCTTGAGCAAGGACAATATACCATGTGTGTGGAGATAATCCCTTGACCAATTGGAAGCATGTCAAATGTATGGGGTTCCCAAGTGTGTGAAACAAAGACCCATGTGCTCCAAATTTGTTGGAAGTGTGGGGGAATAAAGCCATGTGATTTTTCTCATTGGTGGAAGTGTGTGTGAGGATAATTATAATTAATAATTAGGCTTATTTATTTTCATGTGACCTTTATGAGGTGGCAAATAAAAATTTGTAGAAATGTGCTCTAATTCTTAATCGAGATTAAGGAAGGTTAATTAAATAAACATGTGTAGGGTATTTTGTTTAATTAATTATTTAGAAGAATGTGAATTAGAAGAATTAAAAGGAAAGTGAACAATATTAATAAAGTAAGACTTTATTTATATGTAGTTGAAGCATTAATCAAATAGGTTGTATTTAATTAATTGAATATGATGACTGTTTTCAGGTGTATACATTTTGCCCCTCTTTGAAGTGATGTGTTTACACGTTACTTCAAAGAAGATTTTGATGTCAATGCTCAGATGATGTGAGATTTTGATGCCCCAGGCGATGCAAGATTTCGATGCCCCAACCTTTGAATTTAAGGTATTGATGGATATTATGCCCCCTCGAGAGATAAATTGGTGAATATAAGGATGTGAAAATGAAATGTTGAATGTGTGATAAGTGTTGTGATGTTGCAATGATGATCCAATGTCGATTCAATGAAGGTTTGATGTCAAAGATGATTTATCTCTCGAAATTGAGTTGCAAGCTCTTTCTTTGAATAGTGTTGATTAATTACCCCTCCCTTTTGGTAAAAAATGGGAAATAAATCCAACCATAATTCCCTCCATTTTACCCCTAAAAGGTGGAAATGGTAAAATGGGATTCATTTTTACATTTTGAGTTTGGAGAAGTGGAAGATTGCAGAGCTTAGAGGAAGATGGTGATCCCATACCGCAAGCATTGTTTCGAGCATCTTCACCAACCTGATCAGCCTGCTGCCTCTGGACTGACAGTACACTTTATGAGAAACCTCTTTGTTAGTCATTTTCTTGCCTTTTAGAAGCATTTTGAATGTAATAGATAGATGTTGTAGCTTATGGGATGTCATTTATGCACTTTTGGGTGATGTTTTTGTTGTTGAGTTTTTTTGAGCATGTTTAAGAGTTTTGGAACTTTTGGGGTCCCAAATAGCGCCTCTTGGAAGCTTCAAAATCAATTTTTCATGTGTTTTAAGAGTTTTGGCGCCTTTGGGGTCCCAAATGGCGCCTCTTGCAAGCTTGAAATTTAAGTTTTTGGCCTCCAACACTGTTTTGGCACCTTTGGTGTCCCAAGTGGCACCTCTTGCAAGCTTGAAAATGGAGGTTTTTGAAGTTAAACTATATTTTGGCGCCTTTGGGGTCCCAAGTGGCACATCTTGTTGCTTTGGAAAATTTTCATCCTTATTGATTTAAGGTGGTTTAGCTTGTCATTTGACCTGTTTTGCAGGGTGTGATTGTGGTAATCCCTCGAGGTGATGTTCGCAAGATGTCCTTGAAGCCTAGGAGTCATCGGTTTGTCATGTTTTGGATTGATTTCAGTCAGATTATGGTATGTCACGATTGTTTGATTGATGTTTTACGTGATGATTTGATCTCATGATAGGTGAGAATCAAATGATAGAACTAGTGTTGTATCATCCTCATGATAGGTGAGGAACAATACTAGGATTGATAGCATATCGTCCTCATGATAGGTGAGGAACGATGGTAGGATTGATAGAATATCGTCCTCATGATAGGTGAGGAACGATGGTAGGATTGATAGCATATCGTCTTCATGATAGGCGATGAGCGATGGTAGGATTGATAGCAAATCATCCTCATGATTGGTGAGGAACGATGAGTTGATTGATAGCAGATCGTCCTCATGATAGGCAAGGAACGATGGGTTGATGGATTGAGATGTTGATTGTTCTGATTGATTTGATTGTCCTGATTGAACCTAATTTGATTAACTGCACATTACCTTGAATAACTGATAGTATTGATTGAACATGACATTGATTGA
>VDFB02105785.1:272533585-272672534 GCA_007258455.2 Sequoia sempervirens | reverse complement strand
AGCAAAAAAAATTTGCCTTCTGGTGCAACTTTTCTCAAATAGAGCATGCCATATATGAAAATATGGGTTTTTGGCCACTCTGAATCCAACCGTGAGGTCCGTTTGGGCCCAAAATGCACCCAAAAAATGGAGTTACCCAGATCCTCAAAAAAAACAACCAGAAAACTTGAAAGCCAGATCTAACCCTCGTAGCTCCAAATTCTTCAGAAGACGAATAGGAAGCAGCAGGTCTGGAGCTCTGATACCATGTAGAAGTTGAGAAAGCCAACTTCACAGACCTCGAAGATCCCCTGCATGCAAATAACCTGTCACAGAAAGAAGAGATGGAGACAAACAAGCAAGGGTGCTCTGAAAGCTGAAAAATGTATACATCCAAGAGAGAGATAAATTACAATGATGAATCCTTATAAAAGGATATTGTGCAACCCTAAAAGAAACCCTAATAGGTAGACATTTAATAATTAATATAATTATTAAATGTCAAAAAATGCAAACTAAAGTGAAATCTTAAGAGAGGAATAAAGGTAATTTAATCAACATGATTAAATTAAAACCTTTACTCTAACATACCTCCCTTTGGTAGTATTGTTTTGTTGGTCCTTGTTGGACCTAAGTCTGTAAACTTGTTGTTTGACATAATCCCAGGGTCCAAACTCTTTAGAGTGTAGCTGGGTATCCCCTGGTTAGTAGCTATGAACGCAACTCCCTTGATTGTGCATAAATGTTTTAAGTTTATTCATGAGGGTTCAATACATGTGATCCATGACACCAGTTATAGACTACTGGTTGCACGTGGCAATTATTCTTTAGATCACTTTTGGCCTGCACCCATTCATCCTCTCTTTCCTAGAAAGGACCTCTTGTACTAGACTTATCAAAAGTACAAGAAAGGGAACTTAACACCTAGAATGAGGTACCCTCCATCACCTTATGTTGTTTCACATAGGGCATGCCTAAAAGCTGACAATGATGCTACCAAGGCTCATAGAAGAGAAGAAGAGAAGCCCTCTCAGGTCCCTCTTCTTCTTCTTCTATTTTTTAGCCTGATGCTTCCTCTCGCCCTACTATGGCATCATCAGATTCTACTTCGTGTTTGCGGGAGAACCTTATGGTGCCTACTTGGAAAAAGCCCAAGCATCCTGCATTCGAGGTTCTTGTTCTTCCCATGGAGCCTAGGCCCATTCGATATGGCAAAAGGAAAGGTCCCCATGGGGAATCCTCTATGTCTCAACCTCCATGGCCTCCCATCGCTCCCACTCCTAGAGTAGTGAATGGGAAGAGGCCTACCGCTGAGACGCTAGAGATGACTCCCCCTGTTGTTTCTCAATCTCTTCCTCCAGCTCCCGTTCAGGGGTCTTTCCCTCCACCAAAGATGGTTGTGATAGACACCCCTATGGTTGAGCAGGAGCCTTCTGTCCTCCCACAACTCCCGACCTCTAACTTGAAGAGTCGTAGAAACTGCCTTGTGCATGATTGTAAGTGTTGGTGAAAGGCTTTGGTGGATGAGTAGGCCACTTTGCAGACAAAGGAAAAGGAGATGACCACCTCTACTTCAAGTCCTCCTAATGCATCCTCCTCTCTCCTCCCCTTTGCTCATGTTCAATTGAGTTTATTATTACTTCTGGACCCAACTGTGAGTGTGAGTGCACCTGAATCTAAAAAGGTGCAGGTGTTTATCACTCCTTTAGCTAAGCCACCCTTGTTGATGTCCCTTCTAGACATCTCACCATTCCCTAAACCCATGGACATACCAAATACCTCGGTGGTGTTCATTGCGGTTTTCTCCTCCTCCTCTTCTACGCCTCTTGCCTCATCTGTAGGGAGTTCACATCCCTCGACGAAGCTGAAGGTAGAGGTTGGAACTTCTAGCAATGGGGGCATAAGAGGATCCCACCTTCTCTAAAGGGTGGTCCTGTGCTAGCTTGTTCCGTACTGGTGGTGGAGCAAGTTCTAGCTTTCCCTGAGTTTGTCACTGCTCTTGATTCACTTGATGATCCAAGCAATGAATCTTAGGTGTCGTCCTCCCTGTCCATTGAGGTATAACATTGCACTTCTTGAAAGTGCATGTTCAACTCTCTAGATGAAGTTTCGGCCTTGTCAGTGATCTTCACAAAATTGCTAACCATAGCTCCACAAGATCCTAGCAGAGAAGACCTTGCGGGGGATTCTTCCTAAGCCCTTGTTGTGGGAGGGTTAGAGGTTCCTTCCCTTAATATTCCACCATTGCAAGCTCATCCTCCTTCCCCTTATAATGATCCAAATTGGGAAGTGCACGACCTCTTGGTCGATGAGTGTTAGGAGGACTCTTCTTTATCTTTAGATTAGGGATTGTGTGTGTTTTGTGATGTGTTCCCCCGTGCTTGCGTTATGTGTTCCTAGATGACCCTTGCCACCCTTGTTGGTGCTTGGATACAAGAGTGATTTTGTGTCGTAAAACTTCTTCTATTTTTATCATCATTCTTCCTCTGTTATGTGTTTTCATTTTCAGCAAATTGGGGACGATGCAAAGCATTGGGGGAATTTAGCCTTCCCCTCCATGTCGACCCAATTTTTTAATTTTTAGTTTGTCTTCTCGTGCATTCTTCACATGGTCTGATATAGTAGGGGGTTAATGACAATTCATCTATATACTAATATAATATATATATATATATATGAGCAGCTATGACCCCAAAATATCATATCACCCCTATGTCTCTTGTTCATGCTTCTTCTCTTTCCCTCTTTTATCCTTCTCTCTTCTTTGCTTAAGTTTTCCCTCATATGTGTGATAACCTCGCTTTCACAATGTTTCAATTTTTTAGAAAACACATTAATTGCTAATGAATCTTTTCTCAAAAATCCCTATAAGCTTTTTCAAAGATCACATTCTTGACTTGGACCCCTAATGGAACGCCTATCCTTCATCATCGATTCATGAAGAAAGAACTTGAGAAATTTCCTTTGAGGTGGGAGCAACCTTTTCCTGCGAGAGAATCCTTGATTTCCCCTCGCGAGGGGACATTTCCTTCCTTTCGAATTCCTTGATGAAGTGAACATATTTCGAAAGAATTTCTTGATGATGAATTGGTTTGAGAAAAATGTCTCTTTTACACTTTCAAACAATGCATCCCTTGAGTGGACCCCTCTTCTTTTGAAGGGTTCTCGAGGGACCCCTTTGAAATCCTTTCAATTTGATGACTATTTGTGTGACTGTCTACTTGTTTCCCTGTGTGGCAGGCTTTTGTTTCTTGGCATGTTTTATTTGTGGATTAACATGTTGCTTTGAAGGTGCACCTCTGAAGCCACTTTCCATTCCAACTTTGCAGAGTCCCTTTACATCTGGGCTTCCTTCCTGAGAGAGAACTTAGGGTTTGCCTTCTTGCAGGTCTGCGGGTCTGTAAGGCACTTACTTCACTGGGCTTCTTTCATGAGAGAGAACTTGGGGGTTTCCTTCTTGCGGGTCTGTGGGCCTGTGAGACACGTTCATCCTATGGGATTTTTCCATCATTGGTCTGAGGGACTTCGGTGTACTTTGTGCAACTTCATAGTTATGTGGGGCTATGGAGTCCTTTTGTTCAAAAATCCCCAAGGAGAGTACCTGTGGAGTCCTTTGCCTGCCTTGTGCTTTCAATTTTTCCAGATCATGGTCTGCTTCCTCAACGGTTCAGGTATACATTCCTAACCCTACTAAATCTTCGATCTAATTTACCGAATGCTCATCAATATGTGTGCTTGCTAAAGTGGGGGAAAAATGTATAGGAGTGAATTTGTACCCCTTAAGAAAATTCCCCTTTCACATACCCTCACCTTAGAGAATCAAATCCAAAGGAAAAATTCCACATCACCCACCTGCCTTCCATCCACTTGGACTTCGTCTCCTGCATCAGTGAGAGAAAATTTATTGGGGACAAACGTGCGGTGTGCTGATGTCTACGCACTGTGTTGCCATCTCTGATGGATTCCCACATCTGAAGTTGGTAGAGGCGTTACACACCCGATTGGGGTCGAATTGTAACGTCCCCCCTCGACCAATTGACTAAAAATTCCTTATTCCTTCTCATCCCAACTTCAAAAAGACTCATTATCACTTAATTTCACCCTCTAGACATTCACATTCAATCTCTTATCATTTTCCACTTCACTTCTTCACTCTCAAGCAACATTCCAACATTCCATTGTGAGCAATGCAACAACTTTGAAGCTCCATCAACTCCACATTGCAATTGTGAGGCAAGCCATAGAAGTTGTGGGCTTGGAGTCTTGTGAGACCTCCCTTCATCATCGTTGCGGATGTGGTGACTTTTCCAAGTCCATACCTTGTATTCTCCTCCATTGGCTAGTGGGATTTTGGGTGGAAGTGGTAACACTTCACTCCTCTCCTTTGTGATTTGATAGAGTAGCATAGTATTGTTTTGTAGTGTTCATTGCAATCATTCATTCTTTCTACTTTCTTTATCATATATTCTACTCTGTTGCTTTTTGGCTGTCCGTGGAGGTGGAAACACCAAAACGGGGTTTTGAATGAGACAGGCCCCTATACAGCCCCAACAATTTTCCCTCTTTGTTGTGTGTAGGTGAATGTGCGTGTGGAGCTAGTTGGTGAACATGCACTTTTGTGAGATTATCTTCATCACCTTAGCTTTCATTACTTGCTTTATCACCTTCATCTCTATTTCTCATACTTTCTTATTCTATTTTTCTCATCACAATCAACTAGCTAGGCTATTAGTTAGTTTTTAGGCACTTTGTATTGTATTTGGTGTTTTTTGGCCATACGGACACTAGCGTTCCTGAGAGATGCCAACACACCACGCTATTGTCCCAGATCTATGCTGCCATCCTCGAACAAAGAGTTGTTTGAGGTGCAGTACCGACTCTAAAAAATAGCTCGCCTAGCCTAAATCTGAACTTTGGGTCTATAGAGTGATAAAAGTAAGTTATATAGTGCTCTTCATTCTTGATCCTCACCCCAAGACATCCTTTAGAGTGACGTAAGTTAGGGCAGCCCTCCACTCTCGACTCTCCATGACCTAGAGCCTTAACATGGTTGGTCACCCTCTCTTACAAAATCCATGAGAGGTGTTTAAGCCATGTCACAAACCTAAGCACTGTGTTGCACAACACAAGGAGACCAAGGGTGCACACCTTGCAAAAATCCCCCTAGTACAAGCGAGGGGTTTGAACCCGTGACCCAAACTCTGTCACCAATTGTTGCATAGATAGTTGTTGTTGCACCAAAAGATTGACCTGTTAATGCCTGATACAACCACTAGAGTTAATGATTCCATGAGAGGTGGTTAAGCCATGTCACAAACTCGAGAATTATGCTACACAACACAAGGAGACCATGGGCACACACCTTGCAACACTGTAAAGAGGAGCATAAGCTTCTACTTGATCACATCTATGATGACCAAAATATTTCAAACTAACTACATCTAGTGAAAATATTCTCCCATTATAGCTCAATGTGTGTCCAATCATTGTGATTTAAACCTCTCATATTGATACAAAAGATAAAATATCAGTAATTTTCATTGAATTTAACTCTACTCTTGTCAAATATATTTGTGTGGTAATTTTTAAGACCATGAATCTTACAATCCTTATGTACCATGAGATGACCTCCCCTTTGAGGCCATGGGGAATTATGACGACATTGTGAAATTACCTAAAAGTTTCTAAAGCCTTTTTCAACAAATCAATTGCATATTGTCATTATATTCCATGGTGTCACTTATGTTTGAGGCATATTCTTGATTGGTTTATGTATCCCAACTATTCTTCCACATTGTGAAATATACAAATCTCATTTTATCATTTCCAACTATGATATCTAACATAGATTTTCCCTTCATTATGCATTGATAGATGCCCAAGTTTTCTCGACAAATCTATTATGTACATTTTTGCAAATCATTTCATGGTATTTATAAATGCACAATTTTTGGCATATCATATGGAAGTGACATTGGAAAGAAAATCTATATTTTGAATAAGAATTCATAACCTATCATTTTAACTATATGGTATTGTAAGAAGTATAGAGATTATCTTAGTGAAGAAAAGGTTGTGTCTTTACCATTGATCTATAATTATGACAAGGTTAAATGATGGGTACCATGGCAAGTGAGATACCACATAGTTCAAGGATTCATGTACCCTTCAAAACAACTATTTCAACTTTATCAATAACTCAAATCTTTCTTTGGTATGTATTTAAAAAAAAGGATTTGAGATTCTCAATCATATAGTACCTTAGATTTATGGGTTGTAGGAGATTTTATTACTTGAATCATATACAATTTTTGATTAGAGGTTATTATTTGAATCAGATATAGTTTCCATGTTGGAGAAAGTGTAAGTTTTAGCATGAACATCATTATTGATTCACGTGTCTTCACAATACCTCAACTTTGGCCTCTAGTGAAAATTGATTCCTCGTCAAAAGTATTCCATACAATTGCATATCTATTATGCCACTAATAATATATATAGTATTACAAAACTAAGTCTTGATAGGGAGACAATCGACGGAAAGGCATGCATTGTTGTATTGAGACTCTATGGCCCTTCTTTCTTTGTCAAGTGAACCGTCTTCATTATGTGAAATTCCAACCTCAATACCTAAGAAGATGATGACAATGTATGGAATATACACTTTAAAGCTAACCAAAAAACATCGACAATTTTTTAAAAAAATTGATTTATATTTTTGGAATGATTATTCAAACTAGAAACCTTTTAGGGATGGTTGGTGGCACAAGTTTAGCTATAGGTTCACATATGTATTAATCAAAAAATTCCTTCTACAAAGTTAAATTGTTCCTCATATATTAATATTTCATTAAAATTATTATAAATTATTGGGATTTTTCAACAAGACGTTGATGTTGGTCGTGCCCATAAAAGGATATGAAAATCACAGTAAAACCTATCTTGGGAATTGGACATTCCAGTAGGTGACCAATATCTCTTTATGGATGTTCATTTACTTGTCAAACCAGGGAATGTATACTTTGAATGGTGCGGCACAATATATGCACTAAGAACTAGTTTCGGTCACAACTTAACAGAAATAAATACTTGGAAAGAATTCTATCTACGCTACAGGAAGGCAATGCAAAGTTCTTTTAACTCAACCATGATTTAACAAAAACAGAAATCATAATAGCTACGACTGAAACTCAAACTATGAACTGGCCTTATGCTGCAGGAACAGGCACAGGGATGGATTCCCGATGCTGCAGGAGCAATACAAGACTGAGTTTGTACAAAAATTTTAAAGATGAAATCTAACTGATGATCAATAGAAAAAGAACAGCTAACTAACTAGCTACAGATACTTACTAAGTGGGCCCATTAGCAAGCATCTACTAATTACGCAAGTGCTGAACTCAGAGCTTCATCAAACTTTATTCATAAACTCATAATGGTATACATCACTTTGTTGATATGAAAACTAGCAACAAACTCTGTCTCGTGTCATACAGATTCTGCTTTTTATTACTATCATACTGACTCTTACATGATATCTGTTATCTCCCTATCACTATGCTTCTATCTAACTTCTAACCATCTTCTTCTCACTCGCGCAGGAGGAGCACTTATTTAAAATCAGGAGAACAACTAACTAACTACCCCTAACAAAGAAAGATGTGGAAGTAAAGTGTATCCCAAAATCAAGGAATAGACTTCATAAATGAATTTATCCATTCAACCCGATCCATAGAGAATCTAGTGCTCCACTCTTTCTAGACTAACTGTCATTAAAAATCCTTCCCAACGGTTTCGGTCAAAGAGTCTTCGCCAGAGCTTCCTCGAAGTCATACAGGAAATAGACTTTACTGCAAGGCCGAGATCAGCTGCGCTTGACTCGATCATACTTTCTCCAACAACCTGCAAAACACAGGGTAACAGATGAGAAAGAAAAGGCGCATGGCACATACACAATATCCGTTCATTAATCACATATTTAAATCTATTTCATCATTCAAAAACTACATGCGATATACCAGTCATTTAGGGAGTCAACAGGTAATAAATGTAGACAAGTCAACACAATAGGCTACAGGAACATGAAAGTGTTTTGCTACAAGATATCCCCATAAAAGGTTTTCAAAAGAGTTTAAACAACCATGAATAACAAAAGTAAAGGTATTAAAAGTTCATCATAATATCCAAACTATGAGCACATTTTGGGCTCATCAGATGTGTCTTAAACTTGTTCCTTCAACACAAATATAAGGGTCAATTGTGAATATATTCTCTATACTAGTTGAGTTAAATTAGGTTGGAGAATTTTTCCAAGTAATATGATCTTGGGTCATGGTTGTTATGTCTCAATTTTATTGAAAAGGTATTTAACCTATTTATGAGTTACACGTCTTATAAAGTTGACTCATATGAATATGATCCTACTTGTATGTGTGAGTTCTATGAGTTTGAACATGGATTGAAATGATTGTTGACTGTTTTCTTATTACTAGGTTTTAAATAAATCTATCATCTAATTTGAAGTGTATTTTACCTAAGTTTGTCAAGAAGTAGTCTTTAGTGCATAGGAACTTTTTTTGGATTAAAATTATAGAATTTATATATTGTAGTCAAGGCTATAAAGTCATATTTTTGGGTTGAGATACATATTCAAAGAAGTCTATGGTATTTTTGTATCTAGTATATTTTTTATATCTATGTTAAGATCTTGATAGTTATAAGCCTAAGAGAGATTTTAAAACTAAAACATTCATTTTTTGTGTCTAGGTTTATTTTTAAAGTTGGAAGGTGAATTCCAAGAATGGTGATAATATACTCATTCTTAACAAAATAAACATCCAAGTTTACATAATTCTAATCTAGGTTACATTGTGGGTCCATAACCCATAGGTCTTAGGATTATTTTTTAATTGGTGAAATATTAAGCTATTAGAATACATTAGTTAAAATAATACAATTTTTTATATTATAAGGAGCAAAATTGTTTCTATTATCCTTAAACATGGGGACATGTCAAATTTTTATAAGGGGAGTGTTACCTCAATTTTTGTCACCCCTTTGTAAACCTCGTAAAATTTTAGAAAAGTTTTATCACTAGTTTTCAAAACCCCGTTGGGTTCCGATGAGGTTATCCTAACATGTGTTATCTCACTGATTTTAAGTTAAGGTTTATCATGTCTTTTATGTGTTGGTTTTACTTAAGCTTTGCTGACTTTTTTGTCTCCCGTAAAGTTACTCAGAACCTTGTCGAAACCTAACTAGGTTTTCATTGCAACTTAGTCTAAAGCCGAAAATAAGTAAAACAAGTTATGCAGAATTAGGGATACTATAGTTAGAAGAATTTTAGAGCTTTTTGAAGGTTTAGAAACCTTTTTTGAAACCTAACAAGGTTTCAAAAACCTCATCGGCCTCCAACTAGGTATTCACAACTAAGCCTAGAGCTCACATAGTTTGAGAATTTTAGTTTCAACGCGAGTTTTCAAGAAGTTTTGAGGAATTTGAAGGTAATGAAAAATAATTTCTAAACTTCCTTGAGGTTTCAAAACCTTTGTTGGAACTTGACAAGGTTTCAAAACCTTCATCAAATCTCGATGAGGTTTCCACAACCTTAATTAAGGCTGACAAAGTTACTTCTATAAGACTATATTGTTCAAGGGATGGTCTTAATAAAGTCTCTTGGTGATTGTAAAAGTTTTGAAACCTTTGTTGAAATTTGACAAGGTTCTCAAAACTTTTTTTTTTACACACTTATAGCCATTATTTTTCAAACTTTCAAAAGTGGTAGAAGTAAATGTTGGATGAGAAAGATTACATGTACCAAATTCAAGGAACACCATTAATGTTCATCCCTTGAATTAATTTACCTAAGTTATAAATACATTATTAATACCCATTTCAATAAGTAACCAACATGGATTATTGAAGTGAAAGAAAGGGGAGATCATAAGGCTCACGACATCAAATTTTACTGTGACAATTGTTGTGAACAGAGTAAAGGTGTTTATCAAGATCTCTTCTAAAATTCATGGTGTACTAGAGATTGAATTAAGATAATCGATAGGATATAGACAATGTATTATAAATTGACTAGCAATTCAAAAATCTTGTAAAGCCCTAATCTTTTTCTCAGAATCTCACATTTCTTGTGGTAAAATGAAGTTCAAATACTTAGAGTATGAGCATTCATCAGGTTTGACCAGTACCATCTCAAATATTGGAGACAGTAAATTAGGGAATGTGACTCTACAAGAATTTTGGGAGAGAATTGGAAGAGAAAATAAGGCTCCTACTAAACAAAGATTAATTGAGAGTGGTTTATTACACGTAGCTACATTCCTTGTGGCTGTAAAATGTATAGATTTGGTTCTTGAATGCATAAATAATTACAACCCATAAAATTGAGAGGTAAGAACCAGTGACAATAGGTTGGTGGTTATGCCGAATGATGCTACTTTCAACACCTTTCTTTGACTACCTTAGAGATATGCCTTTACCACCATCAATTATATGGAGCTTACCAACGTTATATTGAGAAGATCCAATGTAGAAATACAATTGCTCACAAATGGTTTAAATAGATTTATTACAAGTAGCGACATTCCTTGTGGCTGTACAATGTATAGATTTGGTTCTTGAATGCATAAATAATTACAACCCATAAAATTGAGAGGTAAGAACCAGTGACAATAGGTTGGTGGTTATGCCGAATGATGCTACTTTCAACACCTTTCTTTGACTACCTTAGAGATATGCCTTTACCACCATCAATTATATGGAGCTTACCAACGTTATATTGAGAAGATCCAATGTAGAAATACAATTGCTCACAATTTCTGTTTAGGTAAATCCCAATCACCTAAGAAGTTACATAGATCTCTTTTCGTTGATGAAATACCATACATTATAGTCCTCCATAGACTAAACGGAAATAAGAATGCAAACAATTTTGAGGAATGGATGTATTTGTTCATCATTGTGATAATTCATGGGAAATGATTCATTGATTGGGGCACTTTAATTAGTAACCAAATTCATGTGGAAATCACCCACTTCCAACTACATATGGATTTTTATATTTCATCCTACCTTTTCTACGTTGTTTCTTGTACAAGGCCTTGGCTAGGACTTTGTATAATAGATGTCTCTAATGATTCTATCTAGATATATGATTATTAAAATTAACTACAATTGGAAATAAGCTATATGGATTTTAGGAGGGTGAATGATGCCTTCACCATGAGAGTAACTAGAGAAAATTAAGGGGACATGGGTTTGAGAATAACCCCTGAGGTGAATCAGTTAATCGAAAATTATGACAACTATTTCATTTAGTTTCAAAGATTCACTTATATAAGGGTTGGAGGGTTTGATGGATTACCATACAAACTACCAAATATGTTGATGATAATTTTGTACTTATTGAAATATGTACGTAAGTAGTTGAAGTTATAAAGAGGTTCCATGAAAGGAAAAAGGTGGAGATACCTTTTCCTAATGGCTTATCATTGTTGAACGCACTAGAATACTGAGAGGGGGGTGAATCAGTA
This sequence comes from Sequoia sempervirens, assembly GCA_007258455.2. Taxonomy (NCBI): domain Eukaryota; kingdom Viridiplantae; phylum Streptophyta; class Pinopsida; order Cupressales; family Cupressaceae; genus Sequoia; species Sequoia sempervirens. The sequence goes on along the minus strand of VDFB02105785.1, from coordinate 272,661,009 downwards.
TGCTTCAAAATTTAATCCCAATTAATCATTCCACTACTTGAAAAAAAATAGGAAAGAAGATAAGCACACACAAAAGAACACAAATGACGCCAAATTTACATGGAAAACCCCATAGGGGAAACACCATGATGATAAATGCTGCTAGGAGCTACTATCCTAATCCAGTCTCACAAGTAAATAATAGTTAAAACTTTGATTTGGGACTACAACCCAAGGAAGCAACTACTCCCCAACTTTTTTTTAGGGGTTGAAACCCAAGGAAGCTACGATTCCCTAAATGAAAGAAATAACAACTAAAATATGACTGATTTTATGGATTCAATGACAGAGTCATCAATTCTACACATTAGGTATGTAGTGGATCTTGTCACACTTTTCTCATGCACTCATACATATTCTCATACTTCCATCATATTCTTCACATCTTTTATCTTCTATATATATCATCTACACACTTGTAAAATATAAATTTAGTTGGCCATAAACAAGAAATTATGAACTTGGTAGCATATCAACCTACATCTTTATTGGCGGTATACAAAAATTATAAAACATTATTTAAAATTCTTCCATATGAGTCAAAATGACCCATACAACATCTACAAACAATCAAACTCCTCTCAATCTTGAATTAGTGGTGCACATCACCAACATACCCTAGTCGACCTCAACAACAACATAACTAACTTGAAAAATTTGTGTGGTATTGGAAACAAGAAATATCTTCATGTGCTTCATACCTTGAACACTATAAGACATGTGGAGTGTTGAAAAAACCTCATACCACTAATCTACACACACGTCTGCTGGCGCAAGTAATCAAACATAAGTTTTGTTGAAGATTAGGCATCCAAAACCAACTGTAACACTCTATTACTTGAAAACTAAACTTGTGAAGCATCAAATCACTTGAGTCTTCAATATAGTATGCATTGGACATCACTAATAATTACGTCAAAACTTCTTGGCCAAATATTTACATCCAGAGGAATGCAGAGCATTCAAATAAGCCTTCATAATCACTTTGCTCTGCCATAGCACAAACAAAAACTCTCACTTTTAACTTTCATTGCAAAAGGTATAATGACATGAAACCATGGATATAATACCTTCATATCTCCATCAAATTATCTTCATAACCACAATACTAAATCTTTCTCTATAGAAGGATGCAAACCAAAACACTGTGTCTCTGACTTAGAGAATATATTGTGAATGCATTAGACACAACTTCTTGAACTTTTATTAAAGTGTGGTACACCAAAATGGAAAGATATTATTGTAGCCAATTTGAAAACACATTTGGACTTTTGTACCCACCTCCACATCATACTTAGGAAACAACTGACTACAAATGTTGACTTGCACCACTTAGATATCTCTTCACATCAACTATCTTTAGAGCATATACAATCTTCAACACACTTTTGACATCAATGAAAACCAATATTATCAAGCTACAACAATCACATTATCACTGTAATTCAATGTCTGATACTTTGAACATTGAAAAAGACTTGGTTAAATTCGCCATGCAATTCTATCAAAAAAATTCCCTTTTGACAGTCAAAATCTTGTAAAGAATAACTTATAATTGGGTCTAGGTTTCTACCACATCCTAGAATTGGAGGATTATTGGGTAGAATGTATTGACAAACAAGAGGTGAGGAGGTAAGGATGGGTTAGGTTGTCATTAAGGCAGATTATAAATTTTAGATTAAATTGGGATATCCAAGGTATTGAAGATGATGAATCTAACTTAGTAGATGTTGGTATATGGAGCCTAATCAGACTCAGAGGTTAAATTTTCCCCCACTTTTATCAGCGTGGTTTCCCTCCAAATTATTTAACGAGGGTTTGGGGGCAGTGCCCCCAAGACAAGGTCAAGGGGCAGTGCCCCTAGCATGCTCCTTTTCGTGATATAGGGCGGGGTTGAGGGGCAGCAGCCTTGCGGGGGCTAGGGGCAGTGCCCCCGAAACCTCACATTTTTTAATTATTTTATAAAAGCGTTGGGAGCTAATTTTTCTATTGGATAACATAAAAAACCCTATTTTGTAACTGTATACCTTGATATTTTATGCTACTCTAAATGTGTGAATCTAACTAAGAAACATGAAAGACAAAACACCAAGGACACCTCAAGATTAGCCAAAAGAGAGTTAGAATAAGAAAGGAAATAGATAAACAAAATAGGACAATATCACCTTCCTTATTGTTGGTTGCTCCTTGATTAGCCTTCGATTTGAATAGCTTGTGTGCTCCTTAGATGGTAGATTGAATGACTAAAATGCAAGATTCTATAGGCAAGATGACTAGCAAAGATGATTAGTTGATTGCAAATGCTTGAGGATTCAAATGGACAGCATGTGGGTATGGAAGTGAAAGGTGTTGCAAAATAACAGCATAAGGGTGCTCAAATCTAAAGTGTTGTTGAGAAGAAAAATTAGTAGCATAAGGTTGCTCAAATGAAGAAGTGTTGTGAAGGCAAAATGGCAGCATAAGGTGCAAGATAGCTAAGTGTTGTTGTGGAAATGCCCTTGAGGAGGGGGTATTTATAGGAGAATTTGAATTCTCTAGAGAATTCAAGGGTCAAGATTGCTCCAACAAGGCCAAGATGAAGGGCTATGGTGGGTTGAGAACCCACAAGCCCTCACATCTTGACATGTGGAGGGTGAAGTGGACAAGAGGATATGAGGTGGAGATGAGTTGTCAAGAGGGTACATGAGGTGGAGGAAGTACAAGTACCTTGCAAGTACATTGGGAGATGGGAAGAATCTTGGGTGAATAAAAGTGAATTTTAAATTCAAATGATTGGAAGAATCTAGAGGGTAAAAGGTGGGCTCCAAAAAGGTGGGACTTGGTCACATGTGGTGATTGTGACAAGTCCAAGGTTGGTCACATGTGGTGATTGTGACAAGTCCAAGGTTCTAGAAGCCTTGGAAGGATGGAATGTGAATTAAAAATTCACATATAAAGGAGGGGAATCTAGGACAAATAAAAAGGAATTAAAAATTCCTTGGAGAATGATTAGGCTTAATTAATTTATAATTAGAGGATAATTAGGGGCTAATTAGGATTAAAAGCCAACTTGCAAAAGTTGGAGGATGTGACACATCCTAATCAAGGATTAGGCATGTGCACATCCTTAATGAAAAGATTAAGAAATGGATTAGGATTAGATGAAAATGATATGTGAGGAATTAAATAAATGTAATATTTATTTTGATGAAAAGAGGATTAAGGAGGGTAAGGTATTTAATTATTAATTAAATACCTTAGGGATTTGGCAGAATTAAAGATATTAATTAAATAATATTATTTAATTAACTAGGCTAAGAGGATGTTTAGACGAAAAGTGATAAATTTGGATAAATTAAGCGTCCAAATTTGGATGTCTACAGTAACTAACATAAGTCTTGATAAAAGGCTAAGGGTTAGGATTTTTGTTGACATTATATTGTAGCATTGCAATGGTATTGAGTTGCAAGGATTGTTGGTTGTAATCGGTTTGATTTACTGGATAATAATATTGGACTCTCTGTTGGTGGATGTAGCCTGAGTTTGGGTGAACCACATTAAATATTGTCTCTCATTGTTATTATTTCCGTGTTTTTCATTCCTCTGTTTAATCTCTATTTGCATTTAATTGATATTTTTGTATACAATTCCTAACAGTAGATCCCATTTTCATAGATCACATACAAATTTAGCCCATCCACCCTATTATTGGAATTTCAAAGAGATAGATACCATTAAATACAAGATTGCAATAGTACTCCAAAGAATTGAAGAATGAGTGATGAAGAGAGATATTGAAAAACAAAATCCTACTCCTCAACAAGCTAAGGGAACTACAAAGCAAACAAAGAGTAGTCAAGGTTGTAGGTATTCATCCCCTCAACCCAAAAGATACATCTAGTGGTAGTGGAGGTGATGATGAAGATTTTACAAGAAAGGGAAGTTTAGGAAAATCTTGTGAGTTACCAAAAGAAGTTGCTCAAAGAGAACAGGATACAAAAATATTGAGCCTAGTACTGGAAGAGATAGAATACGAAACTTTTCAGGTAGCATGCTCACCTTACCAAGCGAGTAGTTTTTCCTCTTCTCCTATTCCTAGTATTCCTAAGATTATACCCACTTAAGTTGAAGAGAAACCATCTTCATCACCTATGGTTGGGGTTTCTGATACACCTCCCCTCAAAATTATCTCTTCAATTCTCTTCTCTGGGAATTAGTAATGTTGATGCAGAGCAAAGGAAGAAAACCAACTTTAAAAATCTGTTTTGTCAAAACTCAAAACATCTTTTTTTGATTCTTCATCTCAAACTCATTTTTCCCTTCACAAAACCTTGATTCCAAAGCACTCAAACAAAAAAAAACAAGGCACCAAATCATTTATTGATTCCACAAAATATCTTAGCAACATTACAATGTTCAACCCAAGCCAATTTCTTCTTTTTAACATTACAAACAAATGTAAATAGGTCTGCACAATCATATTAGACCATTCTCCAAACTTTATTCAAGAATTTTTATCAAATACCAATTTGTAACCCTCTTGATTGCTCTTCCAAGCATTGTAACAGTGCTAGTGCATCACCTAATGAATCAAAATGTTCAAAAATGTTCCCCACATATTCATCCACCTCATGGTTAGAGCAATCTCTAACCAAGAAAAGAAAAATTGTTGAGATGAGCATGCTTAATAAAGACATTGTGTCCTAGTTGCTTTAAAGAACACCACAAGTTAAGAATCCTAAAACTACATCCTAGTTGTTGAATGATCCCTCTTTGAGAAATATGTGGAGGTTTCCCATACCTCCACTCAAAAGGAAGCTCATAAAATGATTGCAAGTGATTTCAATATCACTAGAATTAATTTGGGGCCTTTCATAAGAGATGGAGATGTTCATAATTTCAAGGTGTCAGCTTCTAGACTCATAGAGAGGACAAAAAGGATAAACAAACTAAAGATTATTTAAAACAAGTCAATGCTCTAACAAATTGTCTAACATCTCTTGTTGATTTCTCCACCCAATCCACTAGCTAAATTGAGGTGGTTTTTGATCCCAACTCAACTAGTGGGAAATAAGTGATTGGTAAAATTTAGATTTACAATTCTTATGGTAAAGTCACAAAATATTGGATTAAAGACATTATGGTAAGAGGATAGAGTTCATCACTGATATGGAAAAAGATGTGTGAAAATATTGAGTCATTAAAGAAAGATATTGATAATGAGATAGATAATACTAAACATGAAGAATCTATATGGATGAAAATTGACATTGATCTCAAGGAAATGCTTGATGTGGGCTTAGATAAATTGGTAGCTGAAATTTTTTTACCAAATACTGATGATAGTAGATACTTTATGTGGAAGAAAAGTATCGAGTGGAAGCTTTAATTTATAAAGAAAAATATGTTGAATTTTTTTTTTTTCTCAAGGAATGCAACTAGATGAAATATGACATTCAAAAAGACCTTTTAAGCATAGGTGTTCATCTCCAAAGAGAAGAGGGTGCTCAAGAAGGGTATACGAAAGTATTAAAAGGTGATTTCAAGGAATAAAACAAAAACTCTTTGATATATAATATGTTAATGTAGAAAACATGAGGACATTGAGTACTATTGATTTCACTTTGTCTCAATTCATTGGTCATACAACAACTTTCTTTGGCAAGGTGGATTTAACACAAGGAAACAAGGCCTTGTGGAAGTTAAAAAATAAGAGCATAATCATTCCCCAACATAGCGAGATGCCTCCCATGATCAAATATTTTTACACGTATAAAGCCAAAACCTCCACACAAGTTGTCCAATAATCTCAAGAAGAAAGGAACGTTGATAGTGTGCCACCTTAATGATGTCCCTTATTTTTGTTGGTTACATTTTGTAAAAGAAAGTTAAAAATTCTTAGGAAGTTTCTAAGACTCTTAATTTTCTATTTCAATTACTTCCAAGAATCGGTTATGCTTGTGAATGATATATATAAGTTATGATGTTACCAAAGGCTCTCTTAGAAAATTTTGGAAATGGAAATAGTTGGAGATAATTGAAACTTGAAGACCATATGCTTATGAACTGATATTTTGGATCATTGAGTAAAAGAAATCTATTATAATCTATGTATTGTAATTGATTTCTATGGTTATCGTATTTCTATGTGAATGTAAGTCATTTTGGTTATTTGATCTATTTGAGTTTCAAAATTATCTTTGGTTAATAAGTTCATAAATTTATGCTTTATGGGATGGAATTAGTCAGCATCCTAATTGTTTTCTTGTAAATTAAATCATACTTAATAAGGATTCATTGGTAACATTTATAAAAAATTGTTAATTTTGGTGTTTTAGCCTTTCCTTCTTTCTGGTTAAAAGCATACCCACATTGAAGTTTAAAATTTAGAAAATAAGATATTTCTTTATCAAATGAGGGAGTTATATCTCATACAATTCAAAGGGAAATCATCTCTTGTAGAAATGATTTACCCAACTTCTAGTTAGTGATTGTTTTTACAATTGGACAATAGAGAAAAAATTTGTAATTTTAGATAGAGACTAATCCATTAACTAACAAGGAGAAACCACCTCTAAAAATTTTAAACACCCATTTTGATAGTGGAAAATGGTTATGTATAGTTATGCCATATATGTGGGCTAGATTGATCAAATATATTTAAAACTTCATTTGATGATGCAATAATATTAAAATATGTAATGAAAGCTTTAAATTATCTTCACAAGATATAATTCATTTACTATCTCAAGGCTAATCATATTTTGGTAGATGATGGTGGCATTATCAAATTTCAAAATATTAGACTACATTGTGAATGTGTAATATCAAAAATTGCATCCTTTACAATTTCACATTCCATAAACCTTCCCTTTAGATAAATTAAATTTGATAATGCAATGCCAGCCAACCTTAATTCTATCCTTAACCCATTCATTCCCAGCCGTTAAACTGAATTTTTATCGTGGATGACCGCACATAGCACAAACATCTACACACCACGTGAACATCTCAAAAATATTCCTGATTGCAATACCCATTAGGACATTACACTCACCACCTATTTGTGAGTGTAACACCTCTACAACTCATAGACGCACCAGGATGACCCTTTGTATGCCTATACCTTCTATAAACTCCTCATTTTTGTCTCTCTTTCATTCTTGATTGATCTTGCTATCTTTCTCATTCTCAAGTAATATTCTCTCATTCTCAAGCTCTATCTCTCTTTTTCTCTCTTGCTCTCTCACTCTCACAATGAAGCTCTACTGAAACTCTCTCTCACAACATACAAGCACACTTCTCTCAAGCTTGGAGGGTGCGTTCTCTTTCTTTTGACATTCCTATTTTGCTAAAGGAGGGTAAATGTGGTTTCCTTATTGTATTATCATTTAATTCAGATAGCATGTTACTTTAGCATTTCTATCTCTTCTTTATCTCATCTATTATAATCATGATAAGGGTTCTCCTCCTTTGCATGGTTTGTTTCTATTACATATCTTTTATTTATGCATTTTATCTATCTCGATCCTATCTAGCTATCTATGAATGTGGAAACACCAAAATAGGGGTTTGATTGAGGTAAGCCCCTAAACAACCCCAACATTTTTTCTCGACCTTATGTTTTCAAGTATTGAAGACATTTCTTTGCTAAAGAATTCACTGCTTGGTTCATTGTGAGTGTTTCCTTTCTTCTCTTTTTGTTAGTGTAATTAATTATTTATTACACTAGCATAAGTCTACTTAGGTCTTTAATTAATTAATTCCTAGGTTGCATCATTAGAAAATCATAAATAATGGGGTGATTACCCTTTCCATGTTTGTAGGAGACAAGATTCCTTCTAGAAATCATCTAGAACTTATCTCTATCTCATCATCATTCCCTAGGTAGGTTGTTAGGGTTTTCATGTTGTCACATGTTGTGTGATTAAGACACTTGGAAACATCATAGTGCATTCTATATTTCTCTCTTGCCTATTTAATCAGGGCATATGTACATTTGTAGCATATTCTAGATCAATAAAATAATCTCTATTTGAATGCCATTGTTGCAACACTTTCTGTGTGGGTGAATATTTTTCCTAGCAAAGGTCCTCTTGAAGACTACAATTTCAGGGACATTGTGCATCCATCATTTCAACATGGTATCAAAGCTTTTCTAGTGAAAGTTCATCCTAGGATCAAGAAAGTTGGCTTGTGAGATTCTTTGCAAGCTTGAGGGTTTTACTTTGCAGGGTAGTTTGTTCTACCCGGGAACCAAACTATTTTCTAGTGTAGATCAGGCTCTCTCTAACCTATCCATTGCGCTCAAAAGGCCTCAAAACCTATAGATCACCTGCCTATTCATCAAAATCGGAGACAGATCACTGGGCGCCATTAGAGTTATTATCTTGGGTTTGCAATATTTTTGTACTATCTGTACAAATTTGCAGAAAAAATATCCCCTTTCAATCATCCTCCATGGATTTTTTTTTTAAATCAGTGTGCTTTTTTATTTCCAAAATTAGGGCTATTTTTTCTAAAGTTTGGCAGAAAAATTAAAATTTCCAAAAGCGATTGCATATTAAAATCAAAGTTCAGTATTGGGTTTATTTATTTCTATGGCTTTAATTTTTCTTCTATCAAAATTCATACGGGTTTGATTTTTAATATTCATCGAGCTTTAATTTTTTGATGGTCGACATCATAAAGTTTATAATATCTGCAGATATATATTAAATCGACATCAAATATTTAAGCGAGCCTATTTTATCTATGGTCGGCTTGGAAATTTGAGTTTGAATTATCTATATATATTTTGATTTCAATTGCAAATTGCAATATTGAAATCAATTACCAACCGACTTGGCAGATTTGTTTGTCAAAGTTTTGCAGAGTCTGTATTTTGCAGAGAGGGGTACGTGTTTTTGGAGGGCCCATCTGTTGGAAACACAAGGGCATAAAACTGAGAGGGGGGGAGTGAATCAGCTGTCCCAGAAATTAAAAAACTTATTCAACTTATTAACGTTATTCTCAGATTTGATTAATAACAATGAAAGCATAAACCATCAACACCTCAAAGACATACATAACACTATTAGCAAAGTTGTGGTTGTGTTGTTCATATGTGCTTGTCATTGATGCCAACATGCATATTTGTTTGCCAATTTTTTGTAGATTTTGTATTTTGCAGAGAGGGGTATGTGTTTTTGGAGGGCCCATCATCAGCCACCATTGTCGGCTTCCCCATCGACTTTCGTGTCACCGCCCTCTTGTCGGATGTTCTTTTTCAAATGCCCCGATCGAGCCCTCTTGCTGAAGGAAATAGTTCCATCTTCGAACCATGGGCTCCACTATAAGAAGCAACACCACCAAAGTTCACACCACTTCGCCCAAGAATTTGCCTTTGTGTCACTCCTAGGTGGGGGGCATTTTTTTGCCTCTATATTTCCTATGGTCATATCATAGACCAAGGGCTGATTTTTTTAGCCCCCGGGTGCTTATTTTGTGCACCCTACTAGCCTGTGCATTCACATACAATAGTTTTTCTTCTGAAGGCCATATCTTCTTGCCACGGTATCAAAAATTTGCAAACGAGATACCGACGTAAAGAGGATTGAGAGCACTTTCCAGTGGTGCACTCTATTTTTTAGTATTCTACTGCTATCAAAAGTTCAATTCAACTGAAGTCAACCCTCCATTTTGGACTCAACAACCAATATCTTCACATCAGATTGTCAAAATCTAGTGATTCCAGTGGCATTCGAAAGATATTTCAGAGCTTTTTTCATCAATCTAGTCACTTCCTTCAATTTCAGCTCTAGGTATCTTTTATTGGTTTTTTGCAATTTGGTGCATTTTCCTGATTCCTTGGACATCCTGAAGCTTGAAGAGGAATTTCTTGATTTCGGAGGCATCTTTTCAGTTGCATATCATCTTTGGAAGTTTCTAGTTTCTGTTGAAGGTTAATATCTTTGTATTATTGGAGATTTAGTCATAATTTGTTATGGGGTTTTCAAGTCATCCTTCACTGATCATAGTGGGAAAGGGAAAATATCTACAATGGAGAGATTGCATCATCAATCATATTCAATCCCTTCATTTGTTGCCACATTTGTATGGTTGGGTTCCCCCTCTTGATGATTGTATCCAAAAATTTGATTGGAATTGTCGAAGGTATGATGTTCCAAGGGTTATTGCAATGCATGTTGCTAATGATGTTTTGAAACCTATTGATTATTGTAACTATCCTCACATTCTTTGGATTAAGATTTGGGAGCTATAAGGAGATTCTGAAACTCCACCATTCCCCGATGATCCTATTTCAAAATGTCATTTTCCTCTTCGTTCTTCATATTCGATACCCCATGATGATATTGTTATGCAGGAGGTTGTTTGTTTGGATTTCCTTGAATCTTCCAAAGAGGTTGACAAGGTTTTTTTAGATATTCCTTCTCCACTAGAGACTATTGGTATCCCTTCACATTTAGTGATTCCTTGTCCAGAGTCATTGATTGAGGCTTCCATCATCTCCATTCATTAGGACACATTTAGTTTTCCAGACTTGACATCACAAGATGGATTTGCTTTAGGGATTGCTGACTTGGCTACTTCTACAAGTTTGGAGAACATTCTTGAGGGGATATCACTCCTCTATTTAGATTCCACTTTGAAGAGTTCTCTTGATTCTCCTCATTCCTTTGTCTCAACCTTGATTGGGGATCCTAAGACTACCTTGGAGGCACCTGTTTTCTCTTCAGAGATTTCATGTATGAGACTTCTTCCCTCTCATTCCATTTAGGAGTTGGAGTTTCTTCAACATCTGCCATTGGATTTGCTTCTTCTTAGCGAGAGACATGTGGTTTGGACACCTTTGTTGCTTCAGACTTCTTTCAGTGGTTTTGAGGACACTTCATTTAGGGGAGGTAAACTAGTCTCCATCTATTCCTTCAATGGAAGGACTATGGTATTGTAGTATTTGGATCTTGTTCAACATTAGTTTCGACATAGTCCTGTTTTGTCACCTTCTACATTGATTAGGTGTATACCTGATTTGATTGTGTCATCTTCATCCTCTGTGGGCAAGGAGACACATGAGCAGAGTTCAGAAACATCATCAACATCCATATTCATTCTTCCTTCCTTCAATTCCTATCCGGAATGGGAAGCATCTCTACACCTGCACTTGGTTTTCTTTCTTTCAAAAGGAAGACAAGTTGTTTGCTGACATTGGATCTTGTTTTGTCTACAAGCACTTACCATTTTTGTAGGTGATCTCATATTCTAGGGGGGCTATATAATCTCTCTATTTCCCTCCTATGGGGGGATATTAATTGTAATGTATCCATGTGACAGATGGTGTACTTGGGGGGTATTATGGAGTCCTCCATCCATCCCATCCTTTCTCACTTTTTTCATTTCATCTCCTTTTTGGAGAGGGATTTTCCTCCCACTGGGTTTTCCCCTTTTCTCCATTTATGGGAGATTAGTTTCATTTTCATATAATTTGTAAATGGGTACCTAATATAGCCATCATGTAGCCGAGACCCATCATCCATTACATAATCATTGCATAATAATTTCCTCCCTAAGTTGCACTTATGGGGGGTGTTAGTGTAATTAATTATTTATTACAATAGCATAAGTTTACTTAGGTCTTTAATTAATTAAGTCCTAGGTTGCATCATTAGAAAATCATAAATAATGGGGTAATTACCCTTTCCACATTTATAGGAGATAAGATTCCTTCTAGAAATCATCTAGAACATATCTCTATCTCATCATCATTCCCTAGGTAGGTTGTTATGGTTTTCATGTTGTCACATGTTGTGTGATTAAGACACTTGGAAACATCATAATGCATTCTATATTTCTCTCTTTCCTATTTAATCAAGGCATATGTACATTTGTAACATATTCTAGATCAATCAGATAATCTCTATTTGAATGCCATTGTTGCAACACTTTCTGTGTAGGTGAATATTTTTCCTGGAAAAGGTCCTCTTTAAGACTACAACTTCAGGGATATTGTGCATCCATTGTTTCAACACTTCCATTTTATCATTTCCTTTTCATTTAATATAGTTTACGTTTATCTCTATTATTTTATTGCATTTTGAGATTTCAGTTATCATATTGCTATTAGGTTCCTAGCCATCTTCTATCATAAACTCAGTTTTTGATCCGTACGAGATGCCAACACGCCACGATGATATTCTCATGCACTACAATCTTTTTCGAGAGCTTGTTGACTTTTCTAGAAGACCTTTGCGACCCGCTCTTTCAGTTTCTATAACTCCCACATTTTATTTCTGCATAAAACATAAATAATCTTCTTCATCACCTAGTCTTGTCATCTGAGCTTTGATCCTTGAGGTAGTCGAGAGACATTCACCCCTCGAGATCATATCATTCTGTGGGTGTTGAATTTCCTCTATATTTTGGTGAACCCAACATGAACACTACTTATGTATTGTTGTGGTTCACTATACTTTGGTGAGCCCAACGTGGCACTCTCTTTGTCTATTATTTTGAAAGCATTCTTTGTGATTTTTGCTAATTGCTTATATTTAGCTTATTACTTTCCAAATGCATTTACTATCTTCTTTTATTAGTTCAATCTCTTGTTTTATTTAAAGTTCTAGTGAGGTTCCATTCCATGCATGTGATGGTGACTTGGCTTTTCCTATGTCACTCTATATTTTTGATCCTTCTCTTGAAATTTCTCTCATTTCAGAGGATATTTTATTACAAGAAGAAAAAATCAATGGTACTTTTCTTAATGTCACTCTACCTTCTCTTCATTCCAATGCACTCTCTTCTAGAGGTGATGTATTAGTGAATGATAAATCTCCTCTTACATTGGATCCTCCAAGGATAGATGTTGAGCATATTCCTTCAAATATTTTTTTCACAAGTTGTAATGAATCTGTTAATGCAATTGTTGTCTCTGCTACCCCTGAAGGCCTAAGAGACCAATGTGTGCATTATTGGAGAAAATATACAACCAAAGCTGAAGAAATTAATAACTATTAGTGGTGACCCTTCTATAATTCACCCTACATGTCTTTTCTTTGACTTTTCTCTATCTCTTTCACCTTCTCAATCTATTCTTCCATCTGCTCCTAAGTCTCTATGTCAATCTCAAGCAGAGTATAATCTTGTTGAGAAACTTCATGTTACTCTCTCTAGGATCTCTCTTTGGAATCTTCTTCAAGCTTCTCCTCTTTATCAAGGTATGCTTCAAGCTCTTCAAAATATTCTTTTATCTTCTTCTGCTTGGCTAATGGATGTGAATGCATTGATAGATCATATTCAAGCAGATTCGCCGACTATTACGTCCTATCCACATGAACTCCCACCTCCAGAAGTGTGAAATCAAGATGATCCATTTATGATAGTTTCATTCATAAATAATATTGGTATTAGATGTACTCCTGTTGATACTAGTTCAATGCTTAATGTTTGTAGTGTTGATCTTTTACCTAAAATTAAAATTGATCCAAGTATTTTGTTGCTTCATCTCTATTCATTCATGAGTTTGATAATGTTGGTTGATAAGATCTAGGCACAATAATACTACCTTTGCAGCTTGGACCCATTACTCTACCCACCTGGGTACATGTAATCCTAGGTCCTTTATCCCATAATCTTCTTCTCGATAGGCTATGCATTCATGTTTTGAGTGCAGTCCCATGTACCTTGCATAAATATATCAAATTAATTCATAATAACCAAGTAGTTACAATAAAGATTAATCCTTAATCCCTTCGCTATTATCAAGAGGTTGAAGCAAATCAGACTTCTAGTTGTACTACTTTTAAAAATTTAATTCCTTGTTTATCTTCAAATCTTGTTACACCACCATTAGTTCTTAATCTTGATGATGGTGCTAACTCACTTTATTCTCAAGAAAATGCATGTCTTGGTGATGATTGGGGCTCCTTAGACTTTACAAAATATAAGGTCAATCCTTCTCACTTAGAAATCTCAAAAATATCATTCACACCTGCTATCAAAGATGATTATTTTGTATCATAGGTTAATGTGAACCCTATTTACTATGTTGTTGATGTTGATCCTCCCCCTTTTGAGGAGTTTCAATCATGTCATAGTGTACGATTCAATTTCCTTTCTAAGCATGGATACAAAGGAAATGGTCTTGGGTACATGGAACAAGGAGTTAAGATCCCTTTGGAATTGATACCACACCCTCTTGAAATGGGTTTAGGTTGTATGCCTTACCCTTTGTCTGCATCCCCTCCTCCATCATCTACTATCTGTATGTCTTCTTCATGTGAGCAGTCAAACTTTTCTTCACAAGAGAAAGGGTTGTTTCTTGCTCCTCATTCTTTATCTAAACAAGAGAATATTTTATCAAGGCTTCTCAAAGCCCACTTGATTACTCTTCCTCCCCCTACACATAAGAAGTTTCATACACAAGAGAAAATGAAACATTATTTCTATGCATACCATCAAGTGCCTGACCATTCCACTAGTGAATGTAAGGCCTTGAAGGATAAAATGCAATAACTTCTTGACTCTAGTGTCATCAATCCTTTATTTATTGGTACACCTGTCTCTTCTTTGTATAACAAGTGTTATTAAGGTTTACCTCTATCCTGTTCACTCTATCTAATGAGAATCTTCTCATAAAGTTATTGCAAATCCCTTAGCATGGTTATCCTCGCCTTTACACTGGGGGAAAGGACAACTTTGGAGGTGTGTGTCCCTCTTATGGCTTTCCTCTCTACTCACTCTTAGAAAAAATCTATCACATTTCTCTTGTGTCTTGGGTGATCTCACTATCCTCCCTTTGTGAGCTCATCCTCCCTCCCATTACAATGATCTAGATTGGGAGCAAGATGACTTGTTAGAGGTGTGTGACTAGAGAAACATCTCTTCTTATCTTTAGATTATATTTGTGTGTTTGTTTGTGTTCCCTTGTACTTGTTTATTTTTGTGCTCTCCTTAGGAGAACCCTTGATACCCTTGAAGGTACTTGGATACATGAGAGAAAATATGTCATGAATTCCTCTATATGTTTCATCATTCTTCTATTTGTCATAAATTTTCCTTTCACACCGGGGATGATGCAAAGTGTTAGGGCATTTAGACCTCTTCCATGTTGACCCAAATTTTTATTTTCCTTCATGTGCTCTTCTTCTTGTTCCAATATCTCTCTATCTTCTTCTCCTTAGCACTAATTGTGCTCCTCAATGTAGCACATATTATTCTAAGGGGGCGCTCTATATCAGATTATTCTTGTTTTTAAAAAATATGTCTTAAAATATGGGTGTCTTATGATCATCGTCTAGCTTGAGGGCAACCTGAATAGAATCTTCTTTTATGTGATTGTTCTAAAACATAGTTTGTATCAGCCACATGCTTATCTGCTTGTTGTATGGTCTCTAGCATAACACAACTTGCTAGTTATACCTACCAGCACCATTTTTATCAGCTTGTCGTATGGTCTCTAACATAACACAACTTGCTAGCCAAACTTATCAATACCGTCTATTATATTTGTGATAGGGGCTCTACACCTTTTAGGGTTTATTTTTATCACACATATTTTATATTCGTGCTAGGGGTTCTCCTCCTTATGGGGTTTGTTTCTATCACACATCTATTTTTCACTTTTTCACCTAATGTGTTTGTCTGTAGCTAACACGTTTGTGGTGAATTTGTAGTCAAATTTGAAGGATAGAAGACCTGTTTCCCCTTCGTGTCCTAGCTTAGCTTTTCAATTGCATATATGGGATGGAAGGCCTACGTCCTCTTCATCCTAGGTACATATTTTATCTCTCTACTTTAGCTTACATATGCTAGAATGTGCATGCTCGCTAAAGTGGGGGCAAAATTTAATGTTGAAAATTGCATCCTATGCAATTTCACATTCCATAAACCTCCCCTTTAGATAAATTAAATTCAATAATGCAATGTACCTTTCACCCAACCTTAATTCTATCCAAGTAAACCATTCGTTCTCCACCATTAAAGTGAATTTTTGTATCAAACGACCGCCCGTAAATATTTTGGACTACAATAGCTACTGGGATGTTACACTCACCACTTATTCATGAGTTTAACACCTCTACAACTCACAAACACACCAAAAATACCCTTTTCATGCCTATACCTTCTCTAAACTCCTCATTTTTGTCTCTCTCATTCATTCTTGATTTATCTTGCTATATTTCTCATTCTCAACCAATCTTCTCATTGTCAAGCCCTATCTCTCTTGCTATCTCACTCTCACACTGAAGATATGTTGAAACTCTCTCTCTCACAACACACAAGCACACTTCTCTTGATCTTGGAGGGGGCATTCTATTCCTTTCAGAATTCTTATCTTGCTAAAGGAGGGTGAATGTGGTTTCCTTATCACATTATCATTTAATTCAAATAGCATGTTTCTTTAGCATTTCTATCTCTTCTTTATATCATCTATTATAATCATGATAGGGGTTCTCCTCATTTGTGGGGTTTGTTTCTATTATACATCTTTTCTTTATGTATTTTATCTATATCGATCCTATTTGGCTGTCTATGGAGGTGGAAACATTGAAACGAGTGTTTGATTGAGGCAAGCCCCTAAACAACCCCAACATTTTTCCTCGATATTATGTGTGTAGGTATTGAAGAAATTTATTTACTGGAGGCTTCATTTCTTGGTTCATTGTGAGTGTTTCCTTTCTTCTCTTTCATTTTATCATTTCCTTTTCATTTAATCTATTTTACATTTATCTCTATTATTTTAGTGCATTTTGAGATTTCAATTATCGGATTGCTAGTAGGTTCCTATCCATCTATCATAAACTCAATTTTTGGTTTGTACAAGATGCCAACGTGCCACGAGGACGTTCACACACTACATTTTCATCCTTGGTTGAGAGCTTGTCAGCTTGTCCAAAAGACCTCTGTGACCTACTATTTCGGTTTCTATAACTCCCACATTTTAATTATGTATAAAACATAAATAATCTTCTTCATCATCTAATCTTGTCACCTGAGCTTTGATCCTTGAGGTAGTTGAGAGACATTTTCCACTCAAGATCATGTCATTTCAGGGGTGTCGAATTTCCTCCTCTATAGAATGAAATATGAAACCAAACATAAGAAATTATTGGTCTCTTGAGATCACTATTGTAGAGATTTATTGTGGTGAACCTCCTTACACGAAGAAAGGTATAATGGAAGAAATTGTTGAATGATTTTTGTTATTTTCTTGTAAAACAATGGTGTCTCTAGCCACTATTTGGAGGTATCAATGGCCTTGTTGAGTCTCATATCATAGGACTTGATTCTATAAAAATCATCATTGTTCTAGTCAAATCATCATTTTATTTAAATGAATCTTTGCCCTTGTATTAAAATAAAATTAATATGAAACCTAATGTTTTTGTATGAAATTCTTAATGCATGTTAATAGTTTAATATCATTGTTAAGATACCTAGCAAGATTAGCATGTTTTATTCTATTGTACTTTGTTAGTGGACTTGATCAATCAAATAAATTTGTACATGTGTCTTATAAAGTATTTTATAGAAAAGATATCCTTAGGGTATTATATATAATGTCATTAATTACCTATGAGCTTTTAAAAAAGTGATGTAAGTTGAAAGATTTTATAACTATATTAGGTGTTACAAACACTATTGATAACAATAAGATAATTAATATCTTCTTGGGATGCTTTTGACAATAGGTGACTTCATAAGACATGTTATGCATATCATTTACTAATCATCTTCTATGTGATAATATGCCACAAATTTTATTAAATTTTTTATTAAAGAAGAATATCATTTTGTTTACCATAAGAGTTTATATAAATGAGCAAGATGAAAGATTTATTATATAAAATTATATTTGATCTTTGTAAAATAATGATTTGCTTCATGAAAAAGTGTATTGATAGTTTTAATCATGTTAATTATCAAAAAAAAAATCTATTTATCTAATTTTGACTTAAACATGATAAGATATAGAATTTGTGAAATAAAAATATAGATAAAATTGAAATTATAGATTTTCTAATATCATGATTATTTTTGAGTTATGATGTAGATTCAACTTAAGCTACTAAGGACAACAACTAAATTAGAAGGGGAGAATATGAAACTTTTCCCCCAAAGTGAAAAGAAATATATGAAAGCATTAAAGGGAGATAAAAAATAAAGGATAATATTCTCCTTTGGTTTAAATGAATATTAATAAAGAATATTTAAGAAAAAACTTTTTAAAAAAGGGAGAAATAATTATATTTATTAAATAATAATTAAAGGCAACCTTTGTGAAAGTGTGTGATGGTTTAGAAACCACCCCTTAAGGCTTATATATTTATCATTTATGTGAGACTTGGAAATGGGTATGGAGATCAATCAAGAAAGAAGAAAGTGGTTTTCTGGGGCTATGAGCATTGGAGAAGGGGCACATAGAGTGTGTCCAACTCGGGGTATAGAGTACACTCAAAATTTTCCTAGCTCGAGCATGGTGTGCACTTGTGTTGAGCATTATTTTGTTGAACAAACACTTGTGTAGAGTACAATAGTGTATTGCACTATGAAAGGAACTGTTTCCTCCTAGATTGTTCCATAGTGAGAGCTAATACCATTGAAATATTCCTAAGGTGAGAGTGGTTTTTCCAAGTGTTATTATTGAGATAAGTATTGAAAGCCATTAATATTAAAATATATTAGAATATTATAAATTGATGTTAATTTGATTGAATTGTAATGTGGGAAAAAGGGATCTAAGACCTAAATCACAATTTATCCTACATCACAATGAAAGGAACCAAAAATGATCACAAACAACCACTTGGATACTAACCACTATAGAAGAGTGAGAATCTTGGATTAGGGTTTTGGTTCTTTCATTGGAGGTTACAAGGTTGATTGTGAATTAACTTGATTTGATGATGCAAATGTGTACTTAGGATAACTATACAACTAAAAAAACTATTATGATTTTAGAGAAGTACAAAACAAAAAGGATTACAAAACATCAGAGTGCAGAGATAGAGGATCTGACATATAAATCTAAGCTCAAATTGGTTGGGTAGGGGTGCTAGCACCCTAGACTTGGAAATGAAAACTTTCAAAATCATAAATAAGATCTCAGATGGTCACTATCTGTAGGTTTTTCTTCTTGGACTCAGCTTCAAAACTTCAGTTGTTGGTAATTAATTCTACTTTCCCTAATTTTTTGACATGTGAGGCTTGAATTCTTAATCTTTCAATTAGGTCTTCAATCCTTTTCTAAATCCATTCCAAATTTTTCACCTACACATAAAAGAGGAGAGAAAGGATTGTGTCGTATAGGGGCTTGCCTAAGTCAAACTTTATTTTGGTATTTCTACCTCCACAATGACTATGATGATGTAAAAGAGTGCTTACCCTAGGTTGAGTAGAGACAAATTGATAAAAAATTCATAAATTGACAAGTGCTACAACTTACCACTCAAATCTGCTTTCCTTGATGGAATGAAGTCATTGTACTCATCACCTTCAAGGAGAATTGGATGCTTGATTTGAAGTCCTACAAGTGTTGGTGCTCACAAAATAAATGGACATGAAACATGAATAAATTCATATGAAAACTTGATGCATTGCTAACATGAATCTTGACTAATAATACATGTGCTATAAAAATATGCTAATTTTGCTCTTGACTGCCTTTTAGGATGCTCAATTATCATTAGGATTGCTTAGGATTTCAAATGGTGAAAAAGGCTTACATTTATATGCATTTCTTTAATTCCTGCTAAATTAATTATCAAAGTTGACAAGTGAATTCAAATTTATAAATATTAAAATACTGATAATGATATATTCAAATTGGGGCCAAATAGGCTGGATAGGGGTGCTAGCACCCTAGTCCAGACTTATTTTAGGTCTTTAAGTGTCATTAAATAAATATTAAATCATAATTCTCAATTTAATTTTAATTTTCCAAATATGATCATAAAAATGGGAAAATTAAGAGCATAAATTGGTCCAGGCACATGAGGGGCTCGGAGCTAAACCTAGTGTAAAATTGTCAAGAGTGACAATTTATGATGCTACATGAATTATATGGATGTGTTATTCAATTTATTATGTTAGCTATTTACTTTAGAATATTTGTCTAAATATTACATATTATAGTTTACATTGGTTATTTTATGTTAGTTATTCACATCATTTTAGTAACATTACATATTATAAATTATCTTAACACTAATATTTAATCTATTAAATCTGTTGCCAATACTTAAACAACTATTGGATAAATGTGGCATTACAGTCACCACTCCCATGCATATTTTTTTGAGAACTAGGGATCAAAATAAAAGCTTGAGAAAGAGAAGAATAAGAAGAAGAAGAAACTTCCTATTTTTCATTTCTCCTCCTTGAAGAATCATCCTTGTTTGAAGGTTTTGTAGCTAAAAATTCGATGACCTTCTTCCTTACCCAATCCTTTAATCTCCTAAGAATATGATTAGTTATTTCACCAATGTCTCGAATTATTATGCCATCTTCAATTCCTTCCACATCCCATCCAAGCCTAAATTCTTTAATCTGTTCCAAACTGAGCCTCATCTAGTCTCTTTTTCACACTTCATAATCATCTTCATGATCCTCCCAAAAGTATTCAATTTCTAGGAAATGATAATAACCTAGCCCAAAATCCAAATTATCTTTGAAATGACCCTTACTATCAAAGGAAATCCTCATTGTGTAAAAGTACATGTTTAAATTTGCTAGTAATAACTTAGTATTTTGAGCATCAACATAAGATTCACACCCATAGTGACTAAGGCCAATATGAAATTGGATTCCAATTTTTCCTTTTTCTTTGTATCTTCTATTGACCACTCTAATTTTCCTATAGAGTTCAATCAAGATGATTATATCATCCATGTACTTGGGAAACTTGTATGGATAACCATCATACCCTCCTATAGCATCTAAAATTATCACTCTTGACAATTTCACACTAGGTTTAGCTCCCCCTATGTGCTTGGACCTAATTAAATGCATTTAATTACCCATTTTATAAAAATCTTCATAAAATCGAACAATGGGAATAAAAATTAACATTTAATATTTTCCCTCGACACTTTAGGCCACAAAAAGGATGGGTTGGTCTAGGGCACCCACACCCTTGACCGACCCATTTTGGATCCACTTTGGATATGTCTGTGTCAATATTTTATTATTTGAATTTCCAAAGTCATTTGTCAACTATTGGTATTTTATTTTGGGGAAATTAAAATAATTGCATATAATACAAGTCATTTCACATAATTAGAAATCCTAAGCACACCTAATGAATCCTAGCACTTTCATTAAGAAAATTGATCATCCTAAAAGCAATCAAGAGTAGTCAATAATAGAATTACCAACATTATTGCAACATTCATTTTAGTAAAGTATCATGTCAATCATTCATCATGTTTTTTGTAAGTCTGTTCATATTTTATGTTCATTTATTTTGTGAGTACTAACACTTGTAGGACTTCAATCAAGCAATCAAATTCTCCTTGAAGGTGATGAGTACGTGACATCAAGGAATGTAGATATGAGTGGTAAGTTGTAGCATTAGTCAATTCATTACTTATTTATCATTTAGCCTCTACCCAACCAAGGGTAAGCTCTCTTTATACATCATCATAGCCATTGTGGAGGTAAAAATATGAAAACTAGGTTTGACTTAGGCAATCCCCTATATGGCACAGCCCTTTCCCCTCTTTCATGTGTGTAGGTTTTTAGATCTAAAGAAAAGTGGAGGAAGATTGAGACCAATTTTGCATTCATGCATTCAAGCCCTACAATTTGACGAGATTTAAAAATTGCATTTTTACATCAATAGACAAAGTTCCGACAGCGACCTTGAGAGAACAAGACCAACATACCAGAAAAATCAGGCTTGTGATTTTAGATCTTGAAAAGTAGGAGCTTAGTATGGGGTGTACCATGCCCTTGACTAGCCAATTCACCCCCAAGTTTATATGCTAAGTTCCTCTATGTATGCTCTCTATGTTTCAAAATCAGTTTATGTCTTTTGTTGCATATCTCTAAAAAATCATCACAGTTTACTACATTTTCATAATTAACCTAGAAACAAAATTGCATCATAAAATTTGGTCAATTAATATTAATCCAATCATCAACACATCATCAAAAACAAGGATTAAATCCCTTATCCACCATTCTAGCTCTTCCATTGAGGTTTGTAGTCAAGTGGATTTGAGATAATTTTTAATCCTTAATGTCCCTAATTGGGAGAAGTGTGATTTAGGACTTGGGTAAACCCACAAAACTGGTTTACAATTCCATTGAGGAAGGAAAAATGCATTTTCAAATGGAAAACACTTTAGGGAGTTCGCTAGAACTAGGAGGGTTTGCTAGAACCCCCTAAAGGGTTCGAGCGAACCCCCCTTTAATGGGTTTATTTTTAATTAGATTAAAGGGGTTTCTTGGAACCCCTTTTCCCCTTCTCCCTCGTGCGCCTCAAAAAATTCCGTAATTTTTCCTTCAAGCCTGGAAGTTGAGGATGAACGGAGGAGAAGGTAAGGTGACCCTTTGTCTCTTCGCTGTAGAAAGTGAGTCTAGCGACGCTTGGGCTCGTGATAGGTTTTTAACCACCGGATCTTTGATCTTGTGAAGACCCAGAAGGTATCGGCATTAACAAAGTCAATTCCGGTTTAAATCTATTGGGTTCATATTACATAACAATCGGTATCGAGTCAAGGTCGCTGTGTTCAAACCTCACGCTTGCGCCCAAGAGATTGTTGCAAGTTAAAAATCTTGGTCTCCTCTCTTCCTGCTAGGCATAGTCTAAAAAGTAGGTGATTGGGCTTCGATACGGGTTTAAATCCACCTCCGATCTTGATCTGTATAAATCAAATAAGGTCAGACATCAAAGATTATTGTGTCGTATCGTTTTTGTGCAACGGCCACCGTCTTTGCATTAGAGATTTCACAACCATCCGATGATAGTAGTCCTCATAATGAGCTATCCAACGACTATAATTTTAATATGTTTTGGTTTTATTATCTATTTGTTTTTTTAGTTTTATTAAACATAGGTTTTTCATCAAAAATTAAGGTCTCTATTCTGCACATGTGGAAATAGCAGATTATAAAAAAAAATTAGTAGTATATGTATGTGCTAGCATTGGATGTCCTTAATCTAGTAAAAAATTGAATCAACATACAAAAGTTATGTTGTATATGTCACTTATAACCGAATTAAATTGGTTTGATCAACCATTATGTAAGAGATGAATAAACACTATGAAACCAAATGAAAGTGCTAGATATCATAGTTACAAATCTAAATTCAAAAAAATTAGGATTTTATCCTTCATGGAATTTTTTTATGTTGTATACAGTGAGCATCACTCCTTAAAAATGGTGTTTACTGAAAAAACTAGTTTTCAAAGGAGATGGAAAAAGAAGTGCAATCTGATTACAAAAATTTTGAAAAAAATATATTTAGAATCTACAGACAAAATGTCACAAATCACTAGTTTACATCATCTTCAAATCCCTCATGGTTTAATTGTTATAAGTGCCCGAAAGTGAATATTTAGTTAGAAAAAATTAGTTTTGTGTCCAGTTTGGCCAAAAATTGTAAACCAATATTGTGGGATCACCCACCTAGATCCCTTTTCCCAATCCAACACCTCCTATTTTGATGTAAGTGAATTTAAAAAATTGGATGAAATAGTTGCCATAATTATTGATGAGAATATTTGCTTCTAAAGATATCTTGAGTCCTATGTTCCCTTGAAGTGTCCTTACTGTCAAAATGGTGAATACATCATTCAATCTCTTGAAGTTCTTATAACTTTGTTCCAACTAGATTTGTGGATAAAATATAAATTTGAGTCATGTTATCATATATCCCTTTAGTGTTGATACTTGGTCGTGTCTTCATACTAGCAATGGCATAAAAGAGATAAGATGCCATGTAGAAATGTTGATTCACCTCAAAGAAAGTCAATCGATTATGTAAAATATCACTAATAATGCCTCCCCAATCAATAAAATAGTTTCCTACACATATGATAATTATGAAAAGATACATCCACTTTTTGAACTCATTTGAATCCTCATTTACCATCAACCTGTGAAGCAAATCAATCATATTGGAGACTTCTTCGATGAAGAGTGACCTATGTAGAATCTTTGGCAATTGAGATTTACCTCCTTTCGGTACCTATAACCAATTTCCTGTCACTATTTTGAGACACTTATTTTTATTTTTAGTGAAGTATGTTTGTGCAATACCTTTGCCTATATTGATAAATTGGTCTCTGATAAACAATATGAGAATAATTCCAATGAAAACACTATCCAACTTGGCCACTAGTTTGTCATCAATAGTTTTGACCTCCATGGTTTCAGGATTAGAACCTTTCATGCACTCTTAAAACTAAGTCAAGACACTAAACTACTACTGGAAAGCCAACCACATGAGCCAATCCACTCTTGAATATCTTTTGAGACAATGGTGATCTTTTCCCCTTCCATAATCTTCCAAAAGTCTTGTAGGTTGATATGTCCCAACTTTGTGTTTGTGATCTCAAAAAGTGTACTCTCTAGCACTGACATAAATTCATATCTTTGATATTTATATTTCATGATTGTGGATAAGAATGATGCTATCTGATCAATTTTTCTTCAAAGCTTTGAAATTTCCTTACAAAGAATCTTTTCACGAAATGAATTTTTTGTGAAGTATGCCATCAAACTATTAATATCTTTTATGTATAATTCTAGACTAGAATGCTTAACAATTCTCCTTGAATCACTTCGAAAGCTTTCAAAATATTCTCAACAAAACCCTCCTCAACCATATTCATCAACCATATTCATGTTCCTGAGATTATATTTCTTTGAGAAATTTTGTCAAACAATTTCAGTTTATTTCTCTCTGTTTTCACATCTTGCATACCTGTCTACCAAAACTCATATAAAAACCAGTCTACTTACTATTGTTATTTCAATCTTTTCACAATAGATGAAAAGTTAAACTGAAATATCAGCTTTTAGAGCTACTAATTTCTCGGGCTCAAGACAAGATTATTGCAGCTATGAGATGGTATTTCCTCAAGGAATTTTGTGAAAAATTTAATGTGTTATGTCTATGATTTCACATCGTAGCTTTATTTTGCACAATTTAAAGATATTTTAACAAATACGCCACTAATAATCCATATTGGCGTTTCATTAGCTAATTTAGCATGCCATTTCATTACCTACTCGATATAAATTAGCTAATTTGGCATGCCATTTCATTATGATGTTTAATATGGCTCTCGGAATATTCACTATCAGCAATTTATCTTCGGAAAATTCACCGTCAGCAATTCACGGCAAGAAAATTCACCGTCATGACAAATTCACTGCGAGGAAAATTCACCACCAGCAATTCAACATGGAGAAAAATTCACCGCAAGAAAATTCACGGCCATGACAAATTCATGGCCAAGGAAAATTCTTCCGTGGTGAAATTGGTGGTGAATTTTTCTTGCGGTGAATTGATGGTGAATTTTTCTTGCAGTGAATTTGTCATGAAAATGAATTTTCTTGCCGTAAATTGCTGATGCCGTTTAATATACGAGACCTCCATTCAATTTCATTTCCCCTCAATGAATGATCCATGCTGCACTTCATTATGCTAAACAATTCATTTATCATTGATGCTTACACATTTTGCATACTTGTTTATCACCACACTAGCAAGTGCAATATTTAACCAAACCACTATTCTGTTATGCTTTGATGTGCATACCTTGTAATGATTAAAATAACTCATGTGATGCGTCTATGCTTCCCATTATTGTATACGTGTATATCAACACTTCTTTCAAATGTACTTTGATAGGTGTTTATTCACCATTCCAAAGCATTCATTCTTGTGCAGGCCAAAGGATGATAGAAAATTTTGTAGATGACATGTTGTTAAACAGTGGGCATGCTTAAAATAGGCTCCCACATTTTGTATACTTGTCTGTGAGGGCTCCAACAACCACCACGTCTGTCAAATGCGTTTACTTGGAAGAATGTAATGCTTCTTTGGGAAAATTGTTACCTGCGTATCTTGCACACTTTGAGATTCAAAGTGGTGGAGTGAACATAGGATGGCGTAGATCATGGAGTTTGCTGGCATTAAAATAAACTAATCAAATTTAACCTTTCTTTAAAATCTTTGACACCAGGCGGCAAAAATTACCAACTGCATAAATGCTTGATGGAATGCTTGAGCATTAATTTGCAAGCAGATATTAGATAAGTTTGTGGTTGTGAAATAGGTAAACTTTTTTTTAAAGTTGTGTATGGGTTGTGAATTTTCACAATCTTTATTTTTCTTTTTATATTTTTTGATTTTCTAATTTTCTCTTTTTTAAATTTACATCATATTTATCATTCTCATTTAATTATTTATTTTATTTTAAAAATAAGTAATTCAACATTTCATCACTATAAAATGTAAGCTTGCCACAACCAAATACTATGGAAATGATTACTCAATCAAGAATTGTCCCTTACAAATTCCTATGCACCAAGAAAAAATTTAAGCATGATTTTTAATATGTGGTATTTTAATTGGCAATGAGATCTGGAAGGAAACCTTCTTATCAACTTTACACGTAACTTGCTAATGGAAGGAATATTGTAACTTTTAATTGGCTTTATATTTTTCATTGAAAACTTGCCATATTGCTAAGTATGCCACCATAACAAAACCCATTAAGAAATTTTGTTCTAAATTTATTAAAACTTTCAATTTATTTAGTTCCACAACTTGGTTGGAAAAAATTTGAATTTTAAATATCTTATAATTCGAAAGACATTTTAACTTGAAAATGTTGAACACATAGAAGTATTGAGGGGGGTGGGGGTTGAATCAATACTTAATCAAATTCTTTCCATTCATCAACATTTAACAAATTAAATCATGACAATCAAAAGAACACAACAACATGCAGTTCCATAACACCAGATTTATGTGAAAAACCCTACAAGGGAAAAACCACGATGAGCAAGCTGCTTGGATCTACTGTCCAAATCCAACGTCACAAATGAAACAACCTTTACAATAGGTATTTATGGTCTTTAACCAAAGGAATTTAACTACTCCTTGCTCAATACAACTTTCAAAACAAAGGTTCACTACCTCAATCTACAATTGGAATATATCAGTACATATATTACCTCTGACTCACTGCCTTTGGTACATACATCAACTTCAAAATGCTCTATTTCCTACAACTCACTACCTCCAACAAACTATCTCATTTACTGGCACATATTCTTCTTCGCAATCTCACATACATTCACTACTGATCTATCAAAATTGATCTTTGACACATTTCATTATTAAAAGATATTCGATACAGAAATCTATTCGCACATTGTCTGCTCAAAACATTCAAAACACAATCACACACCTTCTCAAGAACTTTGATCTTCTATTTATACCCTCCACATCCTTCAAAAAGGTTCTTCATGTCAACTACAAACATGTAAAATAAGATATACAATATTTACAACAAGTCAGCTTCAAACACATTTGTAGAAGAAAGAAAACTTATCTGGTCCAAGCTGAAATATATTTAGAACCTATTCTTCATGAAACACTTACTCAATATTAGCGCACACACTAAACACTTGGCACAAGCAACACAACATGACAAGTCGGCCCGACAAGCAAGAAAATTGTTAAACATAAACTCCAGACCAAGGCGATACCAGAGAGACCAAGAAAATTTATGTGGATCATTCCTACAGACTGATATGACATGTAACAACACTTCTATGCACTCCCTTTATCATTTCAGATCAATTCATATTGGTGCAAACACTTCATACTTAAAAACAATGATTCCAAACATACTACTATACAAGAGAAGATCACATATCATCTTGCAGAGCAACTAGAGAGCCCGAAGAGATTCCATCATGCATTACATACCCTCTGTACACATATTTGATTCAATAGATGATGGTGCAGATCAATTAGACACCAATAGACCAACCTACCAAGTTGTTGAAACATAGATAACACACTATCATCTACAGAATCACCTGTGGTGAACCAAAACACCTAACAATTGGATTGAGCAAACATACCACCTTCATAAACATAACTTCAAAATCGTAAGGCAAGACAATGTTATGCGGTGAAGTGAAGAGACATTCAATTCTTCCTTATCATACATTCACTGGAACTTAACAATTTCATACTCTAACAACTCCAAAACACTTTGTGGTAGAACTTGTTGGGAAAATGTGTCTCAACCTTGCAATTACATAAGGTATTTTTTATACATCAGCGAAGGGCGGGGTGGGGGGGGCGCAGGGGGTTTGGAGGGATCATCCTCCCCGACATGGGGTTCGGGGGCCGCACCCTTGAAAGGAAAATTTTATTTATATTTTATTATTGTAAATCTGGACCGTTCATCATTAGGTCTCAGATTTGATGGTCGATATTTTGTTAGCTTGACTTTCCCTAGAAGGCAACCCTATTTTATGAGGGAATTGTATTACGACTGTGTATTATGATATATTTTGAGAGTCTGATAGTGGTCGTGTTACCTTTGAATATTTGGTTGGTGATACTTTTGTGAGAAGCTTGATTTGCAAGTATATTGTAATCTTTGTAATTTTTGAATAATATATTGGGCAGCTTCTGGAGTGTGGGGTTTTCTTCTGAAAGGGTTTTCCCCATGTAAATCACTATGTTATGGTATGCATAATATTTAGGTTTATTTTTGTTTAATTTTTCGTAATTGTTAAAGATTTGTAAATTTTTGCATTATCCTCCACTAAAGATTAGTGTAGAAAGTTGTTCTACTACCTTAGCTTCCTTATAAGTGGTATGAGAGCATGATCACCTTTGGATTTAGTTGTAGGTTGTTGGGTTTTTTGAACTAATCCAGATTTGAGTGGGAGCTTGTGTAGAAGACACTTTGTGATCTTGTTGCAGGAATTTTCAGATGGAAAGTTCATCAAGGAGAATAGAGGTGGATAAATTTTCTAGAAATAATTTTGAGATGTGGAAGCTGAAGATGGAGGATTTGTTAATAGATCGAGATCTGTGGGATGTTGTTGATGAGAAAGTTTCAAGGCTTGTAGATCCTACTTTTGTTGCTCAATATGATGTTATGGATCGTAAAGCCAAGGGTCTAATCAGATTGTGCTTGTTAGACTTTGTTTTAATCAATTTCCATAAAGAGACCTTTGCACAAAAACTATGGAAGAAGCTTGATGAGATGTATCAAGCCAAATCTTTAGTGAACAATATTTTCTTGAGGAAGAAATTGTATTCCTTGATAATGGAAGGGGGTGGATGAATTACATACCACCTGGAAGCATTCAATATGTTTGTGGCTCAATTGGAATCATTTGGTGTCAAAATGGATGATGAGGAGAAATGGCAAATATTGCTTTGTTCTTTGTCTAATTAATGAGATTTTCTTGTTATGGCTATTGGGAGTACTTCTGTTATATTGAAGACAAAATATGTGGTGGGTTATTTTCTTTATAAAGAGATGAGGGGGAAGGTATCCATCAGTGCTAAGAAGGCCCTAAATGTTCATGGAAGACAAAAGGAAAAAGGAAAGAAGAATGAGAAGCGTGATAAATCCAAGTCCAAGGGGAGATCCAAATCTTCTAGAAAATCCAAAGTTACTTGCTAGAACTGCGGTAAGCCTGGAAACATTCATAAGGACTACAAAGAAGAAAAGAAGAAGAAAAAGAAGAAATTTTATTTCTATTTTGAGTCTGAGAAGGAAGATGGTGATGCATGCATTGTAGCTTTGGAAAATCATGCAGGTAATGATGCATGGTTAATTGACTCAGGTGCATCTTTCCATATGACATTTAATAGAGATTAGTTTTTGGAATATGAAGAATTTGATGGAGGTAAGGTGTACTTGGGTGATGATTCTTATTTAAATATTGTTGTCTATGGTAAAGTTAGAATCAGGTTTTATGATGGTAGAATAAAAAGGGTTAATGGTGTGTTGTGTAAGGAAAGCTAAGGTGCAGAAACAACTCTCCTAATGTCAAAACCTCAGGGAAGAATGTAGAGATACTTTTAAATTTTCAATTACAGTCCAATTAAGATACACTTGAAAGAAATAGCAGAAACAGAGAAATGAACATACACAGATGAACACCAGATTTACGTGGGAAAACCCTTACGGGAGAAAAACCCACCACACCAAGAAAAAACCCCTTTATATTACAGTAATGAAATTACATACAGAGTACCGGCTTCACTCTCTAATGTCAATTTACAACAGCATAATCCTTGATCAACCTTGTATAGAACATTCAAGATACAATGCTCTCTAAATCAAATTATCACTGATCACACATCGAACTGTTCATCCCACTGATCATCCAACCCACTGTACGCCGAACCAAACATCATCTGCAATTATAGAATATATCCATGTCGTCCCTGTCTATTGAACTTCCTCACAAAATGGCCACAACAGACTAACTTCCAACGGTTCCCATTTGACTTCTCTGATTGGTCGAAGACACACCATGTAGGACAGTCTTCCAATCGGTCAACAACGTTCAACCTGTGCTCACATGTCAGTGAGACACTAACCGTGTCTCCCCGATGCCACAAGACCTGATTGTAGTTATTGCCAAGAGTCCTCACCATCGGCAAGATGTTATACTGAGTTCACAAAATGTCGCTCGGACTTCCCCTTGTCGCCAAGACATCATACCGATATCCATCACATGTAGCGCTATCACCAAGACAATCGCTAGTCAGCGAGAGGTCATACCGAAGTTCCAAAGTCACATAGACATTAGCATTCCCATCGGCGAGACTATCGCTATTCGCCAAGAGATCATACCAAGCCCTTCAAGTCATACCGAAAAGAACACTCGTCGGCAAGACCTAGGCTATCGCTGAGAGGTAATACCGAGGGGTCCAAGTCACCTCGAAACCACCCTTCGCCAGGAGTCATACTGACAACAGACTAAAGCATCGGCAAGACTAACACCCATCGCCAAGAGCTCTTATCGAGTGTTCAAGTCTCTCCCCGAAGACTCCGAGTGTAACACTGTCGGCGAGACATACCATCTATCGCTAGGAGTTCCTACCGAAGCTTCATGCATCTTCCCGAAACCGCTTGTCGCCCAGAGTCTCCTTGACATCCGATAAGAATGGCTTGTCGGCTAGACCAACCCACTCGGCAGAGGGTTACACCGAACACCACAAGTCACAACGATAGCTTCAGTTCTTCATAACAATAACAAGGTCTCAGCGACCTGAACATTCACAAGGTTCCACAGCTGCTAGTCGGCCAGACAGAAAGTATGTCACACCGACTTTGCTCTTTCAGAGGTTTCAGCCTGTGAGATTGAGGCACACAATTCCAACATGTTGCATATCCCTAGATTAACACAAATTTTGTTATTTGTGAGCAAACTAATAGATGCAGGTGTACAGGTAGTATTTTTTTATGTAGGATGCAAGATGGTTAGAGGTGCTATGGTGATTTCTAGAGGTGTCAGATATGGCACATTGTATAAGCTTGATACATGCATTGTTGAGTGTAATAGTACTTCTGTGAAAAGCAAGTTTGTGGAAGAGGTGAGGGTTTCATCTTCAATAGATGGTCATGGCTTTTGGGTACCCAAGGGTGCTCTTTCTTTTGAATCAAAGTTACCTGCAAAGAAAACTATGTTATGGCACCAAATACCTGGCCACATTGGAGAAAAGGGTCTAAGGACCTTAAAAATTAAAAAATTGTTGAAGGGTTGTCTGATTGTAATTTTAAATTTGATTTCTATGAGCATTACATTTATAGAAAACAAAATTGCATTCAATTTTACTCGAGTTCTCATAAATGTTGTGGTATATTGGATCTTATTCATTATGATGTGTTTGGTCCTGTATATGTGTTATCCTTGAATTCAGCTACGCTCAATTCGTGGGATAACCCTACGAAACTTGTCTGTTTCGTAGCCTATGTTCTCTAAGCACACAAAAATGAGGTAAATATCACTTGCCCTTGTGCGTAGTCCCAAGCCTCGAAAATTCATTTCAAGTGTTTAATCTTTTTTCCTTTCAAAAATTTGTAAAAGGTTAAAAATTGCAAAAGCAGTTTTCAAAGATAGTTGTTTTTCTTGTACATGCAGGAGTGCTGAAATTCAATGCCCTTGCACTCCTTTGGTAAAAATAAAATATGTAGGGGCATTGAATTTCAACGCCCCTGCATGCCTTTTGTAGAATGTTGAAAATGTATTGAAGTGCTAAAATTTTGTGTCAATGCATCTTCAGTCTCGCACATTTATGTATTTATTGTAGGTCTTAATGAGTTTTAGGTGGTTTTAATTGATTTTTGTTTTATTTTAATTCATTGTGAACCATTTTCGTCCTTGGTATTTACCTGCAATCCTTTTGCAAACTCTTGGCACGTTTTCTCTATGGATTTCTCATGACTTGCAAGTGGATTCGACTATGGCTTCTCTTCGATTTCTTCATTTTAGCATTCACGGGTATGTACAAATTTTGCCGCATTTTCCATTTTTGATTTATGGCTTCATATGTATAAATTTGTTTAGAATGATGGTCTATGTTTAATTTTTTATTATTTTGCATTTGTTTAAAGAATTGTTAGTTTGTCATCATGATTTAGGGTTTATGTGTCCTCATTTTTTATTAGTCTTTAAGCATCTATTTTACCTTCTTTTTGAAATTATAGACGGTTGGGTTTAAAACCCCATTTCCGCTTGTCATGCACATGTATATTCATGTTGTGCACATGGTTTGAAACCCATCTTTCACAGTCATTATCGTCAAATTCTTCACTCAGTAATACGTCCAAAACTTATGTGGATTTTAGGTTTCAAATGTCCAAAACTTATGTGTATTGCAAGTTTCAAATCCCACACCACATACTAGAGTTTGGAAAGTATTCAAGGCAGGTTTAAACCCCATGGTATATATTTTTCTACCCACAAAATCATGCATGTCGGTCGGGGAAAAACCTCAACCTGCATGATCAAAATAATATCTACCCTCATGTTGATCAAGTTTTAAAACCCAATCAACACCATTAAATGTTTGACCAAAATTCACATGTAATCGCGTGGAAAATCACCGCCAATACATGTGTGAAACATGTCACATGTTGGTCGAGTTTTAAAACCCAACCAACACAATAGAACATAACCTACATGCAATCGTGCGAAAAATCACCGCTGATGCATGTGAACTATAACATCACATGTAAGTTGGGTTTAAAACCCCGACTTGCATGATCAATTGCATATCCATAAACTATAAAATCAATAAAATTTACCGCTAGTGCACTTAGTATTTTTACCCCAAATGTAGGGGTGGGGAAAAAAGCCACCCTTACATCATTATGATTTACCCAATGTAGGAGCGCAAAAATTCTACGCTACTGCATACAAAATGAAAACAAGTGTAAGAGCACAATTTTTCAGTGCCTCTGCACTCAACTTGCAAACTTCATGCAACGGCTCAAAATTTCTCTGATTTTACATCAAACATGCAGGATTTGCATCCAAGATGCTAATCCACATGCAAAAGCTCAATTTTTCAGCACCATTGCATCTGAACCCCAAGCACATGTAGAAGCTCATTTTTTCCCACTAGTGCATATAACCTAGATTTTCTCTAACACTAGAAAATTCAAACTTTTTGCTGCAGTTTCCCTTGTATGTTGTATTAGGATTTTGTGCTCGAGTTCTTGAAAGGATACAAACATTTTACTCTCCCTACAACTCCTTCATAGATGTCAGACTTGTCTCCAAGAAAAAAAACCATGAAGTACAAGTATTAAGGGGTTTTCTCGACAACCTCAGTTTCTTCTAACATTGATGAAATAAAGGACACCGAGATGGCACATGTTGACATGTCCGAGTTTCTGGAGAGAACTAAAAATAAGCCATTGGATGAGGGGATGAGATACATTGTAGAATGTAGCATTCAATTGGTGGCTTCATTTCCAATAGCTACACACAACCCAAAGTTTGTTCTTGCAGTGGCTTCTCATTACAACAAGGATGATAGGAGTGTGAGAGATCCTGATGGAAACATAATCATCCGAATTGATGCAATTTTTTTTGCCAAGATTTTTTTGTGTCCTAGAATTGGTACATATGCCAATCTTAAATTGAAAAGGCACAAGATCATTATGATAAGGATACAAAATATTATAGGAAGGAAATTAACACAAGATGGTTGGAGAATCCAAGGCCTAGCATCTCAAGATGGCCAAAGAGTTTTCCTCGAAGTGACTTTGTTGAGGAAATTAATGATCTAATTACCCTTCTTAATAGGGTTAAAGGATTACCTAACTCTTCCCATTTCCAAGAGTGGATGTACTTGTACATTCATGTTTTTTTTTTTTTTAATAAAAGAGGGTAAAAACTTTATTGAATCAACACAGCATTACAGAATGAGAAGAAAGAGGCCACAAGGGGCCAAAACAGAAAGAATTAATTCACACCCAAAAAGCATCTCAAATCCTCAGCAACCCATTCCTCAAGAACAGGTGCCATATCTCCAGGGAGATTGTCCCAATCATCCACATACCAAGAATCAGTCTTTTCTGACGCCCATTTAGCAAGCCCATCAGCCACACGATTCCATTCCCGTGGAATATGGCGGAAAATGATGGACTCCAAAGAATCGCTCAAAGAAACAATCTGTTTTACAACCACAGCCAACTGCCAATTCGTATCCACTAAATTGCGATTATTCAACATATCAATAACCACCTGGGAATCAGCTTCACAAACTATCCTCTGCCATCCAAGGGCCATTGCACGCTCCAGTGCCAAGAGAATAGCACTCACCTCCATAAGATTATTGGTTTGCAGACCACGATAAGTGGCAAAGAAGAAAACCACCACCCCAAGGCTATCTCTACCAATGCCACCAACACCAGCATGCCCAGGATTACCCCTAGATGACCCATCAGTATTAATTTTTAGCTCCCCTAGAGCAGGTGGGCACCAAAAGCCCTCACGAACAACCCTTTCACGCCCACGACTACGATGCACATTGCTCAAATTACCCCTGACCCCAGTGTCAAGGCCCAGGGCATTAACAACACCCAAGTCCCTAGGATCAATCGGCACCGACAAGTCACACTTCGCAGTCAAAGTCTCCTGCAAAACGCCCAAAATTCGACTCCAGAGTTGCCCCATAAGCAATTTTTTATCTAGAAAAATTCTTCTGTTGCCCTCCAACCAGATTTGCCAAATAATCAAGCTAGGTCCAATGCTCCAAGCAATTTTGAGGAAAGAGGTAGAGGCAGGAGAAGAACCCTGTCTTTTCCAAAGATCCTCTAAAGAAGAGACATGGCAACACGGTAAGCTCCAAAGATTCCACCAGTAATGCCAGATAGTCCTCACTAAAAGACACTGGAAAAAGAGATGCGATATGCATTCCTCATGCTGACCACACAAAATACACACTGAGGGGCCCTGAAACCCCCGTTTGCAAAGGTTGTCCCAAGTAAGACATTTACCATGAATCATGAGCCAAGAGAAAAAATTACTCTTAGGCCAAGCAAATTTATTCCAAGCATGCTTCCACCAAGAAACCTGGGAGCTCCCAAAACGTTGCTTGTCCAACACCTGATAGCCAGAAGCAACCGAAAATTTGCCTTTCAAGTCAGGACCCCAAGCAAGAACATCACCCCCATGGAGAGAATTACAGGCATGCCCCGATAGGATCGTAGCAAGCTCTTGACGATCCTCAACCGTACCACCAGGCGGCCAGACCAAGGGGTCCTTCCACCTGGCCACAGAAGTCTGACCCAAAGAATGTTGAAATTTAAAATCCGCCACGTGACTCCAACCTGCCTCCTCGAAAGACTGGCACAAAGCTTGGAGATGGGGGTGGGAGGACACAATGGGAGGGTGTCCATCCCAAGAGTCATGCCAAAAGAGAGCCTCCCCACCCCCATTACAAATCCAAAAAAGACCCTGTTTAACCAGCTTGGCACCACGTTTAAGGGTACTCCAGATCATTGAGCCTTTCCCCCCCATATTGAATCTTACAACCTCCCTACTATCCACTGCCCCCAAATATTTGAAGGTCAGAATTTTAGCCCAGCACATGTGTTGTTGAGAACACCAACGCCAATACAACTTAGCAGCCAAGGCCTGCCCATTCAAGTCAGTCCGCCGTAGACCAAGACCCCCCTCCTGTTTTGGCCTACAAACAGCATCCCACTTTACCAAACTCCATTTTCTATGAAGAAGATTACCTGCCCACAAAAACTGGCGAGACAATTTCTCAAAATCTTTAATAAAACTTGCAGGCGCAGAAAGAACAAAGCACTTGTAAACAGGGAGAGCTTGGACCACAGAATTTAGAAGAGTCACTCTTCCTGCTGAAGAAAGCCACCTGCAGGTCCAGTGACTGATGAGTCCCCTGAACCTATCAAGAGTCTCCTGCCAAAATCTTTTGGGGAGAGAACAAACAGCAAGAGGGATTCCCAGATAGGAAAAAGGAAGCGAGCCAATCTGAAAGCGAAGGATACCAGCAATTCTCCTTTGAATACCCTTAGGAGTGTGGAAGAAGTATATAAAAGACTTCCCCTCATTTATGCATTGCCCAGAAGCCGCCAAGTAACAATCCAGCACACGACGCCAATTGAGAGCCTCCTCAACCTTAGCCCTTCCCATCAAGGCAGTATCATCAACAAACTGCAAATGAGACTGAGGGGGAAGATCTTCACCTCAACTCCAACCCTGAAGCAAGCCGCTAGCAACCTGAGCGTGGATGAGTCTTCCCAGGCCTTCAGCAAGAAGAATGAATAAGTAAGGGGATAGGGGATCTCCCTGTCGGAGGCCTCTAGAAGCACCAAACAAGCATGTGGGTTCACCATTGATAAGCACCGAAAAGGAGGAGGAAGTGACACAACTTTTAACCCAATCAATCCAGCCCTCTGCAAAGCCAAAAGCTCTAAGAATCTTAAACAGAAAGTTCCATTTAACACGATCATAAGCTTTAGCCATGTCCAGCTTGATAAACATAGATTTCACCTTCGAAGATTCCATAGAGTGTATGGCCTCAGCAGCAATAACCACCCCATCCATGATCTGTCTGCCAGCAACAAAACCCCCCTATTCCTCAGAGATTAAATCCCCAAGCCATGGTTTCATCCTTTCCGCAATCAACTTAGTAATAATTTTGTACACCACATTACAAAGAGCAATAGGTCTAAACCTATCCAGAGAATTAGCTCCCACCACCTTAGGAATAAGAGCTAAAAAGGTAGCATTTAGGGATTTCAACATTTGCTTATGCATAAAAGATTCCTGGACAACCTCCAAAAGATCCAATTTAATCACTTCCCAGAACTCCTGATAAAATTCAACAGGGAACCCATCAGGTCTAGGTGCTTTACCTTTCTTCATCTGAAACACAACATTCTCAAGCTCCGACAAGGTAATGGGAGCAAGCAAAGAATCATTCATTTCATTAGTCACAAGCCTGGGGATACAATCTAAAATCCTTGCTTCCTCCTCCTCCGCAGGAGGTGAATCCTCAGAGAAAAGGGAAGAGAAATACCGAATGCATTCAGCAGAAATAGAAGCTGAAGAGGACAAAGTTTCCCCATTAGGCAGCAAGATAGAAGAAAGAGCATTACCTTGTCTCCGATCCTTAACTGAGTTATGGAAAAAAGAAGTGTTCCGATCACCAGCCTGAAGCCAATCAATACGAGACTTCTGTTTCCAAAAAATCTCTTCCCTTAACTCCCATTCCTCAAGCTTTTTTAAAGCAGCTGCCTCTGACAACCTCAGTTCCTCTGAGAGGCCTTGATCACGAATCTGCCTGGTGATTAGATCCAGATTATCTTGTGCCATCTGTTTTTCCTGGAATAAATTCCAAAATGTTGCCTATTCCATCTTTTCAAACTGTATTTAACATACTGGAGCCTCTTTGAGAAAGAGTACATAGCAGTGCCATAAGCTGGCTTCCCCCGGACCCACCAGCCATGGAGCAAATCATGAAGAGATTCATCCCTAAGCCACATGAGTTGGAACTTGAAGGTCAGGCGAGCATTGCGTTGAGGCATATCAGCCACCAACTTAATAGGCCAATGGTCAGAACCACGACTATCCAGAATTTCTGAGCTTGTCAGCCACCTGTCCCCTAGCCAAAAGCTAGATACCATAAATCTATCAAGTCTTTCAAAAATAGAAGCGTCACCAGTTCTCCTGTTATTCCAAGTGAAAAGACCAATGGCCGGCTTAATATCCACAAGGTTCAAAGCAGAGACATTATCCTGGAACAACAAAGCTGAAG
Source organism: Sequoia sempervirens (assembly GCA_007258455.2). Lineage (NCBI taxonomy): Eukaryota > Viridiplantae > Streptophyta > Pinopsida > Cupressales > Cupressaceae > Sequoia > Sequoia sempervirens. The sequence continues at coordinate 272,622,674 of VDFB02105785.1, read as the reverse complement.
CCTCCAACCTTGCAATGCCACCCTTCTTCTCAGCAAGCTCCATGATAGCATTAAAGTCACCGCCAATAATCCAAGGATGGTAAGGAAAAAGGCTGCAAACTAAACGAATGTTGGACCACAAGAGTTGTTTCCCCTGCACCTCCACAGGCGCATACACATTGGAGAAAAGAGCAATTTCCCCAGACATAAAACAAGAGGCCACCATGGAAAGGGAAGACTTAAAAGACACCCACCAAAGGGGGCAGATCTTCCTCGGGTTCCATAAGCACACCACCCCGCCAGAAGACCCCTGAGCACCAATGCACTGACAATCACCATTCCTCCATAACTTTGGAGCTAAATCCAACATACCCTCCACAGAGAGCTTGGTTTCCTGTAGAAAAAGAACATCAGGCGAATGACTCCTAATCAAATCCCGAATAGCTTTTTGTCTAGGGCCACTGTTCAAGCCCCTTACATTCCAAGAGAGAACTATCATTTCGAGGAACATGAAAAATGTGAGTCTAGAGTCTTGACTGACCCTGACTCCACCAAAGTCTCCCCTATCATCCTAATCTTCTCCTCATCCTTCTTCCTTCCTAGCTTAGTGGTTTTCTCTGGCCCCCCCCTCTTGAGGGTTTTTTGCAAAACCCCCAACTGAGGGGACGTCTTGACACTCTTCTTACCCACTTCTGAACCAACTTTTTGCAGGAGGAGATCCTTGTTCACATTATCTTTCACAACCTCAACACTACCACCCAGCCCATCCGGAACCTCCAACAGTCAATCTGTCCCTGAAGCCAAGATCCCCTCAGTAGGCGAAGATAAAGATACTTCTGAATTGGGAAAAGCCTGACTAGGTACTTTCCCGGCCTCATCAAAGCATGGTATTCCCTCTCTCCCCCTGTTGGGGGGTAAGCGAATCAACTGGAGGGTCATGTAGATCCATATCCAAAGTCCCATGATCTAGATCAAAAAATCCTGGGTTCACCTCCTGCTAACTTAGGTCCTCCAACACCTCAAACCTGTTGAAGGTGTCCTCCTCCTGCCTGTCCTTCAAAATCCTTTTATGACCTTTATTTCTGTTTCGGCCTCGAACTGGAATAAAACCATCCTCTCTACCATCAAAACTCTGAACGGGATCCTTTCCCTTATCCACCTTGGGCGGATTAGCCGAAGGCTGAGAAGATTGAACCTCCAAAGGCTTGGCCTTTGGACATCTACACTGGAGGTGACCATATTCATGACAGAAACAACATGGAAAGGAAGTGTTTCATAATCAAGTTGTTGCACCCATGAGTAATCTCCTACACTCACTTCTAATGAATCTGGCAGTGGCTTACTTAAATCAATTTCAACACAGAACCGAGCAAAAGTCATTACCTTTTTGAATTGCATTTGTTGAGATGAACCCACAGGTTTCCCTAGCTTTGAGGCTAATAAGTACAACACATCCTCACGCCAGCATTCCACCGGGAGCCTTGGGAGACGAACCCAAACCGGGACACGATTCGGGAGTTCCTCCGCCGGGTTGAAGCCAGCATGCCATGGCTTAATGAACAAGCCCACCTGGTTGTAAAAGTATGGGCCCCCTTCAAAAACTCTATTCTGATCTGCCAAACAATCAAAGGAAACCATGAAATAGTTATTTGCCAGGAGACGAATCTCCATCTCTCCTTCAGGCATCCACATCCTTTGAGCCCACGCCTCCAAGAAATGCAAAGAAATTTTAAGCCTAAGAATTTGCAGTAGAGAGAATGCCTTGAATAATAATCAATGTTTTCAGCCATCATTTCCATCGGAATGACAACACTCAGCCTGTCTTTACATCGTTCAAGGCACCCATTAATCTTCGGAATTCTAGGCCCTCCTGTCGGACCCGTCCCAACTTGCTCAGGTTCCACCGAAAAAAGATCATTCTCAAAAACCTTCGAGTTCTGAAGAGTTGGTTTCGAACCAATTGCCGATCGGAAATCCATTTTGGGGCCAACCCCAGACGATTCCCCGTGCAACATAAAGGATAAAAATTCCCTACTCCGACATGCAAAAACCACTGAAACCCCGAGAACAAGAAGAGAATCAAAACGGGAAGACTCACCTCACAACCCCACTCCACCACAAAAGAAGGCACAACCAGGGAACACTTGTCGCAACGCCCACCCCAAAAATCCCTCCCCGCTTCACACCCCACACCTAAACCCCACCCACGGCCCCTAGTTCACACTACACTTGGTTCAGAACCAACACAGCCCGCACCAGGCGAAGGCCCCACTTACTGGTTTCCAGCGGCGAGTAGACACCCCCTGGATAGCATGCTCCACTCACCAAACTGCGTGGCCAAGGAAAAACAAAGGAAGAAACCAGGGCGCCCCCTGATTCAGCAAACAATGCCTTACTACCGCCAAAATAGCAAAGAAGACCCACCCCTGAAAGCTCCCGAGAAGAAGAAAGCAGGAACGCACTCCAAATGCTCATGCAAACATCAGAAGCCCACATGCAGGCCGACCCTAACTGGCCGCAGCCTCCTGCGGAGCTTGCAGAGCCGACATCTTCCTCCCCGACTAATTTTCAATCATGGTTCTAATCTTACCACTTGTACATTCATGTTATCAAGAAGAGGAAAGAACATTTTTTTTGGGGGACAACAAATAAGCAATGCCATTCATGATCAACTTGTAAAGGTGCCTTCTTCACTAAAATTTTACATGACCTCATATTTGGTTTATGCTACTACATCTATGACGAATTTTCCAAGACTTATATCTGAGGGAGATAGGAGATGCATTCCAGTGTATTAGTATACTCATAGTTGACCTTGAATAAGAGTATTCATCACTTCAGAAGGGTCAACGATGATTTCTTTGCCCCATATCTCTGCATGTTCGATAGAGGAATTGAGGACAAGAGAGTCTCAGATGAGGTTTGGTCAGTGGTTAATAAGTCTTTTTTTCTATACTTATAGTTTCCTACTTTCACTTACATCAGTGTCAGTTACTTTGTTGGATACCCTCACATGCTCGAGTAAGGTATCCAAGTGATAAAATCATTCTCATGGAACTCTATAGACAGATCATAAATATCCATAGCAAACAAGATGAATCACATAAGCTAGGTTTCAAATTTCCTCTCACTATAGGTAGATATTCCATTAAGTCACCTCTCCTAAAGCCAAGGCCATGGAATCTGAAATTCAATGGATCACAATGAAGACCTACAAAAGGAGGTACAAATTCAACTACAGGGGGATGAAGGATAGAATCAAGAAGGCCTACACTCATGTGCATAGAGTGGAAGATATTTGGGCTGATTGTAGGATTGAAGACGACATAAGAAAAATGGATTATTGTCGTTTGAATTTGGAGCATATTGAGAACCTTGACTTGGAAAAAATTATAGAGGATATGGAGGATGATGAATATATCTTGGATCTCGCATATGAGAGAAATAATGTTGCAAGGACTCCTCTCCCTACAATCCAGTGGTCTCAAAAGGAGATGACTTGGTTTCAATCCATTCTCACTAATACTAATGTTTGGTTACAGGAGAAGGGTATAAGGTTGAAGCACTTCTACATTGGATCCGAAGAGGAATATTTTGAAGGATATGTGGGCAAGAAAGAAAAAATAAGAACAAAGAATAAGGGAGATGTGCCTGGACCAAGAAAAACACCTAAACCGAAGATCAGATTCATAGTAAAAGGAGGTAAAAGAAAGAGTACTAAAGGGCTATCCACTGTTGCAAAGGAAGTATCAGTTCAAGAGGAAGAACAAGAAGAAGGGGGTTAAGATGAATAAATACAAGTGTCTCCACATGAGAATATTCCAAAAGACACCCATGTTACTTCATCCCCCTATTGTTGCTACCATTCCTACTATTTCTCCCATTGTTTCAGTTGAACAACCTTTGTCAGTTGCCACTGTTGTTTTTGTTGTCACTGTTTTTATTACACCTTTTGTTTCCATTCATTCAATTCATTCATCCCCAACCTCGGGGTCCATTTTTGATAGTCCTAGGAATGAGTTTGAGAATATTTTTGGTTCTCCTTCAAGTTTTCCTAGTTTATCTTCTCCTTCGTTTGATGTAACTTCACATTCTAAGTTCGATAAGTTCATAACTGAGACTATGCAAAATGTAAAAAGTGTGGAAACTCCTACAATAGTTTTGAATAACACCCCACAACTTGTTATTACTACATTTGTTAGTGCAGCTACAACTTCACAGACCATGACTACGGGACCTGAAGGGAATTCTTCTCCTCTTCCCCCTTGGCTATCATCTCAAACACCCAAAAGAAAGAAGAAATTTGTCTCTCCAGATGAATTTGACTTTGTTCAGTTGGTGCTAATGAAGACGAAATCTACAAAGTATACAAAGACTTTTTCACAGTTGTTAGTAGACAAGGCTAGATATAAGTATACAGAGGTTGTGCATCCTCCTCCGAGTAAAGTTGTTGAAGATATTGATATTTCTGAATACTCAATTACAATAATATAGCTTGGAAAAAGAACTCATGAATCTACCAAGGAAGATACATAGTCAACATTGGATTCTCTTATTGAGAAATATGATCAAGAAAAGAAAGTCAAGGATCAATACAAGGCTAGGGTTGAACAATTGACCTCAGTACTCCAGAAGATTACCCAATCTTAAGAATCTGTTGAGCCTATGACCACTAGCATCGAAGATCCAATGATATAGGATGCTGAAAAGACACATTCAAGAGGAAAATAAGTTGGGGAATTTCTTGATAGAATGTTGGAACAGGGAACACATCTCTTGAAATTAGCTATGGAAAGTATTAGCAACATGGAAAGTGTTAAGGCAGAACTGAAGAAAACCATTAATACATTTTCTCAAGATTTTCAAGAGATGGAAAACACTCTAGAGGATTGGAAGAAAATGAAATAACTTAAGCTCAGTGTGCTAGTGGATATTGGAATAATTCCCAGTATAGAAATGTTCATTGATGATGTAGGAGCATCCATGGCTACGTGCAATCCTTTATTGGTTTGAAGGTTAAAATTTTGTTTCAATTTGGAAATTTTAATTTTGAGATGGATTATTTGGTGGAAAATAATGTTGGACTGATTAATTTCATTTATCCTTGTGTGAAGTGATAAAAAAAAGCATGAAAAGCATTGACAAGGTGAAAAAGAAGGTGGAAAAGTAAGGTAATAATGCAATTTTGATTTTCCAATTTTTAAACTCTTGAAAATGAATTCATAAGGCATTGGAAATTGAATAAAATGTTTTTTTAAAAAGAATTTAAAAAATCCCTTAAAATTAGGGACTGGGGAAAGTGGATGCCAAGGTTAGCCAATCTTGGATTTTGGCCTTTTCGGGTGAAAATGGTCAAACCAATGGTTGCGGGGAGTTATGATTTTCATTGGTTGGAGTTTAATGTTTTTATTTTTAGATTTTTGGAGGGAATTAATGGTGCATCCCATAAGTAGTCATGATTTTTTGGAGAAGAAGGAAAATGAATGTGGAAACATTCATGGAAATGGGGAAAATCTGGAAAAGGAGGTCACTTTCTGAGTTGAGTTTTTGAAGAAAACAAGTAAATTCATAGAAGAAGGTGTGGCATTCATGGAGGAGATTTTTTGAAGGTTTTATTGCAGGTTTGGGACTATTCTAGCATAGTCCATATCAATTCCAGATTGAAAGAGGCAAGTTTGAGAAGCTACAAGAGGATTCTAGGTGCTAGAGAATGCATTGTTTGGCATAAGCTCTCATTGTTTGAGATTGAAACCTTGTTGTGGTAATTTCATGACATGTTTAATGAATGTATTTTATTTTTAGCTGCTATTATCAGTCCCCATTGACTGATATATTGATGTAATCCATGATTCTTTTTATTGCAAATAAGAGTGCATATGTGCAGATCCGAATTTATGAATTTTAGAGTATTGTTGTCAATTGTTTGACTAAATGTTTGTGAGGATTTAAAAGGGTTTTAAAACCCTTAAATCAGTGGTATCAAAGCTATAATATTTTGAGTGTGCAAGCATATTTTTCGAAAGGAGGCAATTTGCACCAGGATTGAGCTTGTGGGTATTTTAGAAAATGTATGGAAGAGGAGCCCAACATGGTAGGGGTAAAGATAGAGGAAGAATGAACAACTTTTTCCATGGAGATGACTTTAGAGCCCTGAGAAGGCAAGTGGAGACACTCCAAGAAGAGAGAAGAAGAGGGTTTTCACATAGAAGAGAACCAAAGAGTGATGAAGAAGAAGCCTCAGAGAATGTCAGTCTGACAAGTGAGCAAAGAGATGCAGTTGTAGCAGTTGCAAATGACCCATTGTTGAGATCCATTTCAAAGATTGGAAAGAGGAAAAAGATTGATGTTCCTACATTTAGTGGAAATTTGAATCCAAAGGATTTGATAGATTGGATTAATGATATGGAGGAGTATTTTGAATTCGAGGAAATTAAGGACCCTGAGAGAGTAAGGTTTATAAAAACTAGATTAAAGGGTCATTCTTCCATTTGGCGGAGGGAGATTCAGTTGGAAAGAGGAAGAAAAGGGAAGGAGAAAATAACAAAGTGGAAAAAAATGGTAGAGAAAATGAAAAGGAAGTTTATTCCAGTGGATTATGAGCTAGATTTGCTGAAGAAAATGCAAGGATTGAAACAAGGAACGAAGACAGTGAAAGAATACACTGAAGAGTTTCATCAAATTCTCAACAGAATAAGACATGCTGAAGCAACTAAGGGGAAGGTTGCAAGATACATTAATGGCTTGATGCCAAGAATTCAAGAGGAGATGACATTAGTGAGAGTTTTAACCATGGAGGATGCATATCAAGTTGCCTTGAAAATTGAAGAAAGAATGAACAAAAGATTTGAAAATTAGCGAAGAGGAAAGGGTAAAATTAATGTGCAACAGTATGAGGATAAAAATTAGATTGGAGACACTAAGGGCAGCAAGGAAGAAAGAGGTGAGAGTTCAAATCAAACCCATGATCAAAGTTTTAGAGGAAGAGGAAGAGGAAGATCGGGTAGAGGATTTGGAAGAGGTAATTATAAAATGACTTGTTTCAGATGTGGAGAAGAAGGGCATAGATCTTATGAGTGTCTAGAATAAGAGAAGAAAAATATGAGGACTGAAAATCATTCAAGGGCAGCGAATGTGAATGAGGAAGATGCTAAGTCTTCACACTAAGAAGAGGCAGAGAGTGGAGAAACACTTGTTTCAAGAAGAGTATTGATGAATGAGGGAAAATAACTTGATCAAAGGAGAAGATTGTTTAGAACGAGATGAAAAATATGAAGGTAAATTTTTTAATGTTATTATTGATGGTGGTAGACTGAAAATATTGTTTCTAAATAAATGGTGAATAAGTTGCAGTTGGAAAGGAGAAGACTATCGGATTGCTTGGTTACAAGATGACCGCAAAGTTCTGGTAAATGAACAATGTCTGGTAAAGTTTAAGATAGCTGATTATCATGATGAAGTCTTATGTGATATAATGTCTATGGATGTTTTTCATGTGTTATTGGGAAGACCTTGGCAGTTTGATAGGTGTGCAATGCATGATGGGTATGCTAATACATACTCTTTGACCAAGGATGGAATCAAACAGAAGTTGAAGCCCTTGAATAAGGAGGATGGAAAGGTATGTCAGAGCATTGGGAATTGTTTGGTTAATGGAGTTAAAAAAAAAGTGAAAGAGGATGAAGATGAAGATTTTGATTTTCTAATGCAAGTTGCAACAGTATTGATGGCATACAAGAGAGGTAAAGTGAAGGTTTCAATGGAGAAAGAAGAGGAGGTAAAATCTGATTTTTGTAAGAATGATGTTAAATATGATTTATTTGAGGATGGTAAAAGTGTTGTAGAAGACGAGATTGCAGAAAATAATGCATTAGTAAAAGAAGGCACAATGGGTGAAAGTAAGGAAGGTTACAAGAAGGAGAATATTGATTTGTTTGGTGAACTTCCCTTTGCATCATTTGTTGATTTATTTGATAAAGAGATTGGTAAGAATGATAGTTTGTTGCAGGTTGGAGAGGATAAATATTTTGATTATGTCACTAAAATTGATAAGAATGTTGAGGATGAAGTGATTGTAGCTGAAAATCGTCTTTTAGAAGGCATGAAGGAGGAAGAGCATAGTGTTGTAAACAAGGGTGATGATGAACAAGTGGTTGCAGCAATAAAAAAGAAAGAGATAATGCATGGATTTAATTAATTTCTTGATGATGAAGAAGCTAATGTTTATGATTTTCCAGAGTTTCACAATGTAGGTTGGTGGGAGATGAATTATGTGAAAAGAGAGAGAAAGAGAGGAAGAATGAAGTATGGAAGAGATATCAAGTTGCAAGGATATGCGAGAAAGAATGTTAAAGTGGACAAGGTGGGAAGATAGATTTAGTTTGAGCATGGAATTTACAAATGTTTATGAGTCACACTCATGAAACATTTCTTTCTATTGTGGGTGTCTGATGCAGGAGCATCCATGGCTACATGCAATCCTGTATTGGTTTGAAGGTTAAAATTTTGTTTCAATTTTGAAATTTTGGTTTTGAGATGGATTATTTGGTGGAAAATAATGTTGGAATGATTAATTTAATTTATCCGTGTGTGAAGTGATAAAAAAAAGCATGAAAAGCATTGATAAGGTGAAAAAGAAGGTGGAAAAGCAAGGTAATAATGCAATTTTTATTTTCCAAATTTTAAACTCTTGAAAATGAATTCATAAGGCATTGGAAATTGAATAAAATAATGTTTTAAAAAGAATCTCAATAAATCCCTAAAAATTAGGGACTGGGGAAAGTGGACGCCAAGGTTAGCCAATCTTGGATTTTGGCCTTTTCAAGTGAAAATGGTCAAACCAATGGTTGCGAGAAGTTATGATTTTGATTGGTTGGAGTTTAATGTTTTTATTTCTATCTTTTTGGAGGGAATTAATGGTGCATCAAAAAAGTAGTTGTGATTTTTTGGAGAAGAAGGAAAATGAATGTGGAAACATTCATGGAAATGGGGAAAAATATGGAAAAGGAGGTCATTTTTTGAGTTGAGTTTTTGAAGAAAACAAGTAAATTCATAGAAGAAGGCATGGAATTCATGGAGGAGGTTGTTTGAAGGTTTTATTTCAGGTTTGGGACTGTTCTATCATAGTCCATATCGATTCCAAATTGAAAGAGGCAAGTTTGAGAAGCTACAGGAGGATTCTAGGTGTTGGAGAATGCATTATTTGGCATAAACTCTCATTGTTTGAGCTTGAAACCTTGTTGTGGTAATTTCATGGAATGTTTAATGAATGTATTTTTTTTAGCTGCTATTATCATCCCCCTTGACTGATATATTGATGTAATCCATGATTCCTTTTATTGCAAATAAGAGTGCATATGTGCAGTTCCAATTTTTTGAATTTTAGAGCATTGTTGCCAATTGTTTAACTAAATGTTTGTGAGGATTTAAAAGGGTTTTAAGCTAGTTTTTGAAGGGTTTTGCAGCCCTTACATCAATTTAGGTTAATTCAATAATGAAACATAAGATAAGTGTCATCAAATATCTAATTAAGGATTTACAGGAAGCTCAAAAGGTCAGTGAAGATAATGATTCACACCTTGTTACTAGAATCAAGGAGCTATCGTGCAAATTGTTTGATGACAATCAAAAGATACTTCTCTCTGACATAGTTATCCAAGAATATACATCAATGATGTAGAAGGAATTTGAAGATGAAGCCTTCTTAGTGGCTTCAATTGATAAATTGATGGATATTCAACTCACATTGGATAACTTGAAAGTAGTTCTACAAAGGCATCAGAAAGCTTACAATACCATCAAGGGCTAATAGATCTTTTATGGATATGTTATATTGATTAGTTGGATCAATTAGGACATTTTGAATTTTCGATTCCTTCATATAATCCCTATTATATAGTGGTTCATAATAGTTGTTTTATGGGATCTCCTCACCAAAGATTCAACATTTCCTAGGAAAAAATTATCTTCATGTTTCACACTAGTTTCTATATCATATACCTCAAAATTATATGAATGATTTATATGAATCATTATATAGATTATCATTCATTTATCATTTATTTATGATATTTTTTGGGTAAAAGTGGAAGAGCCACTGTAAGAAATATTTGCATTAATTCTATGAAAAATATTACAAAATGGAACAACCAAAGAGATCTCAAAATGCTTGCCCAAGAGAAGCTACATGTAAATAGTTTGATAGCTAATAGAAACACAACAAAATTACATCCTTAGTATTTTCAAAATATGAACTCAAACACACATACAAGCCACCATGAATCTACAATTTTGAGCATATGAGGCATGAGGAAAAAGCAAGACAATGAGCCCTCAGATCCTCAAGGTGGGCCTCAAAAATAGAAAACCACAAATTACAAATATTGCCACATGAAAGCAAGATATAGAGCTGAAGTGAAGATAGAAAAAAGCAAAAAACCACCCAAGTAGGGATATGCATCAACCCTATGTGCCACTCTCAGAAGAAAAGGCAAGTTCAGAAGGAGGAGAGAAGAAATGAACTTTATGCGGATCCTCTAGAGCATGCCTTAGCAGAAATTGAGCAAGATCGAAGATATTTTGCATATGTATAGGAGTGAATTTTCACCCCTCTCACAAATTCCCCTTTTACATCCCTCCACCTTAGAAAATCAAACCCAACTAAGAAATTCCACATCACCTATCTGCAGTGCATCTACTTGGCACTTGTCCTTTATGTTGGTTGGGAAATTTTTGTCGGGGATGCGTGTGCAGCGCACAGACGTCTACGCGGATCACTGCCATCCTTGATAGATTCCTACCTTTGGAATCCATAGAGATGTTACATTCTCCATTAGCGATGAAGCGTAACGCCTCTCCACCTTCCTGTCGACCCAAGAACAACTCTTTCCCTCCTAATCTCTCTTTAAATTCATATTATTCACATCCATTCCACCTTCTTCACAATTCTAGACAATCACACATGTTGGCTTGATTTTGGATTCATGATTCTTGAGCTCCCACACATCTTCCCTACGTCTTGTTGCAATTTTGCTACCATTGGAATTGTGACTTGGTGTTCTGAGGGACTGCTTCTTCATTGTTGCAGCAACGTAGACCTTACTAGGCTTGCATCCTCCTCTACATGCTTGAGGGAACCTCGAACGAGAAGGTGATATTGTTTATTGATTTATGTGGCATAGTGTTATTGTCATTGTTCGGTATCCTTTCTATTGTTCTCTTTATTATATTTTCTATCTCGTGGCTTTTTTGGCTGTCCGTGGAGGTGGAAACACCAAAGTGGGGATTTGACTGCGAAAACCCCTATACAACCCAACATCTTTCCTCTCGTGACTGTGTGTAGGTACATGTCCATGTGGAGCTTGTTGGTGAACTGGATTCTTTGTAAATTAATCTTCATCACCTCCATCTTTGTCACCTTCTATATCACTTTTCCAGTTATCTTGTTTATTCTATTTATTATCATCTTAGTTAGTGCTTTAGACTCCAACCACTAAGTAGTTAGTAGGGTTTTTGTGAATTTCACTATACTTACACTTTCTGGCCATACGGATGCCAACACCCCAGTGCGATGCTAGCGCGCCGCACTGTCCTCCCTGAACTATGATGTTGTCCTCATGTCAAGAGCTATTTGAGGTACAGTTCGGGTTCCAAAAACCTGCTCACTTGGCCCCATCAAATCTCCCAGGTTAGTAGAGTGGCAGAAGCACTCAAGAGTTCTCTTCATTCTCTATCCTTGACCTAAAATTTTCTATCCAACTTGAGGTAGATTAGGGCAGCCCTCTGCTCTCAGCTCTCCGTGACCTAGAGCCTTGGTGTGGTTGGTCCCCCTCTTCTACATTTTGGTGAACCTGACATGAACCATTTTAGTTCCATTTAGCAGTGCTAAAAGACCCTTTCCTTGTATCCTAGGAGTGTTGTGGGTGTGAGTGTTGCGAGGTGTATATCCTTGCAACCCAACCTACAACCCCTAGTGGCATAGTTCGAAGGTTCCATAGGCATCACAGAATGAAACCTTAGTTGGGTCAGTGTCTAGTTGCAAACCCTTGGGGGCTCTATGAAAGTTTTGTCTAGTATACATGATGGCCTCCTTTGTACATCTGGCCATCCCATCTGCGCAAATTACAAGTGGATCCCCTGGCATAACTATCACTTTGCATGACTTGTTGATAAACTATAAGAAAGAGCCATCTCCCTTATACATCCCTGCATGAATCAATGGAAACACTGTAACAGGTGTTCTTGTTGACCCCACCTGTAGGGTGAATGTCGTCACTGAGGATATTATGCTAATTAATTTCTTGCACAAATATGGGTATGATGAATCTAGGAGTGCCATCCGTACACACGATGGGATTTTCATACCTCCCATCAACTGCATCACCTTGTCTGTCTTAGTTGGACCTAAATCCGTAAATTTACTCCTTGACATAATCCCGGGGTCTAAACTCTTCAGGGTGAAGCTGGGTATCCCCTGGTTGGTTGCTATGAACGTAGTTCCCTCGGTGGTGCATAAATGTTTAAAATTCATCCATGATGGTACAGTGCATGTAGTCCATGACACCAACTATAAACCACCGATTGCACATGGTGGCTACTCGTTGGATCACTTTTGGCCTACGCCCGTTGGTCTGCTTCCTCCTAGGATGAACCTCTTGTACCGAACCTATGTGAAGTACAAGAGTGAGGGCATAATTCCTAAGGTCAGATACCCTCCTTCTCCCTATGTCGTTTCATATAGGGCTTTCCTAAAGGCTAGCAACGATGCCACCTTGGCTCAGAGAAGGGAGGAAGAGAAGCGTGCTTAGGGTTCTTCCTCCTCTTCCACTGTTCCACCTTTTGCTTCCTCTTGCCCTTTTGCGGCGCCATCGTCTTTTGCTCCTAGGAATTTGCTAGATAATTCGATGGTGCCTGCTCAAGGTGAAAGCTCGAGCGTCTGACGTTTGAACTTCTCGTCTTATCCACGGTGCCTCGACCCATTTGAAATGGTAAGGGGAAGGGGTGGGGAGTCCTCTATATCTCAGCCTTCGCGACCTCTTACTGCTCTTGCCTCTAAGGCAATGAATAGGAAGAGGCCCACTTTTGAGGCGTTAGAGCCGACTCCCCCTGTTGTTGTTCCAACCTCTTCTCAACCTCTCCCTCTTGTTCTCGTCTAGGAGTCCCTCCCTCCATTAGAAACATCCACGATGGACACTCTAATTTTTGAACAGGAGTCTTTTGTTCCATCCCAACTTTCGGCCTCTAGCTCCCGAAGTCGCAAGAACCGCCTTGTGCGTGAGCGCAAGCATCAGAGAAAGGCTCTAGCCGCTGAGCAGGCCGCTCTGCAGAGAAAGGAAGGGGATTCGACAATTTCTGCTCCGGCACCTTCTGTTGCATCCTCCTCTCTCGTCCCCTTTGCTTCAGTTCCTTCAGCTTCGATGTTGCTTCCGGCTCCTGCTGCGAGCGTAAACGTTTCTAACTAGAAGAGGGTGCAGGTGTTTGTTTCTCCTTCGATCGAGCTACCCCTCCTAATGTCCCTCCTGGACATCCTGCCATTTTCAAATCCCGTGGATATGCCGAATACCTCAGTGGTGTCTACCACATTTTTCTACTCCTCCTTCGTGCCTTCTAGCTTGTATGTGGGGATCTCACATCCTCTGACGAAGCAAAAGATGAAGGACAAACCCACTAGCATTAGGGGTCAAAAGAGGAGTTCACCTTCTTCAGAGGGTGGTTCTATATTAACATGTGTCGTCCTAGTGACAGAGGAAGTCTCGGCATCCCCAAAGTTTGTCACTGCTCCCGAGTCACTCGATGAGCCTAGCAATGAATCTCGGGTGTTGCCTCCCTCGTCCGTCGAGTTAACACATGGCACTCCTGTGAAGTGCATGTTTAATTTTGTGGATGAGGTCCCGACCCTATCAGTGATTTTCACTAAGTCGCTGACATTCACCCCACAAGAACTGAGTGAAGAAGACCTCGCAGGGCCTTCTTCCTTGGCTCTTGTTGCGGGAGGGTTAAAGGGCTCCCCCCTTGATATTCTAACCTTATAGGATTGTCTACCTTCCCCTTATAATGATCTAGATTGGGAGGTCGATAACCTCTTGGTTGATGAGGATTAGGGGGCGCCTCTTCTTTATCTGTCGTGTAGATTGTGTGTATGGTGTCCCCCCGTGCTTGCGTTGTGTGTTCCTGAATGACCCTGGTCACCCTTGTAGGTGCTTGGATACAAGAGTGTTTATGTGTCATAAAACTTCCTCTATTTGTTACATCATTCTTCCTTTGTTATATGTATTGATTTTCAACAATTGGGGATGATGCAAAGTGTTGGGGGCATTTAGGCTTCCCTTCCATGTTGACCCAATTTTTTATTTTTTTTTTGTCTTCTCATGCATTCTTCATATGGTTTGATATAGTAGGGGGTTGATGACAATTCATTCATATACTATTATTATACTTATCTATATTTATGAGTAGCTCTGACCCCAAAATATTAGATCACCCCTGTGTGCCTTGTTCGTAATGTTATTGTTTCTCTTCTTGCATTTTGTTCTCTTATCTTTCGTGCTTGCTTTGTGATGTTGTGGTGCTCATGTGTTGTCCCTCGCGTGTGTGACAACATTACCACGGTTACATTTCACTATGTTTCACAGGCCACAACATCACTTTTTCATTTTTTCTTTTCTCTCCTTAGGATGCCACGTGCCTCTGCGTTCAGAGTGCACCATCCTAAGGTGGGCTATCATGTCACTTTGATTTTTAGAAAAGGCATTTGGTGGCCAACAAATCTTTTCTCAAAAATATTTTCAAAATATTTTTCAAAAATCACATTCCTCAACAAGGACCCCTAGCAAGATATTTTTCCTTCACCATGGGTTCATGAAGAAAGAATTTGGAAACACCTTCCTCTGAGGAGGGAGCACCTCCTCCTGCGGGTGAATTTTGACCTTCCCCTTGCGAGGGGACCTTCTTCATTTTGAATTCCTTAATGAAGTGAACATCTTTGAAAAGGATGAACCTTGATGTTGAATTGATTTGCGAAAAATATTCTTGTACTTTCAAATTGAGTGTCCCTTGAGTGGACCCCTTTTCTTTTGAAGGGTTCCCAAGGGATCCCTTTGAAAGCTTCTCCTTCAAATTTTGACTATATGCTTGCTTTCCTGCCTACGTGGCTGCTTTTGTTTTCTAACATGTTTTTTCTACGGATTAACATGTTGCTTTGTAGGTGCGCTTGTGAAGCTGCTTTCCAATCCGACTCTGCGAAGTCCCTTACATCGGGCTTCCTTCAGGAGAGAGTACCTAGAGGTGCCTTCTTTGCAAGTTCGAGGATCTGTGAAGTGCTTGCATCTTGTGAGATTTTTCCATTGTTGGTCTATAGGCCTTCGGTGCACTTCGATCAACTCGTTAGCTCTGAGGATCTACAGAGTCCTTTGTTCAATCCTCCTCAAGAGAGTACATGTGGAGTTATTTTCCCAACCTGCACTTTCGAGCTCTCCAGATTATGGTCTACTTCCTTGACGGTTCAGGTATACATTTCTAAACTCTTCAATCTACTTTATCGAACATTTGTTAACACTCATGCTCGCTAAAGTGGGGGAAAAATGTATAGGAGTGAATTTGAACCCCTCTCGCAAATTCCCCTTTTACATCCCTCCACCTTAGAAAATCAAACCCTACTAAGAAATTCCACATCACCTATCTACAGTGCATCCACTTGGCACTCATCCTTTGTGTCGGTGGTGGAATTTCTATCAAGGATGTGTGTGCGGTGCGTAGATGTCTATGTGGCATGTTGTCGTCCCCGACAGATTCTTGCCTCTAGAATCCACATAGACGTTACGTTCTCCATTGGCGATGAAGCATAAGGCCTATGCGCCTTCCTATCGAATAGACAATGGCTCTTTCCCTCCTAATCTCTCTTCAAATGCATATTTTTCACATCCATTCCATCTTCACAATTCTAGATAATCACACATGTTGGCTTGATTTTGGCTTCACGATTCTTGAGCTCCCACACATCTTATCTACGTCTTGTTGCACTTTTCCCTCCATTAGAATTGCGAATTCGTGTCCCAAGGGACTACTTTTTCATTGTTGCGGCAATGTAGACCTTACCAAGCTTCCATCCTCCTCTACGTGCTTGAGGGCACCTCGATTAAGAAGGTGATATTGTTTATTGATTTACTTAGCATAGTGTTATTGTCATTGTTTGATATCCTTTCTATTGTTCTCTTTATCATATTTTCTATCTCGTGGCTTTTTTGGTTGTCCGTGGAGTTGGAAACACTAAAGTGGGGGTTTGACTGTGGCAAACCCCTCTACAGCCTCAACATTTTTCCTCTCTTGACTATGTGTAGGTACATGTCTGTGTGGAGCTTGTTGGCGAATTGGATTCTTCATAAGTTAATCTTCATCACCTTCATCTTTGTCACCTTCTATATCACTTTTCTATTTATCTTGTTTATTCCATTTATTATCATCTTAGTTAGTGCTTTAGACTCCAACCACTAAGTAGTTAGTAGGTTTTTTGTGACTTTCAATATACTTTACACTTTCTGACCGCACAGACACCTACGCCCCAATGAGACGCTAGTGTGCCGCACTGTCATCCCTGACCTGCATTGTTGTCCTCAGGCCGAGAGCTATCTGAAGTACAGTTCAGGTTCCAAAAACATGCTCACTTAGCCTCATCGAATCTCCCGAGTTAGTAGAGTGGCAGAAGCACTCAAGAGTGTTCTTCATTCTCTATCCTTGACCTAAAAGTTTCTATCCAACTTGAGGTAGATTAGGGCAGCCCTCCGCTCTCGGCTCTCCATGACCTGGAGCCTTGGTGTGGTTGGTCTCCCTCTTCTACAACATCATACCACACATCAAGCCACCCAGCTGAGGTCTCAATTCACTAATATGAACTAGAAATGTGGAATCACAGTCATCCACCAGTTCGTGCACCATGACACTCAAGAGAGAATTCATTGCAGGGTCAGAGAACAAGTGCTCTTAATAGAAAACCCCACCCACCATGTTCAAACCATGATGAAGACCATAATTATCCAGAGTAGGCTCTAGAACTAATAGTGGAAAACATGTGGGAGCAAATAGATGCCTTCCAAAAGCTTCATCAATTTTGCACACAACAAAATATCCATGAGATTTGACAAAAAAGAGAAGCAATTTCATTTGGGAGAGCCATCAGGTGGAAACATAACCAGTCCCAACCCAAGACCATAATAATAACATTTGCCACCTAAGAGCACTAAATAGAAAAGGAACAATGAAGCTTTCCGACCGAGAAGGGATGATTATCCCTAATCTCATGAAAATCGGAAAGAATAAATTTTTTAACATAGCCTCCATGAAAAGCCATAGAGAAACAACAACAATACCATCGAATATTCCCAACTATAAATGTTGACATTTCATGCCACCCTTAGATGACCCATCATTGATAACCGATCTTAGAGATCCTACATGGGCCATCTTGCATGAATTTTCCTTGAAGAGGTTCCTAAAATTGGTTGTCCTAATTTTTCAAGCTTTCGGGTTTTCACATACCTCT
This sequence comes from Sequoia sempervirens, assembly GCA_007258455.2. Taxonomy (NCBI): domain Eukaryota; kingdom Viridiplantae; phylum Streptophyta; class Pinopsida; order Cupressales; family Cupressaceae; genus Sequoia; species Sequoia sempervirens. The sequence continues at coordinate 272,605,165 of VDFB02105785.1, read as the reverse complement.
TTTATGGCATACCTTCTCCATCGCCCCCGATCCTCCATCTCTTTCGCTTCTTCTTTCCTTTTTTTTTCCTTAGTGTTTTAGGTTTTGGTCATCGGCCTTACCCTTTAACCCTTGTCGCTTCCTTTTTGTAAGCCTCAAGCCTTACCTCCGATCATCAGAGCTTGATTGAGTCCTTCAAGATTTTCCTAAAGTGTTGCATTTCAAACTTTAGGGGTTGGGCTTCCCTCTTATCTCCTTCCATCTTTTCAGCTTAGGCATTAAGCATTCCTCCCAACTCCCAACCTTTGAAATCCCTCTTAGGCGTTTTAGACTTCAGGCATCAATCTTCCCTCTTCCCTCTTACCTTCTTTCTAATAAGATGCAATCCTTCTCCCTGACCTTCGATGCCCAACAATAGGCAACCTTTTGGACTTCGCAACTCACTCTTTCTACTTTCTTCCTTCTTCCTTCTTTTGCAAGTGGTATGAGTAATGCCCAAAGCTTGACCCTTGACGGTCCGATGCCCGAAGCATAAAGTATGAAGTAGGCTTGATGCTCGACCCCTGACGAAGATGTTTTTTGGGGGATCTAGACCATTTAATGCATGACATGATGAATTCATACCTATATACTTAATTTTATGGGGGGATTTGGATGCACTTTCAAGCAAACATTTATGGAAAGGGTATGGCATGCAAGTCTTGGTTTCTCCAGGATTTCCTTCTAGCATGGATTTCATGATTGATCTCCTTAGATCTTTCCATGATCAGACTTGTATTGTTTGATAACCCTAGCTAGGTTAGGGTTTGGTTTGTAAGATCATCCAAGTTATGCTTGATCTATAAAAGCACTACTGGTATTCTTTTTAATGGTTCTTCTTTTGGGCTCCTCTCACAGTTTTATTTATAACACATTGTATTTCTACATTCTACTAGATTGTAAAGTCTGGCTTTATGCCTTATGTTAATGAAATCTAGTTATTGCCACAAATATTTCTTGCATGTTCAAGTAAAACTTCTTACCTTCATGTTTGAATGTGTGTTTTAGTTTATTTATTGATGTATTGAGTAATCTTAAGCAAAGAAGGAACAAATTTCTATCTTGGTGTATCACCTCTATTTCTATTTCATGTTATCCTTCTATATCTTTTCCTTTATGAGTTGTTAGAGTAGAGTGGTGATAGGATTTCATGTGCTAGGTTAGACCAACACATTTTCACTTAGATTAGAAGAGGAATACCAAACCTTATGTTCAGTAGGGTGCATTTTAATGTGACAGCAATAACCAAATATAAACACCAGCCAGGAGGGAAAAAAATGTGTCAAATCTATCCGCGCATGAGAAATTACAATGCTCACAAAAGGAGACCAACATTCCATAAAAGCCAACAAAGATTAGCTTGTGCGAAGGCCAAATTGAAAGCCAACTTATCACAGTCATTATGAGAAACCACATCAAAAGGTACCCAAAATAAATTTTCCCTAGAAAAAGAGGAGACCAACACATGAATGCCAAGCTAGGTGCCAACAAGAGGAAATGCCAGTGCATCGCATAGAGGAGCAATATGCCATTTTTAGTCATTTCATCTGAGCCAAATAAAGAATGTTGAGAAACACACATATTTATGCAAGCCAGAATATCCCACTCTCCCCCTCTCGTTTGTATGTGAAAAGACCACACACGGGCCAAAGGGGGAGAGGAAGGACAACAACCATGAACCAAGACAAGAGAAACATTAATATGCACTTACAAGTGACATCAAGGGGACCATCAGGCAAGTACCCACAAAATGGAGGAGCGACATCAAGGGGACCGTCAGCCACCACAAAACAAAGATCTGACCAACCAGAGGTGAATAATATGCCAAATGGAGCCAGGGAGAGAGGTATCCTAGCCACAAAAGTAACATAGCATATATAAAAGAAACACAACCTGCCACAAATTATTCGACATTACCACTTTATTGAAGTGCATACACATATGTAGGGGCAATGAGAAATATTTAAGAAAAAAACCAAATATTGCAACCTAAAAACCATACCATACTTAGAAGAATGCTGACACGAGACCTTAAAGGCTTTGTTTCAAAATCAAATTCATGTCTTTTTGAGAAAGAACAATGAATGGTAGACACCTGTCAATTTCCCTGTTTGTCAAAAAATACGCCACAACATTAGCTTCCCTGTAGCAATGATGGAATTCATAATACATGAAATTCTGAAGTAAAATTCTAATATGATTTAAAAGATATTTTAAATGCCAGGAATTTGAAGCATTCCTTGAAAGTGCATCGATCACCACTTGAGAGTCCCCTTCATTCACAATATGAGAAATATTGAGTTTATTTGCCTATTCTAAACCAAGAATCATAGCATTGAATTATGCCACATTATTAGTGCCTATGCTCAAAATTTGACAAGCAACCCTTATGATGACACCCTTATGGTCTCTTAAGCCCAAACTAGCACTTGAAAAACCAAGGTTGCCCCATGAGGCCCCATCAAAGTTTAATTTGATCATCCTCTTTGGAGGAGGGACCCACATTACCTCATTCCTATTCACTTTAGGAAACTGGTAAAGCACAAAAGCCTAAGGTGGGGGGGGTTAGGAGAGGCCAATATTTTAACAACCAAGCATCCCAGGAAGTAAAAACTTTCTTTAAATTCAAATTCCTCAACACAAAAGACATAACAAATTTTGATATTGCAGATTCAATTTTCAGAATTACTTGATTTACATCCTTTAATTAATTAATTCCATTTAATTAAATAATATTTTATTATATAATTAATGTGAACTAATTATCCTTTTGTAAGTAATACAATTTCTAATTATTCTCACAAATTAACTTATTCTTCTATATAACAATTTATTCTTCTCATTATCCATTTAATGAATTAATTTGATTCATAACCAGTCAAGTCCACCTCTCCAAATTGACTCCACAACGAATTTTATTAACTCTTGGTCTTTGGTCATATCCAAACCATTCATATGATCTTTTAGAAAATCTATAAATACCTTATTCCATTCATCATTTTCATAAACCAAGTCTTTTATGCAATATTACTTTATCAAATTTCACTATCAAAGCACTATATGGTTATCTTGCTGAGTTGTATCCACATCTCTTCATGAGCAAGTTGTCACAATATGCTTGATCTTGAGGTTTGCAGTGAAAGTTGGTAATTACGACTTCTTGTTTGTTTGTGCTTTCGAGTTCTCTTTGTTTTTACATTTCCCTTTTTCTTATTACATTTAATAAGAATATGATAAGACTAAATATATAGAGATATGTGTACACAGATGGACAAAAGATTAAGAAAATAAATCCAACTTTACACAAAATCACATCATTAATCACTATGTACATATATAAAATCATCTCACAATAAACAAAAAAATAAATTAAAAATGACACCATCACAATATTATTCAATTTTTTTAAATAATCATAAATGTACTACAAAATATATATCTTCTATACTATTTTTTATTCTATAGAAGATAGGGAGAGGACCCAGTAGTTGAGCACCCTAACTTTGCGCTTCTCAAAATTCTATGTGGAAATTTCAAATCACTCACAATTTTTTACAACAGTTTATTTGAGAAGTCCCCTTCTTATAACTGAGGTTTCAAGGTCACATCATTAAATATGATGCCACATCAACATGTTTTTTGTCGAGGTGTCCAAAAAGCCCCCCAAAAAAATGAGACCGATACTTGTGGACTAAATTATGTTTTATTGGTGCACTGATGTGGCATCACATGATTTGTTGCTTTTTAGATGTAAGGAATACATTTCATTCAATTATGGGTAGTCATCGTCAACGCTAACAACTTTAAAGTCACAACTATTGATCCAATATTGTTCAAAACATTGAACATTAAATCAACAAATGCTATAACAACTGTTGAAAGTTGAAACATGCTAAGATACAAGACCCTCTCCCCTCCCCTATTTATATTACATTAATATATTAAAATGAGGATGAGAAAACATCATTACAAGAAACCAAACATCATTACAACCTGAATTGCAGCACCCAATGTGACCCCCCACACACACATATATATATATATATCCAATGGCTCTCTCTTACGTAGACCTGATTTATAAGAGAAGCCAAAAGCGTGCACTCAAAATCATCTAACGAAAAGGAAACAAACCAACATTCGCTGAAAATGAATTTAAAGACTCACTTTTCTTTTCAATGTCAACCAGATCTGATCCTTTGTACTTTCTTCCACGTTACACACATAAATTCTCTTTACGGGGATTCGATCTCTAGACGTCAATAAAAAACTCTTATTCTTACTTTCCAAAACTCAGCTCACATGAATCGTCTGAAAGCTTGGAATTCTCATTCTGTAAAGATAATCTTGCGTGTTCAGTTACACAATTTTGAATGTACGGGAGTTACTTTTGTATTACGAGGAAGTAAGACTGACGAAATGGGTTTGTCGATTTAAAAGGGCGTCCATGAAAGAGGATAAGGCCACGGTTTTATGGAGGGAGGCTAGTTCAAACAAATTAGTTGGTGTTGTTGAAATTGTTGAGAAGTTTTTCAAAAATAGGTGGTTCTATAGATTTTTTAATCGTAGGTAAAGTCAAAAAAAAAAATTAGTTTAGATTTTTTTTTTCGAAAATTGGTGGTCATATATATATATATAGCAGCAATTAATATTAAAAGAAGTTGGTGAATCCATATTTTGTTTAAAAATTGCATGCACCTCGTAAATATATTTAAGTTTATATAAAAATATTATATTGTACAACACAGTCTTACTTCAATTTTTTATTCAGTGAATTATTGGTGCAAAAATTTTCGTGTTGATTTTTTCATGTTCAACAAGAGGATTAGATGCTTGATATATCATAAGTGACCATTAAAAAATATAAACAAACATGGACACACAATATAACAAAGCATATCACAGTCTAGGTTGAATTCCCTAGCTTTCCCTTGCCACTTTGACCCTTCTTGGACCACATAGTGACCTCTTTAAGGTAGGTGGTTCATGTTGAGCAATAATACGTTTCCTTTTTACTCACTGTTAGAAATGTTTGTCTAGGCTAACTTATCCAAAGATCTTAATGAGCCCATCGAACTTTTCCAAATTGGAACTTGGAACTTCATCCAATGCGTCATGTAACTTAATCTACCAAATACCTATTATCAGTGCCAATATTTGGACCATAAAATTTGATATTGTTCCTTGGTTATTCAACACCCCAAACCTCATCACAAGTAGCCTTTGGGAGATCCTCCAACTTACAAAAATGGGAATGGCTAGATTACTATGAGTAACAAAAAAATGCTTGCAATCCTAGCACTAAAGGTACTAGTCCATAATTGTCAACTGTTGGACCTCAAGTTTCAAATCTTGTTAAGGTGAATGAAGCTCGTGATTTGCAACCCAAAGGGTAGTCATCACAAATAGCCACTTGGCCTCATTTCAATAAATACTAATTTTAGCTAGTATTATTTCCTCACAGTTAGATACTTGGCCACCTTCTCCTCTAGTTTCTTGTCATTCCCATGGTTTGGTCCATGAGATAGAGAGTGAATTTGTGCTTGAAAAGAAGGCCTTTGTTAGGTCTTGCTCTCCAAATTTAGCACCCCTTATAGAAGAATTTTTGATGAATTATTATGGAGCTCTTGATGAACTCAATGATGATGAAATTATTCTTGATTCCTATCTTCCATCAAATTCATTCCATAGAATTTCAGAGGTCTAACTAATCCTAGAAGAAAATACATTGTTTGGATATTTGACAAAGATTTTCTAACCTTGATTTTTTTTACAGAATTTAAAAATTGTAGGTTTTATTTTTTTATAGTTTATTGTATCATTTGGCCAAAATATCACTTTTTACATAATGATCATCAACCCGAACAAGGACTTATGACTTTCATTTCACCTAGGTGGTAGTCACACATGGTGGCTCATGGATATGAAGAAACTAGTCATGCTCTATGGGTCATCTTTAATATTAACAACCACTCTTTAGGATTATTAATAGTTATGCCTTCAATGATGTTATTGAAACATCTCTTCTTTAGCACTAGATTGCAAAGTATTCATCCACTACCTCTTGGATCATGTTTGGATATTTGAATATGATTGAAATAGAATTTGATAAATTTAGCCACTTGCCTATGTGTTGGACAACTAGATAGCAAGAAGCTTGGTGCTACATGCATAATAATTTTTCTTTTTTATCCTAATATTAGCTATCATCTACTTGATTATCTATGGTATACGTGAAGTAATTTGCAGGAAGGTATAGAAAGAATTCTTAAACTTCTTGATAGGTCCATGTTCCTAAGACATCCTATTTTCTCCTTTCCTAGTTTTTATCAATTATTAGTGGAGCCCTTGATGGATGTGTTGAACACACTCAGATATTGAGAGGGGGGGTGAATCAGTATCTACAAAAAACATAAACCCTTCAAAAATATGCAAAATCAAACTATTGACAAGATCATATTCCCTTAACCAGTTCTACAACACTTATTCAAATCAACAACAATGAAAGGTATGGCAATGAACACACATGCACAAGATAACACCAGATTTACATGGAAAACCCAAGAAGGGAAAAACCACGATGAGAGTTAACTCACAATATAGAAGGTCACTATTTACAAAAATATAATTTTAAGGCTCGCTGCCAATAGACTTGCAGGCTAAGGTGCACAACCTTAGGGCAAGATAAAAGGGACTTGCAGTACTGAGGCACACAATCTCAGGGCAAGATACAAATTACAAGGACCTGATGAGATTCACTATCTCATACCAAGATACATGAAAAATATAAAATTACAACATTTGTCTTTTTCACAACTCGCTACTTCAATTCATCTTCGCACATCTCCACCCCCTCTTCACACCTTGCAGCTAAATTGTTCTTGCATTTTTATCCTCTGCAAGATCTCAAAATATCAATTAGGTCATGCAAAGAAGAATACAACCAATAACATCAACAAGTCGGCCACAAAAACATAATGCAATCCTATCCAGAAGATGAAGAGCACCAAAAACTATCTTATTACATCTTCCAATGTGATCCCAAACCACACACACATTGGAAAACATCAACCCAAGTCAGCAAAAAGGAAACATGAGGATGAAACGTGTGTAGCACATAACCAGTTGGCCCAAAAACTCTCTTACACTTGAATCAACTCAATGTGGTTCTCAACAAGATAGGTCAAGACCCAAATGCATTTTTTAACACAACTTCATATGCTAGCGCAAACCTCCAAGCACATGACACAAGCAATATAACAAGCCTTGTTGGCCAGATATCCACAAATTTCCCAGAAAACTAATTCAACACAATATGCAGTACCAAAGAGATCAATCATTAGCATGCGGACCACAAAGAGATATTTCATGAACATTCAACAATACTTCTAGATACTTATTTCACATTTTCATGCTACAAATGGCCACCGTAATCCAAACAAAAGTAGAATACTTCATCCCAGAAACACAAAAGATACCACCAAGAGATAGAACACTAATAAACCAGCTTGCGCACAACTTTATTGCATGAAAATTGAACCGAGCTACACAAGCACTAAGAGCACAACCACTAAGCCACAGGAGTGGAAACATCAATGCGGAGCATTTTTTGGACCAATCTAGAAAACCAACAAAACTACCAAAACACTACAAATAGAAAAAACCTCCTTGACAACACTAGTGACATGAAAAGATAGGAGTGCAACATCCACATAACACACACACTGAATCCCAAACCGCAAGACCATATCTTCAACAACAGAGGAATACAAAACATTCTCCCAAACAGTCTTCACAACAACTACCTGAAACAAAAACTTTCACCAACTTATGGAAACCAAAACTTCCTTATAGCAACACATACTTCCTCAGGGAAAACAAGAGAGAGCATACAACATACTAGAGATCATCAACATCATCTCTCCAAAATCAGCATTACTTTTAATCCTTATCATAATGCTTCTAATCATCATCTTAATATAGCATCATGATATCATCTCTTTTGACAAAGACCATATACTTAATTCATCTTTACTTGATATAAAACAAGGCATGGCATCCAACCATGAACATTAACAACATCAAAGGAATGAAATCCAACCCTGAATTTATCATCATAACAACATACAAGTGTGAGCACCAATGATAGCAACATAAATTACGATCAATCTCATAGACATATGCAACAACCTTCCCAAGTGTTGAAAACTAATGCCAACAATCAAACTCACAAAGTGTTGTCATCACAACAATCCCCTAAAGTGTTGACATCAATGACAACCACAATAACAACTAATGCCAATGGGATGTTGTCCTTTCATACCATTTTTTATTTGATTTTGTATCGAGTGGTAATTAGTGGGACTAAAATACCTAAGTTGTAGCTCTTTTTAACATGTTATTGTTGATTCATCAACCTTCAATGGCTCACATTCAACATAATTAGAATCTCGATCCATGTCTTACCATGGTGTTAGTTGGATCCAAAAGTGGAATGATGTCATTAAATACATGATCCATTTTCTTTAAAGTTGGGTATATCAATTAACATTACTACACCATTTCTCACACAAGGCTACCACCTCAGATCTCTTCCATGTTACCACCAAGTTGAAGGAACTTCAATTTACTTCCTCTCTATAACTGCACATTTCCAAGCTATTCCAACTCTAAGTAAATTATGGATAATCATATAGCTTGGGGAGTTTTTAACTAAAAGCTTGTATTGACTCAAGATACGAGATAAAGTTCCCAATCCCTTTCAACTTGCCAATTCTCTCAAAAAAATAAGCATCTCACAGAGAGCCAACAAGTCTTTTTCAAACTTTTTTATATTCTCTAGGGATTTTTCTACCATTATCAACATGTTTCCTAGACATAATTATCTTCACTATAAGTTGACCAAGCCCTTTAATATGTGTGAGTGTGACCCCTTGTAGGCTCTCCACTTTGTAGTGGGCCTACTATAAAAAACATCTCACTTTGATAGTGTTAGAATTGTGAAAACCCACAAAACCACGAGCCATAGGATCAAACAACGAACAAAGACACCTTCCACACAAGAGATCTGCAAACAATATGTGTAATATTCCTCAATAAGAAAAAGCTACAGAATGAACCTCAAGAATCTTCAAGGAAAACAAAAGTCCTCAAAGGTTGAGAGTTCGAGAGAAGAAGTGAAAATCTCAAAGTGATAATACAATGAGGGTTGAGTGATATAGAGGAGCAACCCTAATAATTGCTCACTTCAGTTAATAGAAAAATACTTAGTTAATTGAATAAAGAACTCCTAAGTTTAGCTTAAGTGCATGAGAATAAATTAGACTAATAATCAATTAAAGATTAATTAATTATTAGCTAATGCATGATTACTCTAACACCCCCCCCCCTTAAGATGAACTTAGGGAGTAGCTAAAAATCCTAAAAAGAATGCATGATGGGTCCTGACAAACAAGGCCTGGTGAGGTACTCATGTACAAACAAAAGATCTCTCACAACTAGAGAAAAGGAGAAAACCATAGTGGGAGAAAACTCCTCTCCAAAAGAGAGAAAGGTGAATGAAGGACTGGAGAAGCCTCCAAACAAAGGTGAAGGACTGAGAAGCCTCCAATCGAAACAATGTCCCAAAAAGAGGAACATGTAGAACATAATAGAAGCACGAAGAACCTCCAGAAATAGGAATGCAAGAGTGTCCATATGGTAAATGATCCATCTCACTAAAATGCATGTAACTATCAATTGATGTACGCTGCATCCGAAAGTAGATAGGAACAAGAACTAGATACATCTATCACTCCAAACCGCAAAACCAAGGAAGCATTAGCACCAACATTAGAAACCCTCCCATAATGTTGAAAAAGGGAGAGGCATGACAAGTACATTGAAACTATGTGAAATCAATAAGTGCATGTAGGAAAAACAACCTGCAAATAAAAGGGTGTGTGAACTAAGGGCACACATGCATGAGGCAAGAATCATTGGGATTCACTACTGTCATGGAAGGGACACTCACTTGAAAAAGGTGTGATGGAAAACAAAAGGCAAACATCAACCCCCCATGGCACTTTATATCATAGTGTCAGTATAAAAGGCACAACGAGATGTGCAAAATCCCAAAAAAATATACACCAAAATGACACTTTATCTCAGTGCATCTACATAAAAAGTACATACAGTGGAAGCCCATAATGTCCAAAAAAGGACTACATGCTAAAAATACAATTCTCTAACACAAAATGAGGAAATTGGTAGCACCATAATGAAGTACACAAAAAAAATGCACTGTCAAAAAAAGGCACCCAGGAGACCAAAGAAGGGGACTTGGGGCCTTGTCAGCAATCGTACGGCTGACGTCAGCAGGAATATTCACAAAATATTCCATTACCACCCAAGAAAAATAATTCGGCCCTACAAGAAAAATATTCGTCAGTATATTATTTTTTCCCCTAAAAAAGCGGCACTGAAAAAATTGGTATGGGTAGATTTATTTAATGTTGACGCTACAAATTCTATGGAATCTTCAGAAGATTCTGATACCCAAAAAAAGGGGGTTTATAAATCCCCACTAGCAGTTGAAAAGGGCCACCAATGATCAAGTTGGTCGTGCAGTCCTTTGTACATGGGCAGGTACTAATATTAAATGTAGCCCATAAACCAAAATATCCGCCCCCAATAAATTAAAACTTGCACTTTTTTTTATTGTTTTTTATTATTTTTTTGCAAATTTTTTTAAAAAATTAAAACCAAAATATCAACCTTTTTAATTTAATTTCGGCTTTTTTAATATTTTTTTATTTTCATGACCTGGGGCCGTACAGAGGTCGTACAACCCTTGGGGCAAAAAAATTACCTCAAAATCCCTCGACAACTAAATGAAAAAGGCCTTGGTTATGATGAATATTGATGTAAATTCTATAAAGATTTGCGGGACCCTATTAGACCCGACCTCTTCTAGTTTTACTTGGAATTTCTCCCAAAAAATCATTAGGAAACAAAGGTAATAGTAAATTCATACCTAAGGTATGAAATCTTAAAGAAATTTGTATTTGGTGACCGATCATGTTGTTGAGTGGCTCCTAATAAATCTTAGCCAAGGACCTTGTTCATCGCATTCACCATCTACTTCTTATTATATGCTAAGAGCATGTTGGTTTCATCAAGAGTAGATATATCTTGTACAATATCATTACCATTAAAGAAGGCATGGAATGGGCTACTCACTATTACCAAAAGGCCATTTTCATAGAAATTTACTCCACCAAGATTATGTGTTAATTGAATGTTTTTTTTATGTAATGCCCCTAGTTCTTGCACTTGTTCATGTTGAGACTTGGATGTAATCTTGCTAACCATCTTATTATACTCTTTTTTTGTTGAAGTCTTATTGATGTAATTTATTTTTGGCATTTGGATTATACTTTTATTCTACATGATACATAAGATACTTTTGCTCGTAAATATAATTATGTGATATCTTACCTTATATTGTAGATGCTTTCACATTACATGATTATAGGTGAATGTTATGATTATCTTGTTATGTGTTGAATGAGGTACATTTTCATGAAATTAATGTCTTGTGATGATTATATGTGATGTTGTACCTCACTAGATGAAATTTCATTGCTTTGACTATTATATATATGCACATTGTGCACTTAATGTGTGGATTGAATGTGTAGGTACAACATTATTTGCTTACCTAAATATCTAGGTTTGAGTTATTCCCCCAATCGTGGTTATATCAGAGATATCAATGGTGGTTATATTAGAGATGTCACATTGAGCATAATGTGTTCATTATCCCTTATCATACTAGAATGGAGTGTGAGATGTGTTATATGAGATTGTATTAGCTTGAACCCAAATTGATGGCAATTTCAAAGTCCATATGGGTTGTGAAGATAATTGCATATGTGTTTTGTGTGTGTCTGTGAATTATGGCTTTGTAAATTCCCCTTGTGTTGTTTTATTCTTTGAGTGAAACTCTACTTGGTAATACTGCATAATGAATTTTTAAATAATTATTGTTAAAACATTTCAAATGGTTAGTTGTAATTTAAATTACTCTTTGCACAATATTAATCAAGGAAAGGAATGAATTCTTAGTCCATTTAAATAATATTACTAAAGAAAGAGGCATTATACTAAGATGTATTCAAAATAAAAATAAATGTGTATAAATTTAAAAGAATGAAATCAAATCAAAATTGGGTAATCAAGAGAAAGACAAGATTAATTTGAAGTAATTATAGAAAGGGAAAACATAGAATGATTCCATTCAAGCCAACCACAATAAGAGATGGAGAAATAAACAAAGAATTAATGGATGACAAAGGGAGATAGGGAAGAGGACATCATGGAAAGGGGTGGTTAGTATAAAATTAGGTACGAGGGACAAATACAGGATCTTTCCCCTATCACAAAAATGATTTAGGAGGTTTTGTGTTCTCCCTCTCCATTGTGCACATGCAACTTTGAGGCACTAATTAACCAAAATTGTGGAGGCTCTAGGTATGTCTTGCATGATTCTTTCTCTAGTTCTCTAGGAACTAAAAGAGGTAGGATAAATGAATGTTTGGGCATGCTTACTAGGAAAAATAAAATTGAGGAAGGAAAATACACTACAAACACAACCTAGGGAAATTGGATAAGTAAAACAATAGTAAACCTTTGAAATAATTAAGAAACTTTGGGTTCTTGATGCGAGAGCATCCAGGGTGTAAGAGAAATCTTGCATCCTAAAAAAATGTTGATTTTGATTTATGTTAGATTTGGTGAATAAATTTACAATAAGGGCTAAAAATGGTAGGGTTACTATTCTTAGTAAGTTGAAATTTATGCACATGTGGAAATGAAATCTTACATAGAGATCCAAAATGGTGAAATGAAGACAATGGTGAAGAAATCACTTCAATACCATTTGTCATTTGTGAGATATTAATGTTTGTCTTCAAAAGCCCTTTAAAATATTCAAATTCAATTTTGAGGCACCTAGAGGTTCTGAAAGGGCCCAAAAAATAGCCAAAAATCCAAAGGTACCTAAATAAACTTTTGTTGGACTTTCACTTTTTTGAGAGCTTTCCAATGGTGGAAACAGTTTTTCAATCTGATGCCTGAGTCAAAGGTTATGGCTCTCAAAATTTGGACTAAAGTTTAGGATTTTTCTTAGGCCCAGAAAAAGGTACAACTAAATTTGTTTGGCACCAAAAATGGAAGTGACAGTTTGTTGGTAAGTGGACAAATTATATAAAGTGCTCACATATGGAAAGAGGTTCATTTGGATGAGAAGATAGATGAATTTCCTACTTTTCAGCACATAACGAAGGTTGGGGTTTCAGTGGCCATTATTGCCATTCATAGACTTGCATGCCTAATTTTTTGCATTTATTTGCAGCCCAGATTTATTTAACAATGGTCTTGTGACTAGATAGTTGTATTGCATTTGATTGCATGTATGTAGACAATTTCATGAAAGTATAATAAAGTTTCATGTTTGTTGTTCCTTTTTTTTTTTGTGTAAGGTTGTGTTTGAGGGAGAGTCTCCCTCCACCAATTCTTCTCATAAAATAATGTTCTTATGTGTATGAGAATTATAAAAGGGATAATTTTTTCTAGCTATGTGGCCATGGTAAAAATGGGTGAGTCTATTTAGGAATGATTTTACTATGTTTAAATGATTTGTCCTATCTATGAATGACTATGTGGAAAAGTTCTTTTTCCCTCTCCATTCAATCTATTATTGAAACATTATTTAGTTTTATGGTTGCCTTCTATTTCTTTTAAACTATTGTACCATGTTTGAATGACTAGTTGGTGTTGAGAAGCCTAGGATTGAGGTATAAGTGCTAGAAGGAGTGGTCCTCAATGTTGATCTAGGTCCATAAATGACTTTGAGGCTATAATAGGTGAGGTTTATGGTCTTTAATCAAATGATAACTAAAGAAACACACATGGGGTGATTAAAATGCTCCAATATTAAAATGTGATGACATGCTTAGAGGGTTTGTAAAGAATTAGCATGTGGTCCATGCAATGATGACATGCTTAGAGGGCTTGTTATGACTCTATGTCCTATACCCTACCAACAATCACCTCAAGGATTTCTTAAACTTAATGAATGATTTTGAGGTGGAAGATGAAGATGTGGTGAAGTTGTTCATGCAATCTTTAACTAGTGAAGCCAAAGATTGGTATAGGAGTTTACTAGATGCAAGTATAGGTTTATGGGAGGAATTCAAAAGGGTTTTTAGAGAATAATATGGGGATAAAACTGACCCTAGATTTGTCATAAATTAATTCACTATCATCAACAAGGGTTCAAATGAATCAATGTTTGATTTTAATGTTATGTTTACTAGGGCCTTGAATAAGATTTCCCCAAATGCATATGATGCAAAGATGGGATATGAATCGAAGGATAAGAATCCTCATTCATTGAGGGATTCTTTTAAAATTGCAACTCATATTGAGAATAACAAAAAAGCATTAGGAAAAGTGAATAAAGAGATGATTTCAAGATATTGCAAAATCCAAAGGGACAACAAAATAAAGGGTCCAAATATGAAGATAAGCTAGAAAAAGTGATGAATTCCCTCAAAGATCTCAGTTACAAGGTGGAAAAAAATGAAAAAGGTTTACCTCATGATAAGCCAAATTATCAAAAACAAGATAGAATGCCAAAGTTGTCAGTTCAACGCTATAACACTACTTGGCACGATGAAAAACTTGTGTAAAATAATCAAAGAGGTACACCAAATAGGGAAATGACAGACCCTCTTAAAAGGCGAGGTGCAAATGTCATTGAGGATAATTTATGGTGCTTGGTATGTCAATTACCTCATTCACCCTCACAATGCATAGTAGCACAATCTTTTGAGGATCCTACAACACTTTGTGATGATTGCAATAATGTCCATTATGAAGAGAATCATGGAATAAATATGTTCTCAACAAGGCTATACTCTAAGAATAAGGATTACTATTATTTAGAAGAAGGTGTAGAAATTAATAGTGATGATTTGAGACACAAAAAAATGAATATCACTAGCAGGTCTTTTTTGATGATGAGGTTGAGGAACATGATTATTCTATGTATGGTTTTGAACTCTTATGTCAAATTAAGAAGACCATCAAATGAATAGATTAGAGCCTTTACTACGACTGCTATTGCTCAAGTCAAAAGTAGCTATAATCTAAGGAGTAAAGGAAATGATGATGATCAAGGCAAGGTTGGTATCTTTATATCAAAGAATATGGAAATGAAAAGGAAAGTCAAGGCCCTACAAAATTAAATGATAAAAAATACATGGAAATGTAAAAAAATAGAGAATAAAGGAAAAGGTCATGAATCACCTACTAATCGGGTTGTATCTCCACTCATCAAAGCCAAATATTAAAATAAGAAGATGGAAGAGGAGAAGGTCAACACCAAGACTACTCATAAATAAAATGTTCAAGACAAAGAAGGAAAGGTTGAAGCAACCGTGTTTTTTCTAATAGTTTTGCTTCCAATGTACTTAATTATAGTCTAGTCAATATGTTATAAGTTCTATCAGAAATTAAGATTTATGTCTCGTTATTGGAAATGTGAGGATAGAAGAGCATAAAGATAAGCATTAACTTTGATTACTGGTGCATCTAAGATGCATGTTGAAAACAAGAAAGTCAGTTTTCAGTTGGAGAAAGAACAAAATAAAATAAATAAGGTAGAGATGGATGACATGTTTACAAAAGTGCATGAGGTGTATTTGGGAACAACCTTGACCAAATTCCCATATCAAGTTGATTCATTTTATGTTTCTTTGTTGATCAATGATAAATTGATAAAAATTGACATGATTGATTTAGGATCCTCTACAAATGTTATGCCTTTAGCTATAATGAATGAGTTAGGATTACAAGTTAGTAAAGCATATGGAAGGTGCTTTGAAATGGATTCAAGAGAGGTTCTAGTGATTTGGATAATAAAGGACTTGGATTTCAGACTTGTTGTGTTCCTAGAAAAATATTTCAAGATGAATGTCACAGTAGTTGACATTCTAGCTCAATATGAGATGTTATCAAGAAAATGGGCTACAATAGTGGGTGGAAGCATGTAGTTGGATTTTCCATATGTTATTATTCCCATAAAGGGAAAAAATATAAGATTAAATAGGGAAAGGAGATCTCCAAACTTGGTTGAATATGTTGAATGTGATGAGTGTTAGAATTGTGAATAAACATGATATGCAAGATCAAACAAGGAACAAAAACACCTTCCATGCAAGAGATCTGCAAAACAAATATTTTTATTCCTTAACTAGAAAAACTTATAAAATGAAAATCTTCCATGAATCTCCTTAGTGATAAAACAATTAGGGTTGAGTGCTATATAGGAGCAACCCAAATGGTAAAGGGATTAGATCATGACAAGTGTCAACATCACATGCAATGAGACAAAATGATCTAATAATAGCTCACTTTAGTCAACATAAAAAAAACACTTTAGTTTAAGTGCATGAAATTAATTAGACTAATAATCAATTAAATATTAATTAATTATTAACTAATACATGATTACTCTAACAATGAGGTTTTTTTAATTGATACTGACATTAACAATTTTAAGGTTGATATTTGTCAACTTGAGAAAGAAAAAAAGAACCATTTGCTAAAGAAATTCAAGAACCTATGCAAAAGGATAGCTTGTGGTAAATGCTCTTTGATGGGACTTTCTCAAAAGGAGCAGAAGTTGGGGTGACTCTGATATCACTGAATGGTAAGTCCTTCAAGTACTCATTTTCATTGAAATTTGAAAGCACAAATAATGTGGTAGAATATGAAGCACTTTTGTTAGGACTAACTATGGCATTCAAACATGGAATTAAGAAGCTTAGAGTCCTAGGAGACTCAAAATTAGTAATATCTCAAGTAAGAGACAAATTTGTTTCAAAAAATAAAAGACAAACAATACAAGTCTGTAGTATGGGATACTATAAAATGTTTGATGCTTTTTGTATAGATTAAATAGAGAGATCAAAAAATGCAATGGTTGAATTCTTAGCTAATATTACATTATGGTGAAATGAGAAAAATATGGGGATTCATAGAAATATTCCAGCTAGAGATGATTCTTCTTCTTCAAGAGGTTTGACCAGGTTAAAAAAAGTGAATGGTTGTTTGGAGAGATGCCTTGAGTGTCCCATTTTGGTGATTCAACCAGAGTCTATTGCGAAATATGTGGCTTATTGGAGCAATCATACATTGATTTGTAAATTCATGGGGATTCGCATCAATTGCCTGCCTTGGAATCTTGGGCCCAGAAGGTTTGGAACCCTAAGGGTGATATGGAAATTAAGGTGGCTACAACCAATTATTTTATTATCGTGTTTTCATGCATAACATATTAAAACAGGGCATTTGAAGGCAAACCATACTTCTTTAACCAGGTTGGAATTTTCATGAAACCCTGGCATGTGGGCTTCAACTTGACGGAGGAGCTTCCTACACGGGTTCCCGTTTGGATTCGTCTCCTGCTAGAGTTTTGGCACAATGATATCCTCCATATGATTGCTCTATTGCTTGGCAAGCTAGTTGGTCTGGCTCAACAGACTCTAGATTAAAAGGTTCTTTCTTATGACCATTTTTGTGTTGAAATAGATTTAATAACCCTTTGCCAAATTTGTTGGAATTATGTCTTGGTTCAGGTTCTTGGTTCCAACAGTTGGACTATGAAACCTTTCCCTTCAAATGTCATTTTTTCCATGAGTATGGACATTTGCAAAGAAATTACCCTCGACTCAATTGGACAGCTAGGGTAGTTAGTTCTTTTCCTAGTTCAAATCTTAAAAATGACAAAGGGAAGGCTCCTATGGTTGTTGATGGTGTGGACAAAGAGGGTTTCATCCTGATAAAGCCCTATAATAATAGGAGGGGTTTGAAAAGAACCCTGAAGTACATGCAATATGATGAGGTTTTTAATCAATTTGATGCTTTAGAGGACTTGGCCCATGAGGAAGGAATTCCAATTAAGATTTCCACTGGTGATGGGTCTTTGGGGGAAAGTTTTTCAAGAGACAGAGGGATTGAATCTTTGAGCTCACCTTTGGGGGATGCATAGATTGAGCACAAGACTACAAATATGTCATTGCAACCTTCAGTTGAACTTGAACCATGTGGACCTTTTCTCTTGAAGGGGGTGGATACCTTAGGGCATTTGGTTCTCTCTAGGGAGGTAATGGATGCAGGTAAGAATAGTGGGACTCTGCATGTTTTGGGTCTGCAACAAAAATTTATTAAGAAGGGGCCTTTGGAGAAAGTTTCTAAGGTAGGTCAAAAAAAAGACCAGGAGAAGGTTAAATTGCTTGGGGAGAATTTGGTGGACTCAGGGTCAGTGAGGACCATTGACTCCCACTTTTCTCATTCTCAGAAATGATTGTTATTTCATAGAATGTGAGGGGTATAAATAGCATCCCTCAACAAAAGGCTATTCGTGAAATGATTAGTGCCCAGTGTCCTGATCTTTTTTTTCTTTAGGAAACCAAGTTATATGTGGAATGCATGATGAATAAAGCCCCTTATGTATGGCCTCATGGCTCATGTTCGTGTATTGGGGCTCAAGGTAATTATGGTGGTGTGGATTTCTTTTGGGATCCGAGGAAGATTGTGCCTTTCTGGTGGATTTTGGGTTGTTTTTCTATATCTGTGGTTTCCTCTAGTCTGAACTCTAGGGAAACATGTTTGTTCGCCAATGTTTATGCACCTCCTGACTTTATTGGAAAATCTCAATTATGGGCTCATTTCATATATATTCAGTCTCTGACTCTCATGCTCTCGTGGGTCGTTGTTGGGGATTTTAATGCAGTTGTGTGTCTTGAGGAAAAACTTGGTGGGAATGTTAGGCTTGATTCTTCTCCCAACCTTCTCAAGGATAATATTGAGGTGCTAAATTTAGTTTGTGCAACCAAGTATTAGGATTTTTACTTGGAATAATAGGAGGTCTAGTGATAATGCTATCTCTAAGAGGTTGGATAGATTTCTTGTTTCTTGTTTTTGGGTTGGTGAAAGGTGGACCACTCGTTCTGAGATTTTGGATTGGAAAGGGCCTGATCATTGGCCGATCAAGCTTTTTGTTGTTTCTATTGGAGCTTTTAGGAACCTCATCCTTTAAGTTCTAGCTAATGTGGTTGTGAGACCCCTCTCTTCAAGATCTTATGAGTGGTTGTTGGCTTCAAGGGAAGCCTAATCATGGTAGGGCTATGTACACCTTGACTAAGAGGTTACAATATGTTAAGTATAAACTCAGAAGATGGAACAGGCAATGCTTTGGCAATATTTCCTTCAATAAATTGTAGGCTCAAGCTGAGCTAGATACTATTACCTTACAAATTCGTGATCATGGCCTTACTAAGGATTTTCTTAGGAAGGAAGCTATTGCAGTCAATGTATTTGAGGAATGGGAGTTGTGGGAGGAGATTTTTTGGAAACAAAAGTCTCGTGTGGATTGGCTTTAGGAAGGGGACATAAACACTGCTTTTTTCCATAATTTTGTTAAGAATAGAAGGATTGGGAGCCTTATTCCCTCTTTGGTGTCACCAGAGGGTGTGCAACTTTCCCCCAAGGGTAAGATTGCTAGGGAGGCTTCCCACTTCTTTTTTTGAATTGTTTACCAAGGATGCTATCTTGGGTGGTGGTGCAGAGAATCTTATTTTGGATTGTATTCCCCCCTTAGTTTCTAATGAGATGAATATGGACCTCATGTGCCCTATTTCTCTATATGAATTGGGAAAGGTGGTGTTCCAAATGAAAAAGGGGAAAGCCCCAGGCCCAAACGAATTTCCTATTGAATTTCTTTTTTTCTTTTTTTCCTAAGAGGGAAGGAGCCAATTGTCTGGATCACTTCAGACCTATTTCTCTTTGTAATGTGGTTTACAAGATTATTACTAAATTTATTGTGGAGAGATTAAAGCCTTGATTTCATTCTTTGATCTTGGAGGAACAAAGTGGCTTTGTTGTTGGAAGACAAATTTTGTATGGGGTTGTGATTGCTACTGAGGCTATTCACTCTATGGTGACTTCCAAGGAGAAAGCTATGTTCATCAAACTAGATATGGCTAAGGCTTGTGATAGGGTTCAATGGGCCTTCTTGCAAAGGATCCTCCAAGATTTTGGGTTCACCAGAGTGTGGATTGATTGGGTCACGAGTTGTGTGACTTCTACTTCATTTTTTGTGCTTATCAATGATAAGTCATCGAAGCTATTTGGTGTTTCTAGGGGTCTTCGCCAAGGGGATCCTCTTTTTTCTTACTTGTTCATTATTATGGTTTAGGGTCTAGGAAGGTTTATTAATGCTCAGATTAATCAAGGATTTTTCCAAGGTTCGTTCTAGGGTGGTAGGGCACCTCCTCACTCTCACTTGCAGTTCGTAGATGATACTACTT
Source organism: Sequoia sempervirens (assembly GCA_007258455.2). Taxonomy (NCBI): domain Eukaryota; kingdom Viridiplantae; phylum Streptophyta; class Pinopsida; order Cupressales; family Cupressaceae; genus Sequoia; species Sequoia sempervirens. The sequence continues at coordinate 272,584,730 of VDFB02105785.1, read as the reverse complement.
TGATGGGTATGGCCAGGATTCGAGAAGTTGTGAGTTTGAGAGAGACCTTGGATATTTACTTGGCTACTTATGGTCAAAATATTAATGAGGATAAGTCTTCTATCTTCTTCTTCAATACTCCTCATCTTATTCAAAATAAAATCACTCAAATTCTTCGATTTCATATTGGTGCTCTTTCACTGTCTTATCTTGGGATTCCCATTTCGGTGGGGTTGCAGCTCTGAGATCTTTGGAAGGAATTCTTGGATAATTTTCGTGGGAGGGTTAGTCATTGGACTTTAGTGGCTTTCATTGACAAGACGTGTGACTCTTTTGAATTCGATGGTCTAGGCTCTTCATATTTATAAGTGTTTTGTGCAAGTTGCTCCCTCGTGCTTTGTTAAGGAATTTTATGACCTTTCCCGTCAATTTCTTTGGACATGTAACTTGTCCTCTTCAAAATGGAGCCTTGTGAAGTGGGACTTTATTTGTAGGCAAAAATAGGAGGGTGGTCTTGGGCTCAACCCTGCTAGTTTGAGTGGTTAGGTCTTAGCAACAAAGTTATACTGGCAATGGTTCACTTCTCAAAATCAGGATTGGGCCAAAATATCACTCTTAAGTATCTTCCAAGAGTGATTTCTATTGATGTTCCTTGGTATGAGCTTTCAAGAAAGGGGTCCATGATTTGGGATATGTTCAAAAGAGGGGCTCAGCTCATCAAGACAAGTCTCTTTTGGATTTGTAATAGAGGGTTTGATGCCCTCTTCTGGCATGATTTGTGGGATGGGAATCCTCCCATCCTGGTTATGTTCCCTCATTTACAGCCTCTTTGTGATATTTTTTATTGCTGCGAGATGGAGTAAGGTGGAGGATTTTAAAACTTCCCATTCTTTGGGGAAAGTGGAGGTGTGGTATTGGAAGGATCTGCAGGATTGGCCTCTAGATGGTACTATGGAGGCTCATCAAGAGCTTACTAGGATTTTGGGTAGTAGACTTTGTAATTCTCTTTCGAGGAGGGATATCTTGGCTTGGGGCCCTAATTTGAAAGGAAAAAATTTTGTTGCCTCAGGTTATTTGGAGTTGGATAGATAGGTTTATGGGAGGGTTGGTGTGCCTTGGTGGAAGTAGGTTTGGAATAAGTTCTCTTGGCCTAAATGTAATTTCTTCTTATGGTTGGTTATCCAAAATTGTTGCCTTTCCTAGGACAACCTACAAAAGAGAGGTTTTCAGGGTCCTTCTATCTATGTCATGTGTTGGGATAGTGAGGAGGATACCTCTCACTTAATCTTTAAGTGCTCGTTTGCTCAAGGGATTTGGAACCTCAGGTGGGGAGCTTGGAATCATTCTTGCATTCATGTCACTTCTTTGGTTGAGCTCTGGGATAGGATGGGTTGTTCTCCTGGTCAAGCCTCTTTTCTTAAAATTGCTTGGATTATAAACCCCACTTTCTTTATCTAGAATTTGTGGTTGGAAAGGAATCAGAGGATATTTTAGGGGGTGCACATGGTGACTATTTAGTTATGGTAAAAGATATTTTGTAGACTTCAGGAGACCATTTTTGCTAAATGTGATTTGTCTAAGACTGTGTTTCCTTGTGATAGGGATATCATAAGGAACTTGATGTTGGAGGTTGGGGGGTTAGGTGTCCCTTTTGGTATCAAGCCTCACCATACCAAGTAGAAAATTCAGCATGAGGTTAAGTAAACTCCCACACCTAGGGGTTTCCTAAAGGTGAATACAGATGGTTCTTCTAGGGGGAACCTTGGACACGTTGGGATTGGTGGTATTGGCAAAGATAGAGAAGGTGGTACTATGTTTCTCTTTTATATGTATAGTCCAATAATTTTATGGAGGCCCTTGCTATCCTTCATGCAGTGGAAAAAGGGTGCTCTCTCAATTGGAGACAAATTATTTTTGAATCTAATTCAAAGATTATTGTGGATATGCTAAATGAGAGGAGGTTCGAAGGAGTTAGTTGGCAATTGGCAGTGGTGGTGAAGCAAGTTTTGAGCTTATGTAGTTCTTTGGAGTTATCTCTTTTCATCATATTCCTAGAGAATGGCATAGAGTTGTGGACCACCTGGCCAAATGGGCCTCAGAGCATGAGCAGGGATGAGATGTTAGGGAATGGGGCATTCTACCCCCAGATTATGTGGAGACTTTGGAAAAGGTGATTTTGGAGGACAGAAATATGTAGTGGGTCTTTTTGGGTTTCCTTTGTGGAACCTTGGTTATTTCTTGACTTGTTTTGTACTTCTTGATTCTCTAATAAATTTTTACCCCTCTTTTTATTAAAAAAATATTGCATTGTGGCCTAAAGATATAACTTTTGTTGGTATATATACTATTGATATGTTGAGGCCATCTATTCTTGATAATGTATAAAATTGAAAAATATTCAATGATGATCAAGATTTGTTGAAATTTTTATATTGTGTTGAATACCACAATCAAGAAATAGATTTTCAAAATCTTGTAGAAATTATGGATGGAAAAGAATTGTGTTTAGGAATGAGATTATTCAATTAAAAACTAATAAAATCCCAAATATCCTTACAAATGGTTTTTAATAATTAAGATAGATATGTTGACAAGTCAACCCCTATCCATAAAAGTGATCTTGAAGAAATAATTTTGGGTATAAAAGCTTCCCTTAAGAAATTCTACATTGGGAAGAAATTAGACCCTAAAATTAGACTTATACTTATTTCTTTGCTAAGAAAGTATAAGAATGTTTTTGCATGGTCTTATGATGACCTAAAATCCTATAAAAAGGATCTCTTCCAACATGGAATTCCTCTAAAACCTTATGCTAAGCCTTTCAGACATAAGAAAATACCAATCAATCAAACATTGGCACCAAAAATGCAACAAGAACTAATAAAACTCATAAATGGGGGAATCATAAAGCCAATCATACATTCCACTTGGATTTCTACCCTAGTGCCAGTAAGAAAGAAGAATGGAGATATAAGGTTATGTGTTGATTTTAGGATTTTGAATATAAATTCATTGAAGGATAACTATCTATAGCCAAATATGGAGGCAATGTTGCAAAAGGTAATTGGTTGTGATTTGTTATCCATGATGGATGGCTTTTCAGGATACAACTAGGTAGAGGTAAAGGAATCAAAGCAATACAAGACTACCTTTCCCACACCTTGGGGCACCTATGTTTATGTTAGTGTAGTGTAGAAAAATGCATACCCTTGCATTTTCACACTTGTTTGGGCCCACCTTGCTTTATTTATGCCTATTTATGTCTTAATTGGTCCTATTTTGCATCCACAAGCCTAATAAACTATATCTTTTTATGGCTAATCCTGACAAACATCAAGGTATAAATGATAATTTAATAATTTTGGCCGAGTGTCCCTGATTTTTGGGTTGGGACTAAGATGCCACCTAGGGCGTCTTCGTCCCCCAAAGGTCCCCAATTTCAAGTGTGCCTTAAATGGGCCCCTTTTTGGAGTTTGTGCCCCGAGTTTCATGCCTCTGGACTAAGACGCCACCTAGGGCATCTTATTCCCCCTTGGCTTATTTTTGGGATTTAATTTCAAATTTTAGCAGGATTTAGCCTCCCTTAATTAATGATTTCACATGTCAGCTTGTTGTGGTGTAATTTTAGGATATTAAGCATGGATAAGTATAAATACAAGGTTCCTCCACTCATTTTTCATAACAAGCATTCAAGTATTCATTCCTAAGGCAAGTTTATGAGATCAAGAGCAATTCATCAAGCATTTGGAGCCATCATCAAGATTCAAGCATCATATCAAGAATATTGTTGCATCATGTTTGTTATTGTGCTAACATTTGTGATGTAGGGTTTATGATTCAAGCAAGTGTTTCAAAGATCAATAGCATTCAAGTAAGAGTCAAGAACCACATCCATTGCAGCCATTTCAAGCATATTTGTAGCACCTTATTACAAGAGTTTGGTGAGTTGCAACATAGCATTTTTTTCATTCATCATTTCCCTCCATTTCATTCTATTTCAAGGTTTAATTACCAACAAAGGGTTTGACCAAGGAAAACCCCCATTTACTAACAATCAACAAGTTTTTCCTCTCTTGCATGTTTGTGATTGCCGATTTAGGTTGAAGACTAGAAGATCATTTGAAAAGTTGCAAAGTTGCAAAGTTACATTGCAAAGTTATCATCTTCACAGAAACTCACCTACAAGCCAAATCTAGAAGTTTCAGAACCTAAGATCAAAGAAGAAGGAAATGCAGACATCAAGCCTCGGGATCACATTCGGAGATTTCATAAATTCAGATCGGGAATAGGGCGGTAGCAATGGCGTCTTAGTCCTCCAAGTGGAATTTTGCATAGATTCTTTTGGATCTTATTCAGGCATCCGAAGATTCTACATCTGCCCCAAAAAACAACAGTGGGACTAATAAGATAGCAAGAGCGTCTTAGTCCTCCCTAGCATATTTTGATAGCTTCTTTGCATTTCTGAATTCCTCATCACATTTCCAAACTTCCCAGGTACACATACCCTAACTTCCTATTGCATAATTTCATCATTTAGCTTGCATTACTAGGTTTTGTGAGTTGAATGTTAAGTTGTCTTTTCCAAGCTTTTGCTTGGTGATGAACCCTTCAAAGCCTAAAAGAACCCCTCCTAGGTCTTCCTTGTTGAGAATTGGCTCACCCTTTGGGGTTGATAGTCAATCCAATTTGGGTTCCTAGGACATAATTGAATGACCTAGAGAGAATAGTGGGCACATCCCCCCACCCATTTTCTTTTTGGTTCATTTTGGTGAACCCAACATTTTTGAGCATTCATTTTCTGATTTGGAGTTCATTAAGGTACTTGATCTAGGTTGCATTCATTCTTGCATTGCATCTTGTATTAGTGAAAGTGCATCTAGGGTTTCTCATATTTGCATTAGTGAAAGTGCATATAGGTTGCATTTTTTCTTTCTTGCATCAATTTATCTCATTGAAAAACTAAAAAGTGCATTGTCAATCATCCTAATTGCATTTAGAAACATTGTTATTGCATTCAAAATTGAAAAAATTGCATTCAACTTTGCATCCAATTGCTTGCCATTAGTTGTTTTTTCTTGCATTCTTTTGCACACTTTTTTGTTTCTAAACATCAGGTCCTTGGGTAGGCAACCTAGGAACACTGTTATCAACCCAGACTTTGTTATTTTTCTAAGAAAAACCTCTTCTAGGACTAAAACGCCCTTTTCGACGTCTTAGTCCCTTTGTGGGTTTCTAGCTCAAAACCCTGTTTGTGCTATTTGCTTGTTGTTTCACTTTCTGGAACTTCAAAATCTCACCAGTAGGACCAAGATGCCCTTACTAGTGTCTTAGTCCCTGTTGACTTTGACTCTACAGTTTTCAGGATCTGAAATTTCTTTTTTGTGCTTTTATTGGCTGCCTTCAGTTTTCTGTTATAGTTTGCAGAATTGTTGTTATTTCAATTTCTTTCACTTCAAGTGTATTTGTTCAATTGTGCACCATGAATATGTGCTTTGGAAAGTTGTGGATGTCCTTGAAATCTTTGGTAGATGTGTCAAGTTGCGCCTTTGGTAATGATACTAACAAAATTGAGCTTACTCATGCTCACACAACTCCCAATACATGTCCTCCTCGTGATGTTGACATCATTAGAGAAGATGATGATAGCATGAATAAGTTCCTAAATGATTGTCTTAACAACCTTCAAGCTAATGCATCCTTTTACCCATCCATGAAACAACTAAATCCTCCTATGATACCACCTCTTGAGATGTTTGGTTACTTACATCCCGAAACTGAAACTGAATTTGAACTTAAGTTCCCTTCACAAGGTGAACCTAGCTCCTCTAAACAAGCAAACACTCAACCATTTTATGACAACAAAGTAAAAAACACTCCAATCAATCTAGAAGAAACATATGGAAAAGGATTCATAATTCTGAGTAAACAAGGATGTGATACAACAAATGAACATGAAATTCATCAACTCCTAGAACAAATATCAACTAATGAAAACACAAAAGGGTTAGGATATCAAGATCCCCCTCGCAATATACAACCTCCTAGAGAATATCTAAGGCTCCACAGTGATGGCACAGTGATCTTAGATTCTCCTCCCAATACGAATGTCCTTCTTCCTAAAGAACAACCAATGACTCATAACAATGACAAGGATGATAGGACCACCCTAGGTCCTCTTCCTCAACCTTCAACTAGAGAAGTTGATGAATCTAGCAAGCGCAAGAGGCCTTACAAGTTACAAAAACTAAAGTTTCCTTGTTTGCCACCTGAAAGTGAAAGAAAACTACAATTGCTTTTGAACAAAGAACTAATAACATTACCACCAATGAAAGACAAACTAGTACTATATCCTAAAGATGCAAAAGTTCCACATTGTCGATACCACAGAACTCTCAGACACAGTACTGATGAGTGTCGTGCATTCAAGTTGGTATTGAAAAAATTTCACTTCGATGGCAATGATTGTCATCCAGTAATTGAATAGGACTCTAAAACCCCTTTTGTCATGTAATAGTTGTAGAATATTTTATTCTCACTATTACATGATCTTTCCCATCACCTACCTCAGCTCATCCTTGTCTTGCACTCAATGGGGGCAAGAAGCAGATAGCCTTGTCCTAGTAAAGTATTTGTTGCCGTCCCTTAGGTTTGTTCTCTATTTTCCACTTATACAAACTGAGATTGGGAGGCGAATGACCTACTTTAAGTTGACTCATCTGTGCCTTACTAGTCTTTTACATTATTTCCTTTTATTTTGATTGCATGCGTGTAATGTGATCCCCCATCTCGTTTGATGTTTCCTCTCTATGTGCATTTTTCTATATATCGTATGCTTTTTCCTTTTCATTGATCTTTTCCTTTCATTTGAATTTTTGTTTTGTGTTTTCCTTTTGGGGATGATACAAGGTGTCGAGACACCCTGTGTCTCTTCCATGTTGACCCAAAAGGTTTTTTATTTTTTTTTCTCTCTTTGTGTCATTCTTCCAATTCTATGTGTATTTGGGGAATGATGACAGTTCTGAGCTCTCTAATATCATTGCAGCAAAGACAGATACTAACCCCGAATCGATAGATACCTTATGTGTTTTTGGGGAGCAACCCTCTTTTCCTTTTTCATTTTTGGCTACTTTAAAGTAATTGCTCACAGCATGGTGTTAGCAATTCCTTTAAAGTGGGGGCATACATTGGCATTATTTTGGCATGATTTCATTTGCATTTGTTTTCATGTTCCTTGTGTGATTTCCTTTCTTCTTGCAATGCGTCCTTTTCTTGGTGGTGTCATTAGGTTTGACTTCCTCCGAGAGCATCATATTTCCTTGTACTCTCTTGGAAACATTAGGTACAATGTTCCCTAAGATGAGACCTTGCACTTGTCCTCTCTTGGAAGAATTAGGCACAATGTTCCCTAAGATGAGACCTTTTCACTTGTCCTCTCTTGGAAATATTAGGTACAATGTTCCTCGGAATGAGACCTTGTATTTATCCTCTTTCGGAAACGTTAAGCACAATGTCCCCTAATATTAAGACCTTGCACGAACTAAGCAAAATCCTTTAGAACATTCCTTTTTCTTGTTGCATTTTCTTTTTGTACCTTATTAAAGTCATGGAGGTATGGCTTTGATATGGTCCCTTGGGGCTCACCTACTGAACAACTAGCTTCACTAGCCCTTGTGAGCATGCATTTTTGTACCTTATTAAAGTCATGAAGGTATGGATTTGATATGGTCCCCTGGGGCTCACCTAGTGAACAACTAGCTTCACTAGCCCTTGTGAGCATGCATTTTCTTCTTGTCCTTATCATAGTCATGGGGGTATGACGTTGATATGGACCTCTTGGGGCTCACCTAGTGGACAACTAGCTTCATTAGCCCTTGTGAGCATGCATTTTGTTTGCATAGTGGACAGCGCGTTCCACTTGTAAGCATTTTTTGGACAAACAACCTAGACCTGGTCCATAGCGCATTGGAGAGCTAGTCGAAGCTTGATCCATTGCATTTTTCTTTTTCTTTTTCCATTTTTTTCCCTGTCTTTGACGGTGTATGGTTGTGATCTGGTTATGGATTCATATATCATCCAAAAGAGTGTTCCTTTGTGCCTATGTTGGTTTTCCATAGGATCTTGATCCTGAGGGCTTGGTCACCCTCTTGGTTATTGTCATCATATCTTACTAGCATTCGTACATTTGAACCCCTCTTGATTGCATGGTTGGCTACTTTAATGTGAGTTTGAAGCAAGTTCATCCTCTCACTAAAGTGGGGGCTAAATGTAGTGTAGGAAAATGCATACCCTTGTATTTGCACACTTGTTTGGGCCCACCTTGCTTTATTTATCCCTATTTATGTCTTAATTGGTCCTATTTTGCATCCAAAAGCTTAATAAACTATATTTTTTTATGACTAATCCCGACAAACATCAAGGGATAAATGATAATTTAATGATTTTGGCTGAGTGTCCCTGATTTTTAGATCGGGACTAAGACGCCACCTAGGGCATCTTTGTCCCTCAAAGGTCTTGGGACCCTTATTTCAAGTGTGCCTTAAATGGGCACCTGTTTGGAGTTTGTGCCCCGAGTTTCATGTCTCGGGACTAAGACGCCACCTAGGGTGTCTTAGTCCCCCTTGGCTTATTTTCGGGATTTAATTTCAAATCTTGGCGGGATATAGCCTCCTTTAATTAATGATTTCACATGTCAGCTTGTTGTGGTGTAATTCTGGGATATTAAGCATGGATAAGTATAAACACAAGGTTCCTCCACTCATTTTTCATAACAAGCATTCAAGTATTCATTCCTAAGGCAAGTTTATGAGATCAAGAGCAATTCATCAAGCATTTGGAGCCAGCATCAAGATTCAAGCATCATATCAAGGATATTGTTGCATCATGTTTGTTATTGTGCTAACATTTGTGATGTAGGGTTTATGATTCAAGCAAGTGTTTCAAAGGTCAATATCATTCAAGTAAGATTCAATAACCACATCCATTGCAGCCATTTCAAGCATATTTGCAGCACCTTATTACAAGGGTTTGGTGAGTTGCAACATAGCATTTTGTTCATTCATCATTTCCCTCCATTTCATTCTATTTCAAGGTTGATTACCAACAAGATGTTTGACCAAGGCAAACCCCCATTTACTAACAATCAACAAGTTTTTCCTCTCTTGCATGTTTGTGATTGCAGATTTAGGTTGAAGATTTGAAGATCATTTGACGTGCAAAGTTGCAAAGTTGCATTGCAAAGTTATCATCTTCATGGAAACTCACCTATAGGCCAAATCTGGAAGTTTCAGAACCCGAGATCAGAGAAGAAAGAAGTGTAGACATCAAGCCTTAGGATCACATTCGGAGATTTCAGAAATTCAAATTGGGACTAGAACGGTAGTAAGGGCTTCTTAGTCCTCCAAGTGGAATTTTGCAGAGATTCTTTCGAATCCTATTTCGGCATCTGAATATTTTGCATTTTCCCTAAAAAACAGCAACAGGACTAATAAGATAGTAAGGGTGTCTTAGTCCTCCCTAGCATATTTTGATAGCCTCATTGCATTTCTGGAATCCTCATCACATTTCCAGAATTCCCAAGTACACATACCCTAACTTATTGTTGCATAATTTCATCATTTGCATTCATCATTTAGCTTGCATTACTAGGTTTTGTGAGTTGAATGTTAAGTTGTCTTTTCCAAGCTTTTGTTTGGTGGTGAACCCTTCAAAGCCTAAAAGAACCCCTCCTAGATCTTCTTTGTTGAGAATTGACTCACCCTTTGGGGTTGACAGTCAATCCAATTTGGGTTCCTAGGACATAATTGAATGACTTAGAGAGAATAGTGGGCACATCCTCCCACCCATTTTCTTTTTGGTTCAGTTAGGATGTCATTTGAATTAACTAATTTTGGGGCAACTTTCCAAAGAGCCATGGATGTTGCATTTGTTGATTTGATTGATATAATTATGGTAGTGTATCAAGATTATTTAACTACTTTTTCTAAGGAAGCAAAAGACCATTGTATACATCTTGGGAGATTTTTTCAAAATCCATTGAATATGGCATATCATTAAACCCTATGAAATGTATTATATTTGTGATTACAAAGGGAAAACTATTAGGCCACATTGTGTCAAAGGATGGGATCAGAATTGATCCTAATAGGGTTGTAGCTATTGATAAGATTCAAACACCTAAGACTGTGAAAGGCATCCAATCATTCTTTGGACAGATTAATTTTTTTGGGAGATTTGTCACAAAATTTGTAGAAATAACTAAAGCAATTTCCAAAATGCTTAAAAAGCAAGAATCAGTCACTTGGGGAGATGGAGCAACTCAATATTTCTATAATATTAAAGAAGCTATTAAACAAGAACAATTGCTCAAATCCCCTAATTTTTCAAAACCTTTCCAAATGTTCTCTTTTGCTTCTTTTCAAACCATAATTGCTATGCTATTATAGAAAAATTATGAAGGGTATGAGCAACCTATACCATTTTACAACAAGTCACTCCAATCTACAGAGTTGAGGTATGACATCATGGAAAAGCAAGCCTATGCTTTATTTAGAGTTGTGAAGAATTTAGGCCATATTTGCTAGGGGCCAAGGTGATTTCTTATGTTCTCAATGTTGCAATCAAATATATCTTCACCCAACAAGAACTACTAGGGAGAAGATGCAAATGGATCAATAAAATCCAAGAGTTCAATATAGAAATCCAAATAACCAAGCTTGTCAAGGGACAAGGGTTGGCTAGGCTCATGGCTAAGTCTAACCTTGATGCAATTCAAATAAATAAAATAGAAGAAGATACACCTCTAAGGAATGCAATTTGCAATCTTGTTTTTGGTACAAAGATATTGTGTATTATTTGAAGAATATTTCCTATCCAAAACATGTGAATGATAATCCAAAAAGAACTCTTAAGTTGCAGTCCATTAAATATGTCATATTTTAGGATCATCTATATTGGAGAAATAGAGATGGTGTATTACTTACATGTGCTAATGAAGAACAAGCCACTAAAATTCTTGAAGAAATGCACAATGGAGTTTGTGGAGGACATTGCATAGCTAAAACAATTACACATAAGATTTTAAGGTATGGTTATTGGTGGCCTACTCTATTTTTGATACATAGAAGATGATAAGACAATGTGATGCATGTTAAAAAATTTCAAGAAAACTGAAATATTATAGTGCCTTACCATTAAGAACATTGACTATGGAAGCCCCTTTTTAATAGTGTGGCATAGACTTTATTGGAGAAATTACTAAAAAATATAGTGGCAATTACATGTGGATTTTAGTAGCAACTGACTACTTTACTAAATGGATTGAAGTCATTCCTTCTAGGAAATCCACTAGCAGGATTGTGATGAATTTTGTCATGGAAAATATTGTAATTAGGTTTCGGGTTCCTATAAAATTGGTTGTAGATAATGTTATGTGTTTTAGGTTTGATGAGTTTACAACATTTTGTCATGATTATCAAATAGATATATCTTATTCATCTCCATATCACCCACAAGGGAATGGACAAGTAAAATCTAGCAACAAAATTTTGATGAAGATTATAAACAGAGTAATTGGAAAGACAGGAAATCATGGGATTCAAAACTCAAATTAGCACTATGGTTTGATAGAACAACAATAAAGAGGGATAGAGAGAAATCTCCTTATGAACTAGTGTATAGGTTAGATGAAAGAATACCAATAAATAATTTGTTACCAATTTATAAATTCATTCAAGAGTATTATTTGGACATTGATGATGCTATGATAGTTAGAATCAATCACCTTACAGAACTATATGAATTTAGAAGAGATACATACAAGACCAATCTCAAATAGTAGCTACAAGTCAAATACTTGTTTGATAAGAAGGCATCAGATATAAATTTAATGATAGGTGACATGATTCTGATGAGGAATCCTAGAGTTCGGGATAAGGAATAACATGGAAAATTTGAAGTTATATGAATAGGTCCTTATGTCATATCCAACACTCATGGTGAAAACTCATATTTCCTACAAATTCTAAATGGTGAAATTCTAGAGCTACTAGTGCATGGACAATTCCTAAAGCCCTACTTTTCATAAAATATGGTATATCCATGCAATTATATTTTAGTGTGAATTTTGTACAATCGTTGTCTGTTTTGCTCATTTTTTATCTAGTATGCCTAAAGATTAATGGATCCTTACATTGTTTTTGTTAAAAATCATCCCCAATTAGAGCCATTAATGGAGCTTCTGCATTTTTTTGGGTTTTTCCCTTTGTAATTCATCTATTTCATATGCCTTAGTCGAAAAACCCTATAAACTTGTAAAATGTCATAACCTTTTTATGTTTTGTCATTAAGCAGCCCCTTAAGTGATGTTGTGTGTCCCTTGTGTTCATGCATTAGTGCCCCCTTTACCTTTTCCTAGTAACTTAAGTTGTTAATTTGATGTGTGTGCTTTTAAAGGCCTTTAACTTATCTAAAGACAAGCTTGTTGTGCAATTCCCACATTAATCCTAGTCAGCACCAAGTTTTGGCATTTAATTGAATCAGGCTAGCTATAACCTTTGGGGAAGATTTTAGTCGTGATAATTTCTTCATGCAAGTCCCAATGGTCCAATGAGGCCTATAGTATACATGTGTAATCCCCTCAAACCACATTATCCACCTGCAAGGTACCCAACTAGTACTAAGGCACACTATTTTTGAATAATCTAATAAGTCGAAATTAAACATCATCTTTGTAGAGGAGAAATTTTTCTCTCATAATAAATCTAGGATTATTTGCAAATATACCTATTTTCACTTGAAATTTAAATTTTAGAGCCTAAGCGAAGACAAACTTCCAACCACATGGAAAGCAACTAGGATTTTCAAACTTTGTGTTTGTAGAGGATCCCTACTTCATTAATTTCTTATCTCCCTTATTCCTCACAAACTCTGCATTTTTATAAGGTATTGTTAGTGAACAGATTGGCCCTTATTGAAAAGCATTATTTATCAACTCCATAACCTAGAAAATAAGGTCAATGTTACTAACAAGGAAAGATCACAATTGCATCTATGACTTTCCTCTAAATTTTTATTGAGGTTCAGCTCCCTCAAAGGCTATAATTAACCATTACAAATACGTTTTTAACCAAAAAATGGGAAAGGTGAACTAACACTAGCTCATAACAATGAAATCAATGCGATGAACCAAATAACTACAAGTTTCCTGGTGCAAAGAACACAAACACCATAGCAAACAGAATAGATTTCCTAATGAACTTTTTCTCTTCAATTCCAAAAAGAGTAATATAATAACATGAAGTTATTGTTCACAAAGGATAAAATCCCAAGTATTGTTTTAGCCAACAGAATAAACCAGTATAAATATCACATTTAGAATTCAAAGTTAACAAATGATGAAAATTTTGAAATTAAAGTTCATCTCAAAATTGTTCCTCCATTCCTTTACATCAAAGTGCAATCTAAAAGAATTCAACCACCCCTATGTCCTCAGATTTCAAATTTATAATCCTCTAATCTTGAATCCTAGACGTTAATGTAATGGTCGTCATATCAAGCGACAGTTTCGTGGAACTACCTCCCCAATTCAAAGGAACCGATACATAGAAAATTTATGACTATTTTTAAATTAGTCATAATTACACTCCTTTTTCCAACTTGATTTTGATAGGCATTCAAAACGCACTTGTTTGTATGCTAGCCCCATGGCATGTCGTACATGTAAGTGGCATGCAATTCCCAGAATTTTGCATTTAATAAATATATCTCCCTGCGATTATACTCGTGCGAACCATCTTCATAAAGAAGGCAACTTAGATTTCAGCTAGTTGAACTCGAAGATTTAATGCAACAATGTCACATTGACAACCCTCTTCATTAAATTCCCAGGAAACATTATTGTCCTCACAATCATTAACCATTCCCAAGAAAGACCTTAATTTTCACTATTCAGATTTCATTGTTCAACAATGGCAAGCACTGAGAGCTATGCCTCCTCAAAGAGTGATTTTATCACAATTGAAGATGTGGAGTGCAATCAATTCTGGAGGTTGATGGCAGACCAACTAAAAAAAATTCTTTTTGGTTCACAGTGATGTTGAAGAAGTGGTACTCAAGAAGATTATTGGAGAAAATTTCCTAAGTCATGTTCATGTACACAATGTTGAGCTTCTGGAGCACTTTGTATATAATGTAATTCGCACCTCTAGCAAGTAGGACTGGGGAGTAAGAGTTGTAGAGCGCCTGGTTCGGCCAAAGTACTGAATGAAGGTAAGGGCAGAAATAAGAGAACTGAACACATTTCCAAGGATTGGTCTAGTGGGCAACACTATCTGCATTGCGATGACACTTCACCACGACCTCACTGAAGAAGCAATAGCCCTCCTTCATGTTGGACTCGAGCTAAATGATATGGGACTGTTTTCCCATTTTGTGCAATCTAATGAAAATTTGTTCTCACCAACCCAGATTGAGCACATGCAAGAAGTGGTGGAAGGGATTCTCGTCCTTATCTTCATTTTTTATGTTTAAAAATAAGTACTAGAATCACCCATTTTTTAATGTAAACACGGTCAATGTAACGCCGCATATATAGATATGAATAAAATTTTGTATTTTGACTATCTGTGTTTATTTCTTTTGTGTATGTATTTTTCCTTTTCTTACAATTTAATGGGCTCTGGTTATGCGACTCTACAACTTTATATCTCCATTGAATGCTATTAATGGTTTTCCTTTCAACATCATTGTTCACAATTCAAAAGTGCTACTTTTAAAATAAAATCAGGCTCCCAATAAGTTTTAAGTATCTCATCGGAGTCTTCTAAGGTTGTGAAAACTTCAGCTTTTAACACGTTTATTCTTTCTTTTAAAAGCTTAACTTTCCCATGCTAACACTTTAATTATCAGCCAATGAGGAGATTTTCAAAACCTTGTCGAGGATCGACAAAGGTTTCAAAACCTTTCGAAAGGGCTGACAAAAAAAAAATCTTCAACTTTCTTTGCATAAGCAATTCTTGGAGCGGTTATAAAAACTCCATCGAAAGCCAGTACTTCAAAAACTCATATTAGGAAAACAAACTTAACATTTTCACAAAGATATCAATCTGAAAGGTAGTTATGATAACCTTTTTGAACTCCAACATGGTTATTGAAACCTAGGGTAAGGCTGACAACTTATACTTAGAAAATTTTAGATGAGCCCACATGAATTAAGGATAGTGACCAGAATTGTGGTAACAATGGCTCTGATTGGGGACGAAGACTACAAGGATGAAGCAAGGAACCCAGAAGCAAGTTAACAGACCAGTATTTTATCCATTAGACACAGAGTCATGTAGGGAAAGGGAGGACCAAAACACACCAAAAGCAGGACAAACACGCAAAGACCAAAAAAGATAGTACACCAAAATTGAAGTATTTACAAGGTAGGAGAAGTCCTACCTCACTGGAAGCATCGACGAGGATCATGTGAAACCATTAACTGGTTGTGAAAAGAACGACCCACTTTTGAAAAAGCAAGAGTTCTCCTATAACTTTTGCAGTATAGGAGAGATTAAGCACACCCACAAGACACATATTGCATAAAGGAACCCTCTGTAAACCAGTATGCTTCCGAACAACCACTTTTTGTCATATGTCTCCTTTTCTTGAAGTGTATAGTCCTATATGTCTCCTTCCACATCCCAATCCATCATCATTTTTAAAACTTCAACATCTTGACCAAGCTTATGACCTCTATCCCATTTAGAATTTTCCTGTGAATCGACTGACCAAAAAGATGAAGCTTTGCTATCTTCAATGAAAAACTTCTCCAAGATCCTTTCATATCCCAATGATTCACATTTTAATTGGCTAGTTTTTTCTTCAAGGAATGTATTTTCCCTATTCGCCATCTTCACCATATCAGGGTAGTCTTCTACATTTTGTTGTTCCCCTGATCCTTACATGTCCCAATGCACCATCAATTCAACACATTCTTTTCTATCCTCATTTTGAGAATCAAATCTCTCATCCATCATATTGTTGCAAGCTACCAATATGTTAGTATCTGTAAAATCAAACAAAGGATCACTCATGACCTCAAAAGATTCATCTAATATGAAGAGGGGATTTGAATACCTAAGCCACTCCATCTCATCCCATTTCCCAATGCCTCTATCTGCTTGAGAGTTTCTATTTCAGTTTCCATATACGATGATAGTAGAACGTTGGGAGATATACCTTCATCATTCCAAGATGAAATTCTAACCATGCTTACCTCTTTGGGAATAAGAATTTTCTTGCACTTGTTTTCTTTGTCATAATTATCATCATCTAAGCACCAATTAGGGATGGGAGCAACATTCAGTTCCTCTGCTTCAGATTGTATACTGGTGAGATGAATAGTATTTTTGAATTCAAAAGTAGCCTCCTCCTTGGTAGGTGGATCATCATCATTCATTGATACATCAAATGGTTCTACATCGACATCTTTGAAAGTAAAAACTTCTAACTCAAGAATATACAAAGACGTTGGTAACTAAGAATTTTCATCACAACTGCCCTTGCTCATAATAGAAATAAAACTTTCAATGAACTCAAAGTGTAATACATTCATAGGCCTCACTTGGGGAGAGGAGTCTTCTTCATCCAATGAGCTAGAATCATCTTCAATTCTCTCAAAGCTCAAATTATATGCCTCAATATCCCAAGTTTTACTTTCATTTCTATCACCATCTATTACATAATCTCCAAAGTGTTTTGAACTAAAAAAGGTGAGATTAACATTTTCAGCTATAGGGCAAGAAAGATTTGATGAATACAGAGATTGAGAATCTGGGACTCTGTGTCTTACAATTTGGAATGCATTTTTTAACATAATTTTGTTTCCATGCCCCAAATGAAATAATATCATCTTCAACACTAACTGCTTCCAATTGTACTTGTTCAAGACCGCATACTTATCCCTTTTTAGAATGAATCGAACTTCATGATGTAAAGTAGAGATAAAAATATGGAACTGAAATTGCTTACCTCAATGCTCGAGTTGAGGAATATGCTACAAATCCCTGTTAAAACGATCAACGAAGTCATGGATAGGTTCTTTTTTAATCTAAAAAAATCGACGTAGCAAAGCATTAATATTCACCACACCTTTGAATCTACTAAGAAATTTTCTCTCCAAAACACCCCATTCAGTTATACATCCACGTTCTAAGTTCCAAAACCATTCTACTACACCTCCAGTAAGACTATCAACAAATAATCTTACAAAAAAATCTTCATCCTAAACTCCTAAGATTCCACATGCGACTATCAAGGCCAACATATGCTCTTTAGGATCTTGTAAATCTTTACCAAAAAATTGAGGGAAATTCTTCGTTGATTTGCATGGTAAGACACTATATTCAGATAAAGCCAAAGGTCCAAAACGGTTTTCCCAAGACTGAAGTGTTGTAATGGCCATCATACAATCTAATGTTTAGGATCAAAAGGGGTTTACCAAGTCGACAAATTCCTTTTAAGAAAAGTAATTTCTTTATCTAAGGGAAACTTTTTCTTACCCCTCCCAAATTCTCCTTTTTAATGAGTCAATTTCTCGAGGGAAGGTTTGAATTAGGTGGAAAATTCTCGTTGTGATTGGGATGGGATTGAGGGTGAGGATACCATACGATTTCAATTCTGGGAGGCCTTTCTACCACTCTCCAGGGTGGGCGTTGTACTCTTTCTTCTTCTTCTTCAAGCACAAAGTCTTCTCTCATATAATCTATAGTGCTTCTCCTATATCTCCAAGCAAGGGTGTTCAATTGTGAAATGATATCCTCCTACTCGGCTTGCATCCAATCAAGATCTAGTTGAAGTATACTCATGTAAACCATCTTCGCAAAGAAGGCAACTTAGATTTCAACTAGTTGAACTTGAGGATTTAATGCAACAATGTCACATCGACAACCCTCTTCATTAAATTCCCAAGCAACATTATTGTCCTCTCAATCATTAACCATTCCCAAGAAAGACCTTAATTTTCACCATATAGATTTCATTGTTTAGCAATGCAAGCACTAAGAGCTATGCCTCATCAAAGAGTGATTTTATCACAATTGAGGATGTGGAGTGCAATTAATTCTGGAGGTTTATGGCAGACCAGCTGAGAGATGTCTTTTTGGTTCACAATGATGTTGAAGAAGACATACCTAGAAAGATTATCAGAGAAATTTTCCTAAGTCGTGTTCATGTACACAATGCTGAGCTTCTAGAGCACTTTGTATATAATGTAATTCGCACCTTTGGCAAGCAAGACTAGGGAGTAAGAGTTGCGGAGCACATAGTTCAGCTAGAGTACCGGATGAAGGTGAGGGTGGCAATAAGAGGACTGAACACATTTCTAAGGATTGGTCTAGTGGGCGACACTATCTGCATTGCGACGGCACTTCACCATGACCTCACTAAAGAAGTAGTAGCCCTCCATGCTGGACTCGAGCAAAATGATATGGGACCATTTGCCCATTTTGTGCAATCCAATGAAAATTTGTTCTCACCAACCCAAATTGAACGCATGCAAGAAGTGGTGGAAGGGATTTGCATCCTTATTTTGTTTTTTATGTTTAAAAAGAAGTACTGGTATCACCCATTTTTTAATGTAAACATGATCAATGTAACGCCGCATATATATATATATGAATAAAATTTTGTATTTTGATTATTTGAGTTTATTTCTTTTGTGTATGTATTGTTCCTTGCAATTTTAATGGGCTCTGGTTATGTGGCTCTGCAACTTTACATCTCCATTGAATGCTATGAATGGTTTTCCTTTCAACATCGTTGTTCACAGTTCAAAAGTGCTACATTTAAAATAATATCGGGCTTCGGATAAGTTTTATGTATGTTGTTGAAGTTTGTTGAGGTTGTGAAAACTTCGGCTTTAATGCCTTTTATTCTTTCTTTTAAAAGCTTAACTTCCCCGCACTAACACTTTAATTATCGGCCAATAAGGAGGTTTTTGAAACCCTATCAAGGACCAACAAAGGTTTCAAAACCTTTCGAAAGGGCCAACAAAAATAAATAAACTTTTCTTCAACTTTCTTCGCACAAGCATTCTTGGAGCAATTATAGAAACTTCATTGGAAGCTGATAGTACTTCAAAAACTTATATTAGGAAAATAAACTCTTAACATTTTCACAAAGATATCGGTCCAAAAGGTAGTTATGATAACCTTGTCGAACTCCAACATGGTTATTGAAACCTAGGGCAAGGCCGACAACTTATACTTCAAAAATTTTGGACGAGCCCACATGAATTGAGGATAGTGACCAGAATTGCAGTAACAAGAATTTAAATATCTAAAATCTTCCTTTTATTAATCGTTTTCTCCAAAACACATTGCACTTTTAAAAGTCAAAAAAATGTACCACAATTTAATTGTTGAAGGCTGAAAAAATGATTAAAAAAAAAATAACAGCAAGCATATTTACAACCTTATTTTATTGGCTTCACCCATCATATTTGAGACCGGATCAACAAAGGTCTTCTTGAAAGCCTTTCGATGGACGAAGGGCTTCAATGCATAGAGAAGGCATCAATACACCAACAACATCCTTCCTTTCACACAATTAGGTATACCCTTAGAGAAAAATAAATTCCTTATGCACCAAAATTTGAAAGCAATAAAACTAATTAATATGCAATCAACATTATCTATCCTTTTTAGCAAAACCTCGAATTGACACACGAGAGACAACACTGCAATTTCTTCCTTACAATTGATCTACTATTCTACAAATTCCATAGTGAAATCTAGTGTTCACATTCAAACTTATTTTATGTAAGAAGTTATTTCTCTTTTCCAAAAAAATATTAAAAGAGCTCTAATACCATATTGGAAAATCAAAGAGAATCTACATTTGCATAATAAAGAAAATACAATTATTATATTATTGAGTTCACTTGAGTTTTACAATGAATTGTGCAAATGGTTATTATAAAGCGTTGCATTCTCTTAACTTCTCCAAAAACTCCCTAAACTGTCTTACGAGAAACTAACTTCCAACTAATTAATACTAAGTGTCTTTATTAGAATATGTAAATCTTAATTTTTCAATAATGATCATCTTTGGAATAGTCAAGAGACATCCATAACCATCTCTCAAACAACCAAACATTTTCAAACATTTCAGAACATTCCCCCTGTTCTAAAAAAATGGGATGGCCTAAGAAATTTACTAGCAATCCCAACATATCTGAAACGTGTAAAGGATGAGCACAACCACAAAAATCTGCAAAGAACAACACCTAATGTAATTGTAGTTGTAATCAAACATGATGTAAACATTCTTGCAATACACCTCAAAGTGATCATTTCCAATTGATAATTATTATAGACGTAACCATACTTACCGTATTGAACTACCAATGGCAAACTTGAATGAAATTTCTAAATTCACATCTATGTAGACAATGTCTATATCATAATGTGAATTTGAATAGTGAAATCATTGTAGTTCAATAACGCCATCCTGTACCTTTTGGATAAGGATTATCTATGTTTTGCAGGATAGCAATCCTATTGAATTTAGTATATGCTATTAGATTGCCACGGTGGAGGTGTGATGAGCCACAACTTAGCCAACTGTAGGTTTCCACCTGTTCCTCATTCTGAAATTTCAACATTTCGTGACACTGTAAATTATAATTTGTAACAAGAAATAAAAATTGCATTTTAAAATTTTGTTTTTGACTTGAGAAGTCTTAAATTTTTTTAAGGACTTTTAACACCCTCTTGTTATCAAGTGCACAGATAGTTGATCTTCTTATTTAGTGCTAATGACGGTTATCAGATTTGTTTTTGCATTTTAAATATTTTAATTTTCAATGTTCAATGTCACGGATGGCCTTTGAATACCACTATTTCATTGTTTATAATATCATAGAATCATTGATGTTATTTTTATTATAGCACATTTTATTAAATATGTACTCTTCAATTTTATTGTATTTTTTAAATTCATCTATAGTATATATTTTTCATTTGTCATTCCTTGCCTTCCTCAAAATCGGAGAAATTTATACTATAATGGAATCAGAAAAACCTAGATTATCTCAGGGCTGCACTTGTGTGAATACCGTGGGGTGTGAGACATAAAGTGTGTGCATGTTATCAGAATGGAAACAAAGGTACAAAGAAAAGGTGTGTTGGTTCTTCTTAGGATATTTCAGCAACAATCAGGATGATCATCTCAAACAAGCAGATCAGGTCCTCTCAAATTTTAGGCCATTTTTTTATTGAAAAGCTAAATGCAATTTTGAGTTCACCAATAAACATTGAGTTCGCCATGACTTTTATCAATCACTCGGCAAATTCTAGTTATTTGTGTATTGCATGCAAATGACATAAATGAAATATGCATCAAATCTAGCCTAGCTCAAACCAAATACATGCAAACCTCAGAAAAATCAAATGTAATATGTTCATAGATTGATAGCTTGGATGTGGTTGCTCATGATTCCAGCAACATGATGATATGATCAAAATGATTCAATAGAAATTTGGGCAGCATAACAATAGCATAAGAGTGGATTATTAAATGGGATGAGAGGCCTCTTATTTATAAAATTTCTATGAGAGAAATCAAGGGCCAAGATGCATTGAGTGATAGATGGCTAAGATTGATTGAGAATTAAGGTTGAGATCAAAGTTGTAGTCATGGATGATGGCTAGGTTTAAGATTGGATTACGGCAACACCCTTACGTGAATGGTTGAGATTAAGAAGTGTGATATGTAATGGATAATGAGATGAAAAGTTAGATTAACTTTTCGCAAGTGTCTAGATTCAAAGTCTTAGTTTGTCATGTGAGAGATACTTGTCACTATTAGAGTAATAAGTTATTCCACTTAATTAATTATATCATATTGGTTAATTAATTAAATCACTTATTCCTTTAGTTACTTAAGCTAAACTTAGGCACATTAATAATTGATTAATTATTAAGTGTGCACACTAGGGTTTCATTTAGGGTTTCCCTTTTAGGGTTTGTTGATCTCCTTCATAAGGATTGATCTCTTTGTAATAATTGATTCTCTTTAATGCATTTTTACTTTGAGGTTTACATAACATCTTCTTTGGTTCTGCATGTCTTTTGCATGTGATGTGTGATTGATTGCAGTGTGTGATCTTGGTTTCAAGACATGGTATCACGCAGCTCCACTGCAATTTATTCGTAATCTAAAGATATGGCCTTCAACAGTTTTAATGCAAGTGGTTTCACAGCATTCTTGTAAAGGATCCGGGGTTTGATTTACTTGAACACTTTGGTCAAACGACACTCCGCCATCGATTCGCAATTTAAAACCGCAAGAACGCCTGGGCTGCTTCTGGCCGATTTGGAGCGCTTAACTGAAGGCAAAAAATTTACTAAGGGGTCAGACGGCCTCCCCGTAACGCTTCAACGCGACGCAAAAATGAAAAAATGTGCGGTCATTTCTCGGGATTAGAGCCATGACTCCAATTCGTGGGCAGCTGGCCACTGGCGGGTTAATTCGCCTACCGCCGCATAAGCAACGCCATCCTCCCTCCACCGCCGGAAGCCTGCTCAACCCTCATGCTCAAGCATTCCTCATTTGGCCGTCTATGAGGACCAAGACTAACTCAACCCCGACTCGGCCTCTAGCACTAGTATTGAAAGTCGGTCATATAAGGCGGGTCAGGAGTTCCGGGTGCCCAACCTCTCGGCCAACTCGCACCCGCCTCTGGTCATACATGTACTAGGGGCCACCCCGGCTAAATTTTTTGTGGGCCAATTTTTATGGCGAATGGCTAGATGACCGGCCAATTTATGCTCATTATAAACCGTCAAGATCCGTACGGTGCTCTCTTTTTGCCCTCCTAATCCCCAGCTTGCTCTAAAGGAGCAGCTTTTTTTCTTTTGGCATAACTTGGGCATACCGACCAAATCGGGTAAACAAGATATCACTTAAAGTCGGCTCAAGCACTTACCTTGGAAATAGTGTTGTTGTTTATTTTTCAAGATTTTATTGTTTATCCGCATTTATTACTGTTTGAAGTTAGATGTTTATTTTATGCTTCCGAGCTCATAACTTTTTGCCACAATCTCCAATTTTTGCTATCTTTGCGGTGTTGGAAAGGTATTAAGGAGCTCTATGTTGCTGTCCATGCACTTTTTCTGTATCTATCCCAGGTTGATCACTTAGTCCAGATTTGGCCCAATGGGTTGTTTGGAGATTACTTGGATGTTTTGGCAGTTGGGAGGGTGCATCTTGCATCTTTGCACTTCATTTTCAGTAATACATCTTTCAATAATTGCTTGTTGGTTCATAGATTTTATGGTTGTTTCCATTTGGAGTTTTCGAGTGTTCTGGGGCATCGGGTCTGCTGTCACTTTTTTCATGATTCTTTGAGTCAATCAATAACTTTCATCCGGTTTCAGTAGTAGATAGAAGAATCTTTCCTTGCTTGCCAGATTTTGGTTCCAATGTTACTCTACAGAGTTCTTCTAGTGCTTCTTTGTAGCATATCATCTCATTGTAGGGGGGTTTTGTCCCACTGGGTTTTTCCTTCTCTACCTCATTCTTGCATTTGTAAATGGGTATCTGATCAAGCCTAGTTGTCGGGACCCATCTTTGCTTTCATGCATCTTATTCTAGTGTTTTAGCTTCTTCCTAAGTTCATCTTAAGGGGGGGGTGTTAAAGTAATAAGTTATTCCACTTAATTAATTATATCATATTGGTTAATTAATTAAATCACTTATTCTTTTAGTTACTTAAGCTAAACTTAGGCACATTAATAATTGATTAATTATTAAGTGTGCACACTAGGGTTTCATTTAGGGTTTCTTGATCTCCTTCATAAGGATTGATCTCTTTGTAATAATTGATTCTCTTTAATGCATTTTTACTTTGAGGTTTACAGAACATCTTCTTTGGTTCTACATGTCTTTTGCATGTGACAGGTGATTGATTGCATGCAGGTGATCTTGGTTTCTAACAGTCACATGATAGCACATTTAAAATGTGATCCATGTGAATAGAATCAATGGCTAAAATTAAATGGACAAGGATAAAAGTGATTGTGGAATTAACTAAATAAATAATAACTATTCATGTGAGAGTGATACTCCTCACATGATGGCAAGTTTAAAATAAAATGTGATCCATGCGAATGGAATCAATGGCTAAAGTCAAATGGACTTAATTAATTAAAATTTATTTAATTAATAGTATCCCCTGAAAGGTAAATAAATTAAATAAATGATATATATTTATTTAATTAAAGGTTAGGATAAAATGAGAGAAAAAAATTATTTAATTAATAGCTTAAGAGTAAAATTAAATATGGTTGGGTAAAGTCAAATTTTAGGTGTGTACAATTTGCAGTTAAAAAAGACAGTTATTTTCTCATCTTCATCCATAAATCATTTTTGTTGGCATTACAATCGAGCTCTATTCAATATCCTAAGTTGTATTCCTCATTCCATATGCCTAAGCAGCTCAACACCAACTTTGAGCTGCCTCAATGTAGTATTGATCTAGCTTACCTTGCACTTCTGTATAACTGAAAGGGAAAGTTCAATCTTTGTTCTTTCATTTTGTTTCATCCTTAGAAGTTCCAGATTTTGATAACAAATTATAACAAATTACTGGTAATCCAAGTTCTACAGTACAAGCACAAAGCTCAATCCAGTTAGATCAACTTCCTCTCAACCACCGGTACTTCCATCACCTTTGTCTTAGGAAATTGTTCAGTTTCAAGTCTAACAATAAGTCCAGACATAAAAAACATTAGTATTGCCATCTTGCCTAACATATCCCTGAACGCAAAAGTCAGTTTTCAACTAGCAAAAATCACAGAAATTCACTTAAAGTGCAGACACTAAGAGATCAAAACCCGAAATGTAGAGAACTAGCCAACATGTAAGAATCAAGATAACCAAGGTCTGGATGGCAAGGACAAGGCAACTCTTTTATAATTATTCTTCAATATCACAAATAAAAAGAGAATCTTGCAAATCACCTTCATAACACTGCAGTTATCTAATTCATTGTCGTGCCTATAACAAAAATCACAAATCGTAATCAAACGTAACCATAACCATTTCAAGCCAAGGTGTCACCCAGTACCTTTGCTGTCTTATTTGTTCATTTCAGGGACTGCCTTATGGCCCATGGTCTGTCAGCCTCCATTTATTTTCCTTGAAAGCTAAAGCACGAAGGGTTTTCACATCTTGAAATCAAAAAGATATTAATATCTTCTAGAAATCTTTATCACAATAATGTTGAAAGATCTTGTAATTTCTTGTTAGTATCTTATTCTTTTGTTTCTTCTTTTCTCATTTCACATACATCCTTAACACCCCTTTGGTTCCACAGGCACTTTTTATTGATCTAAATCTGCAATACGAACATCATCCGTTCCCCATCCTGTTGAATGGGTTACGAAGTGTAATCCAAAACATTGATGCAAATAAATTTACTGAATTTTCTACCCAAAAACATCCCACCCATTAGCCTTTAAACAATTGATCTCCTATATTGCAGTAATTATTGTCATATTTTAGTCATTGAATCACAAGCCAAAAGAATCTTCAAAAATAAATCATGATCAAAAGCAAGCAAAGATGTCACCCAATATTTTCGCAGTTTAATTGGTTCGCTTCAGGGACACTCTGCCTTACAGCCCATTGTCAGTCAGCCTTCATTTATTTAAAATTTTCGTTAGAAGCTAATGTGGGAGAAATTTTGGTTATACATCTTTTTTTAAGTGAGTGACATTTTCCTGTAAAAATTACACATGAATAGGCAGTTAATGAATCTCAGGATTGGTCAATTCAACAATAAGACCCCTAAACTTTCTTAGAGTTTTTTCTTAAAAAATCATCTTCTAGAAATCTTTATCACAAGATTTGTGTAAGCTCTCTTAATTTCTTATTATTTATTTATTGTTTCTTTTTTCTCATTTCATGCGCATCCTTGACACCCCGCTTGGTTTCACAAGCACCTTTTATTGATCTATCTATATCCACAATCCACCCATCATTTGTCCATCATCCTGATGAGAGTGTGATGCAAAATGTTGGATGCACATAAACTCATGGGACAAAGAATTGCTACATTTTGGTCATTAACTTCACAAAAAATTGGCACTTATTACCCTTTCCTATTTTGTGGTAATTATTGCTACATTTTGGTCATTAACTTCCAAGTGCAAAATAATACTCATGGGACAAAGAAAACATACTACAAACTCTCTTGCAGACAAGATAACTCAAATGCTAGAGATCCTCCCTACGTATTGCTACAGGATCTCAAACAATGCAACAATAATTGAATAAACTAACTTGTCTATAGAAATTCCATCAAAATCAGAGTTAGTTACTCTCACATATGTAACAAGAAATAGAGGTTTTGTACCTCACTTCTCTCAACCAAGCTTTCAAATTGGCTTTGAAGATTGACAGTAAATTGCATCACAAATGTTTCAATAAATAAAATCAGCAGAAAACTCTTAAGTAGACCAGATCTGTACTGCTATCATTTTCTCTATAACCAAAACAGTAACTATTTCTTAATTTAAGTTGAATTACAATTTCAATCCATGGCACAAGGCTCCTCAAAAATATAATTGTGAGAAATCCCATGCCTATTGTGATGAAGAATGCTTGAAACAAATAGCATAAAACTTTCACTCTTGTAATTAATTAAAGAATGCAAAGAAAGGAGGATTAATCGACACTACCCGATAACATCAACACTCAAAGTTAAATTTGATACCTTAAGACTGCATAAATACTCCATGCATAAGGAGGCTTTGTTTATACAAATTGTCAATTAAGGACTGTTTGTTCAAGGGTATAAACTATAATAGCAGCAAAACTTTTTGGTTTTCCAAGAAATAAATGGATGCTTTAGCTTCCTGCAGAACTTCATCCATATCATTACAAAAATCTATCCCGTTGTTGGTTAGATAATAGGACAATCCAACCCTTTTCAAATTAATCTAGGATATTCTTACTTCTACAGTGATGTATCTTAAGAACTTAAGGGACTTCCTATACTAAAGGTCAATTCCATGCTAATTGTATCATTTATTAAAATTCCTACATAAAGACAAGGGTCCACATTGTCTTAATAAGAAATCCACTTTGAGTATCCAGGTAGGACAAAGTGATTGGTCTTTACAAGTCACCTTCACATGTCCTGAATTACATCCTAAATGTGCCACTTCAACACCGAGAAATGAAGGGAAATGGAGAAATAAAAGGAAGAAGATGGCATTCCATTGTGTATACCCAATGAATCCACAAGGAATCCACAAGAGGAGTAAGGTTGTTTTCCTTCTCTTGCCATTCTCTTTTCAATCGTACAAGTTCACACTGCACTTCACAAGCCCTTCAAGAACACCTTCAACACTTTTACAAATCCTACAGTTTTGCCGCAAATGCACCATCAATTGCACACAACTCCCAAGCACACTCCCATCTAACAAACTCTCAATCTTGCATATAATGATTCACAAACTCCATGGATATTCCATAGATAGTTTCACCCACATGAATCCTTTATTCATTAACTAGTTGCTCACAAATTCAACGCTAGAATTTGAGTAACATTGAAGGCTTTTACAAAAGAGGTAGGAAATATATTATCTAACCCCTTTGTATCTTAGTTGTTAAAACTTGCAAAGACAGCATGAAACCATTGAATTTGCGAGCAACATGGATGGCTTTTATTAAATGAGGTAGGAAAAATTCACATTATCTAAACCCTTTGTATCTTAGCTGTTAATAATTGCAAAGATATAGCATGAAACAAGCTAATTAAAACAAAACAGAGAAAAGATAACACGAGACTTACACCAAAGAAGCCCGATGTGGGTAAAACTCCAGCAAAGAATCCAACTATTCAAACCAGTTTATACAAGTTTTCTCCCTTCAAGGACCTCTAAGAACACACCTCTTTAACATGCTCTCACTTGGAAGTGATTTGTTGAATATAGTTATAACACATACCTCACGAAACATGGGAACAGACTGCTACCTTGAATTGACAATAACCCTAAGACTAATTTGACCAGGATGTAACTCTCTCAAGAACTCTTATCTCTCTAGTTCTTCTTTGTCTTCCCAAGAAAAAAGAATCTCCCTTCCAACATCCCTCAATGGGTTTATTTATGACAAGGCCAAGCACAAGAGTCGAGAAGAGATATAAAATGTCTTCAATTTGAAGAAACAAAAGAACTAGGGGAGAGGACCCACTAGTTGAGCACCCTAAATTTGCGCTTCTCAAAATCCTACGTGGAAATTTCAAATCACTCCCAATTTTTTACAACTTACTCAACAAGTCCCCTGCTTATAGCCAAGGTTTCAGAGCCACATCATCAAATATGATGCCACATCAGCATGCTTTTTGTCAAGGTGTCCAAAAAGGCCCAAAAAAAAAGTGAGACCGATAGTTGTGCACTAAGTCATGTTTTATTGGTGTGCTGATGTGGCATCACATAATTTGTTGCTTTTTAGACGTAAGAAATACATTTCATTCAATTGTGGGTAGTCATCATCAACAATAACAACTTTAAAGTCACAACTATTGGTCTAATATTGTCAAAAATATTGGGCATTAAATCAACATATGCTACAACTATTGGAACATGCTCATGTACTTGGTCCTCTCCCCTAGTTCAACTTCCAAAATGGGTTTCAGCTTTGCTAATTTCAGTACATGGGACAAATTCAATTGCAAACAAAACCATTGACCATACCTTGTCCTATTGGAGACAAGTTCAACTCCAGTTGAACCTAAAAGACAAATTCGACCCCAATCGAATCTTTCACTAATACAAAGACCTGTGACTTGAAGAGGCAATAACTTTTGCAAACAATAATGAAATGAGGTTTTTTCTTAAAATGCGTAACTTTTGGAATCCAAATATGTCATAATATCATAATTTAGATAACTCCCTTATACCATTTTTCCCCTGCAGAAAAACTGCATTTTCTAACTATCAGCAGGATGATTGTGTCTGAATGCTTATCCAATAATTTTTGGATGATACAATTCCAATTAAAGGTTTTTGGTCCAACAAATGCTTACAAAAACACCAAATACCAAAAACTCAGCTTCAGAAAAGTGGGTTGCTTAATTCTCTGCTCTCTTTGGAATCTTCAAATTCTAAAATTCTATCAGCTGCAAATTATGGATTAGTGCATACAGGTTTGAAATGCAAAAGGTTATATCCACTTTGTAAATACAAGTTTGCCTTCTACACTAGGGCCATTGGGAATACCAACAAGTTCCGTTACACCTGCACTTAGAGAAATCTATGGTGCCAAAATAAAAATGTTCATGCCATATTGTAGTGTCCAAAATGCATCTACCCTAGTTGTTCATCCACAACAACTCCCAGTATGTATTCAAAAATGATTAACAGAAAGTTACCTAACTCTGTGGCACACTGTCAAAACCTCTATAGTGCAAAAAAATGCAACTATGCACTAACAAACTGCAATTTGCATTCTGCTGCCTCATATGGACAAGTTCAACTATGATTAGACCTGTCAGACAAGCAGAACTGTGGTCAAACCTGTCACTGGTGACCCTTCTATCTGATGCTCCCCTCTGCAACCTTCTGCATCTTGCATCTGCCTTCTTTTACTTTTCTGAGCACTACTCTTCTACGTTTGCTAAACACAAGTGGTAAGGGAATAAAAAATGCAACACAAATATGAAATGTGTTAGCTGACCCCACAAGCACAAGGAAAACCTTCTTTGATACCAATTTGATCCATAAACTCCATGAATATTCCATGGGTAGTTTAAGCAACGTGAACCCTTTATCCATTAACTAATTGCTCACAAATTATATGTTTAAAACTGAACAACATAAAAAGCTCTTGTTAGAAGAGATGGGAAATATTTGCATTATAACCCTTTGTATCTTAGGGGCTAATACTTACAAAACATAGCATGAAGCATGTAAATGAAAACAACACATGGAAAAGATAACATGAGATTTACCTAGAGAAATCCAATGTGAGTGAAAACTCCAATTATCAAAATTAGTTTGTACAAGCTTGCTCCCTTCAAGGGACTCTAAGAAAACACCTCTTATAACACACTCTCACTTACACCTAATTTAGCGGGCAACAATATAGTTTATATACAATCGTGCATGTACCTCAAGAAACATAGCAATGGGCTTCTACCTTTATTTACCAATAACTCTAAGACTAACATGAGTAGGATGCAACTCTTTCAAGAACACTTTCTCTCTAATTCTTACTTGCCTTCCTAGGGAGGAAGAATCTACCTTCCCACATACGACACCGAGTGTATTTATGTGCAAGGATGAGCATGAATCGATAGGAGACTAAAATGTCTCCCATACAAAGAATTAGAAGAAGCGCTTATTCAATTTCCCAAATTAGTTATGGCTCTGCTAACTTATCATACATGGTACGAGTTTGATAGTGGAAAAATCCATCTGTTGTACCTTGTCCCATCAAAGACAAGTTCAACTCAATTGTGTTAGAATCTATAAACAAATGTATAACCCAAAATCTTAGTGCAATAAATAGAATTATTAAAACTATAAATGGAAATGATATTGAAATCAAAATACCAAAACAGAGTTAGTTTCCAAGAGAAATGCAATAGTTCACAATAGCTTGCTTTGATTATCAATAGGTAGGAAAGAGAGCTACAAATATATAGAGTTAGAGTTCCAAATCTGATGAGGATGATGATGAGGATAAGGCATAAAACCAAATATCAAGAGATTGCTTATCTGAGTTTTCAAATCTACAAGGATAAGAAAAAAAGCAGAATCCAATAAATGTACAACTCATTATCCTATCCTACGTAAGTAATTAAAAATAAATCACCTAAGTAAACTTAAATAAACATGTGCAATATTGATTGACTCTAGAAATGGGGGTTTTATCAAACAACTAAATCTAGGATCTAAACACAAAAATTTATACAATACAATTTATTGTCAATTTATTCAAATCTGAAAATGAAGTTACAGTCACTTTGAGTACAATCAGATATGCATTACAGATAAATTTCCACCGACACAGAATTTTTCCCTTCTCTTATTATAGTCTTCGTCTTTAATCTCATCCCCAATCTTTCTCTTCCCTTATATCTTCTCTACAAACGATTACATAAGAATATTCAATTGTTATAACTTATAACCAATTCTTTTACTCACAACATAATAATGCGAGTTAAAATTTCCTTAAAATTTCAGGAATTTGGAGTACTTTCAAAGCCTATCAGAGGTTCAAGAGGTTCTCGAAACCTTGTCGACTTCCAACAACAATTTTGAAACCTGGTTAGAAAGCCAACATTCAAATTTGTCTTCAAAACATCTTGGGAAGCTTCTCCAAAATCTCCTTTGATCAGCATAAAGGTTGTGAATTGTTTGTTAACATCCGATGGGGTTGTAACAACCTTGTCGAGAGACGACATAGGTTTAAGAACCAACACCAAATGCCAAAATTCTTTATAAAGCGCCTTTTCAACAAGAGGTTCTAAATGGTGTTTTGGGTGCCAACAAGATTGTGACAACCTTATCAAAGGCCGACAATGGTGCTGAAATCTTGGTAGAACTTCGACACTGCCTTCCAAGAAGCTTTACAACAAGTGGTAATGAATGATGCTTCAAGTGCCAACATGGTTGTGACAACCTTGTCGAAGGTCGATGATGGTTTTGAAACCATAATTGAACTCTAACGCCACCTTCCAAGAAGCTTTCTTTCAAAACAAAAGAGTTGGACAACTTATTGGCAAATGATACAAGTTTTGGAATCCAAGTCAAACTCTAAAACAAGCATTTTTGAAAGGGTTGTGAAAGGACTATCGGTGACCAATGAGGTTGTGACAACCTTGTTAGAAGGTGATGAGGTTGTGAAAACCTTTTCAGAAGCCGACACAAATTATGAAACCTCCCGATTTTGTCGATGTTGTCAAAAGCCAATGAGGTTGTGAAAACGTCTTTGAAAGATGACACGGGTTATGAAACCTCTCGACTTTGCCATTGCTTTTAACTTAGAGAAATCTAACTAGTTTGAATCTAAAAATTCTCCCGTTGCATAAAACCAACAAAAGTGTAACAAAACTAAACTAAACAAAAAACAAAACCATAAATGTTTTTGGCTGATGCAGGATTTCTTGTGAACCTTGATGCTCTTGCATCAAATTATCATACTTAAGATAAACATATCCAAATTAATAAAAATATTACAATAACACCCCCCCTTACGTGCAACTGAGGTAAGAAGAAATGGTTCCTAGCAAAAAGGTCATGTTAGGTACCCATATACAATCTGAAATAACCCCAAAGTACAAGGAAAGTGTACCCCCTCAGAAGTAGAATAAGAGAAAACTCATAATACAAAACTCTATCCCATCTGAGGTATGTGAAGGACTAAGAAGCACCCGCCCCCCTCAAAAGTCACTTTGCACTAAGTCTAAAACAATGTCATGTTTCCTAAGTTGATGCAGATAACAGTAGTTGAAATGGAAAAACTAATGATGCCACAAGCACCCTTCCATAGGAAAGAGAAAGAGACTATGGAAGCCCCCTACAACGAAGCAGCCCTTGTGCCAAAAGAGGATGCCTATACATGAATGCTAAAGATGATCCATTTGTGGAAAATGACCTTTCTCTCCTTAGGAAGAAACAACTCCAATGATGAAAGAAACAACTCCAATGATGAATGTTGAAGTAACTCCCACTCAAAGAAGCAAGGTGAGGTAAGAACTCTCATGATGTATCATGTCTCAAAACTAAGCTCAAATGTCCCCATGTGAATATCAAAAGGTGTCAACCAAATTAGGGGTCTCGAACCTAATTGAAACAAGTGACCTCTCAAAATCATGTAGAAATAAACGAGGAGCAAGTGCCAAAGAAGATGATGAGGCAATGTCGAAAGCATTGGCAACAAGGTCCTCAAGGGTGTCATCCAAATTCGAAATGTAAGACTCTACAAACAAGCAAGAGATGTTTGGTAGAAATTTGTCCCAATGAGGTAAATCTAAAATACAAATATGATCTTGCTACAAAGAATCACTGGAAGCTTTCAAAGAAGCAACTCCAAATTATGTAGTAGCAATAGGAGGAGGATTTGGAATATCCTCCACAGTAGATGAGACATTAATGTATGTCAACCAAATGAATTGATCATCCCATGAGGATGTGTCCACACAAGATGGGCCAACAAAAGTCTCAATATCATCCACATGTGCTTGGTCATCCAAGGAAACATCACTATTAGATGAAGATCCAAAATCTCAATACAACTAATGGATGATGGTCCAAGCAATGAAAGGGCACTCAATGTGCTCTATGTGATGTAGAATATCCTCAAAAACAGTAAGACATATTAGTCCATGAACCATGTCATTATTGTTAAACCATGCATTCTTCTTTTCATAGTCACTTGGTTCAAGAATGGATCCAAAGAGATAAGGCAATAGATCATGCTCAAGGCAATGATTCTTTATCTCATTTTTCCAAAACAAATAGTTCTCTGAAGTTAGTCTAACAACAAAAGGATGGAATTTAATGCTAAAATCCATGATGAAACCCCCCAAAAGTGGAACTTTGTCTCAATTCATGACTAGAAAATGCATGTACATTAATTTGGCAGTTTATAAGTTGAGTGCATAAGCATAAAAGCCGCCCAAATTGTTCAATTTTAACACTCTTAGTTGCTGATATGATCCCCCCAACAAGTACAAAGTTTGACATTTATTTAGTGTGATTATAATGCAAGATTGAAATTTAATCAAATTTTATAGAGCCTAAAAGTGGCTAAAATACTGAAAGTATTATGTGCTTATAGAATAGGAACTCAAAAATTTTGATCGTGAGATTTTTGGATTTGTAAATCATGTTAAGATCAGTAGGTAATGCATCAGATTGACATATTGAAATTTTGCAAAGCATTGGGTTTAAATGTTTGCATACATTATAGGGGTTTTCAATGACTATGCCCAAAGTCAGCTCACATTTTTTTGAGTTTTAGCACGATTTGTGAACCACATGTTTTTTTCTCTGTCAGATGATTCACTAGATATATGAGCCATTGAGTCTAGAGACCATTAGAAGGATGGTTCATAATCAACTGCACTTGATGAAAAGTTGGGCATCTTAAGAGTGCAGCTGAAGCACATAGAGGCAGTTTGACCTCACAAGGCTTTGGATACTCATGACACAGACAACATGAGATTCAAACATTTGGAAGAAAAATTAAATTCACAACCTGAATTTCTATATTTGCATTTTTGAGTGACCTAGCATACACATTGAGTCTAGAGACCATTAGAAGGATGGTTCATAATCAACTTCACTTGATGAAAAGTTGGGCATCTTAAGAGTGCAGCTGAAGCACATAGAGGCAGTTTGACCTCACAAGGCTTTGGATACTCATGACACAGACAACATGAGATTCAAACATTTGGAAGAAAAAATTAAATTCACAACCTGAATTTCTATATTTGCATTTTTGAGTGACCTAGCATACACAATGTTGAATTTGGCAACTGAGTTCGCCCAAGGCCTATATGGACACCTAAAATCCACCCAAACATAATCCTTCAATTTGATAGTATGGCACTGACATAATTGCACAAATAACAAAGTGCTTCTACTTTCTACCTAAAATTAAATAACATAAGTGTCCCCTTTTATAGGCTAAGCAGAATGAGATCCTAACTAAATGCCAACCAAATCAGATTGAGAATTAAATTCTTTGATCAAAGGGGACTGAGACTTAACTCACATGATAAGTCCAATGCACTTAGCCATCTGATCTGACATGGGGTTCAATTAAGAAATGGACTGAAGTGCTGGATAAAATTAACTTCTAGCTTCTAATTCAACTACATGAGATGGGTATTATGAATTATCCACTTCTACAAATGATTATTAGCATAAAATAAATAATCTAACGGTTAACCTAAGTTACCAAACTAAACTAAGGTAAACTTAGCTTATAAGGTGTATAAATATTATAAACCAACAAATGATTTGCCTTTGCAATTAACACATTGGGGCCATTGGACACACAAGTGAACAATGCAGTAGCAACATATTGAGAAAATTTTACAGAGATTTGCAGCATATAGGGTTTCAAACATGATTCCTACATCATTTCAGTTGTAGAGAACAAGCTCAAATGACTTTGGATCACAAAGAGGAATGTTAGAAATGATCCACAAAATATTAAAATAATATTGAAATCATATTCAAGGTATTGGAAAAAGTTAAAGGTCACACATGACCATTCATTTCTCTCTTGAAATTTTAAGGGAGTTGTATAATTCTGTATTATATATTTCTTTCACATTAATGAAATAGATAATGCTTTGTTTTTTCCACTTATCCTTTGTCTATCTTTTTCATTTGTAAAACTAACAATAAGTACAACACCTTTTGCTTGATCAGACACCATAATTGGGTTTTCATCTCTTATTCAACATGGAATTCTTTAAGCTGTGTTTTCCATGCTTGCTTGAAACAAAAACAACCTAGCATCCTACAAAGTTGGTCCCTAAACATCTACAAACAATGCCAAAGGACCAAATCATAGAGACAATAGCGAGATGTACTTGTCCTGGCACACATCAATTGTTCCAACTAGTCAAGGCAAAACAATATGTTGATCCAGCTAAGTGGTATATTGTATTTCTTCAATTGTGCTTCCAACTTTGTCATGTTCTTATGGCATGTGGAATTTGTATGACCCAAGAATTTCTAGAAGGTGTGTGTCTAGGATTCCTTCTTCCCTTTTGGCCTCTAGGAAGAGAAGGAATCTAACCCATCACCATTAGATTGATGATCTTTGGAGACCTACTTTTTGGATGGTGCCTTGCTCTACATCGTACTCTCTGAAATATATTTTAGAATTATGAGGTGAAAATATGCCCATTTGTATCTTCTCTTGCTCCCAAAAAGAATCAAATGTGGGTATCTTAACTTGGCACCCCATGAATCCATATTTGCATAAAAACTGGAGACAAGCACTGAATAGAGTCTTCCAACAAAGAAAGAATAACAAAGATTGGTTGATCATCTTTTCACTTTTACAATCCTTTAGCAGAAGCCTAATGAATTGAAATTTGGAGTAAGATTTTACCAGTGCTAAAGCGATCTATAAAAACTAGAATGGATATTCCATATGACACTTCATCACATATAAACCATTCCTATCATCAAAATCACATCCTACCAGTAAATTGGTTTCACCCAAAATGTAAGAGCTTTAACTTTACAAATATATGAAGGATTTACATATTACACTTAAATCTACTCTACAAGAAATTGATTAACTAAAAGGAAAAACCAATGCTTAGGTAGCTTTCTTAATGAATGCAACAATGGCCAAGAACCATAACATGTTAACCACATGTCTACAAGTTTTAGGATGCAGGGCCACAAAACAACAAATGTGTTTTAGGGACATCTTGAGAGACCTTTCAAATTTAAAGGGATGTAACAACAAGCGTGGTCCCTAAAATATATAAATGCTATTATTTTTAATCAAGAAATAGTTCTTCAAACTTGATAAATTATAGACTCAAACAAATAGTCAAGCAAACAAGATGTAACATTTAATTCAAATGTCACACACAATTACATGTAACCCAATTCTAATATCAAAAGGGATTATTATGTATTTCATATTTTCTATCTAGGTTTCATTAAAACACTAAATCAAAATGAGATAAAATGAGACATCAAGAGTCAAAACTGAGGTCTATAGCTAAAGGAAGAAACCTAGTTAGCCTATTAAAAAAAATTCCATGTGCCTAAAGAGTGCTTCATCATCATCCATGCCACGCATCTTGATGCAATCAAGGCTAGGGAACCAAATGAATGGTGACATTTCCCTTGCAGCAAGGTTTCACAACACCCTTCAAGAAGGCCAACAAGGGTCCTAAAACACTGAAATTTGAGATTGAAGACTCACTTATGATGCATAAATATAGACAAAAATTGTAACAACTATGCAACTAAATAGGGCCTTTGCACCTGAAAACTTGAATTTTGAGAACCAAGTTTAGTTATTTATAGCAAACATTATGAGACCCCAAGAAACATTAATTTCAAACAGAAACAAATCTTGAATTCTTTGCTCACAAGTTGCAGATTTTAGTGGCTACTCATGACACCAAACATGTAGGAATTTGCTGATTTTCATTACCGTAAAAGAACAAGATTACATCATAGTCTCTTGGGGAAATCAGACAATGCGTCCCTTTACAAACTGATATCTTTCTGATGTAAAACTCCACAAACCCACAAAAGAGTAGATCCGAAACATAAAATAACAATTACATGAAAACTAGATAACCCAATGCTATGACTAACTCCAAACAATGACTCATAATGTCTCCCTTGGGCTTCCAATCTGAAAATAACATCTCCAATGCCTTCTACCACCTTTGACCTTCAATAAAATGATCTGGAAGCAGATCTTCATAATTTCCTTTAATCCCTTTTTATCAATATCTTCAATATAGGGCCAAAATGAGAAGATGCCCAAGAAAGAGTTTCCAAGAAACATCAAGTGAGAATTTATGAGAGAATGTAGGAGTGGAAGTCCAAAAATTAAGTTTAGTGTGGCACCATTCTTCAAGAGGAATCAAATATGACATGCAAGAATTGAACAATTTGGCAACTATTTGTAGACATGCAAAACTCAAACATGGCATGCAAGTTTCTCTCTTAGTTGCAACTCTTCCTTCATATGAACACACCAATTAGGAATCAAGGCATGCAAACAAAGGGTGGCACATGCAACTTGTGACTCCCTCCAAGATTAACTCCACAAAATCCTCTTTCCAAACACTCGGATTGCAAGTCAACAATTTATGTGGCAAGTGGAGTCCTCCACATATCTAGGGCACCATTTTGAGAGTGAAAGTGAATTGAATTTGAATTTTGAACATGTTCCTCAAGGTGTAAGAAGCCAAAAAGAATTGAATTTGAATTTTGAATGTCCTCCTCAAGGCCTAGGAAGCCAACATTTAGAATTGACAAACAAAAATGAAAACAAAATATTTTTGGTGAATTGTACAATTCCTCAAGATGTTCCTGCATCACATTTCAAATAAATATGGATATCTGAAAAGGGAGATTAAAGAACTTAACCTTTTACAAACAATCCTTAGCTCCTACAAACCTTTTCAAAGGTTTCTAATAGCTCTAAATTGTCTTCGGCTCCTGCAACATGCTCTTCTCCAACTGAAAAATGACTTCCAATGGTGATTGCGCTATTGCTCTAACAAGATGAAAATGAAATTAAGAAACAAGCAGCTGCTTTAAGGGTTGTAAGTTGGGTTACAAGGCTTGGAAGACAAGTTTTAGATGTTTGAGTATTATAGCATCCCATGGATGCTAGGGGGTCCTCGAGAAACATCCCATAAACATCTCAACTTGGAGACAAACATCACCTATATTTCCTTATCACATTTTCTATGTTTGTGGGCATTTAGTGTGCATACTCACAACCCTCAAATGTGGGAGATATGGAGATGCATCTTAGACCACCAAATACACATCTGATCCCTTGTGGAACAGTCAATGTACAATTAAGACCCTGTTCAAAAAAATTCAAGGCATATCAACTATGATGATTATTGTACCCAATCCGAAACTTGATCGTGTTACATTGTGTTACATGAAACTTCATCATCAAAAATCAATCATTTGTGTGTCAAAATTAAAGTCAAGAATACTTGGTTCCAATCATATCATAAGTTGTCATGTCAAAGTCTAAATTTTTGAATTATCAAACTATTGAGGTTTGTCCATTATTTTTATTTTAACAATCGGATTTTAATTTTTTTAAACTATTATTAATTATTAATTGATATTTTAAAATTAATAATTAATATTGTTAAAAATTAAAAGCCCAATTAAGGGGTATGTATTAATGATGACAAGATGGTGATAGTAATGTCAACAAATTTGGGGTGATTTGTCAAGGATGCTACTTATTTATCCTCACAACATATATCAAAATGAGTATTAATGTAAGTTTCAAGAGGCGTGAAGAATAATCATTCAACTACTTGATAACAGTTGATATGGGTTTGTATGCATCAGTGGCAACCATTAGAGTTTTTTGAGCTATTCTCCATCCTTGCATCTCCTTTCTATGGTTTTGTCCTAGGTCTTGGTGGCGAAAATGGAGTCCTTGTCTAAGCAAGGCAAAGGCAAGATGGTGATGTTGGTAGACACAATTGGTAAGGAAAAGAACAATATCTCTGGTAGGGTATAGTTGGGGGGAGAAAAAATGTTGGAGAACTTCACTACATACATAGAGCAAGAGATGGGCAAACCTAACCTCAAAGCTTGGGTGTCTTAAATCCAGGATTTGGCAAAGGAGATGGACAAAGCCCCTTGCATCAAGGTTCAGGAGGCCATGACAAATCTCCAATTGGATCCTCAAAAATCACTTGGACAACAAATTGGTGACTTAAATCTAGGATTTGGCAAAGGAGATGGACAAAGCCCCTTGCATCAGGGTTCAGGAGGCAATGACCAATCTCCAATTGGATCCTCAAAAATCACTTGGACAACAAATTGTCTTTGATGCTACTCAATCACTCAACTATGCAATGATGCTATTGTTGGCTGCAAGTATGTATCTTCTCCATGATAATATTGAGGATGTTAGGAACCAATTTGAAACTTTCTTTGACTATTTGTTGGTGCATTTTCAC
This sequence comes from Sequoia sempervirens, assembly GCA_007258455.2. Taxonomy (NCBI): domain Eukaryota; kingdom Viridiplantae; phylum Streptophyta; class Pinopsida; order Cupressales; family Cupressaceae; genus Sequoia; species Sequoia sempervirens. The sequence goes on along the minus strand of VDFB02105785.1, from coordinate 272,545,021 downwards.
TGCATGAAGGCAAAGAAGCACAAAATTCACAAGAGTATTCAAGAAGTCGCAAACACTATGAAAGTGCGACTGTCTTACACCAATTTAGCTAAGGATTTTCCTTGCTATGAGGAGGAAGACGATCTAGTGCAGATCCCTCCTCCCAAGAATTTATAAAATATAAGAAATGTAAAGGTTGGGTGGGGATTAGTCAAGGCCTATGTAATTTTCCCTCACTCCTGTAATGTCCCCTTTTTGGGATAACCCTAAACCTGCCATAATCTATCAATTTCAAGTGGTCACCTTGGGGTTTGGGAATGTTTGTAGTGTGAGTAGACCCCTACAAAACAAAGTTAGAGAAAATTACAAGATAATATTAATTAGGATGTATATATATATAAGAAAATCAAGAGAACATGGTTAGGGATCCAACTACCTGTTTAGACCTGCAAATATGTTAGTAGACATTTATGAATAGAGACAATATCATAATAAAATATATTGAATTTTTTTAGCTGTTCTAGCTCATTCTTCCTTGGACATAATGGTCGGATAGGGTGCCCAAGAAACCCTCTACCCTAGGCCCAAGAGCAGTACACCCCTCTTGGCCCATGTGGCCCTTGCCATCCATATGGGTGGGGTACCTAGTGAGGCATCCTATCACCGTTCCCCTTATTAGGACCATTATCACTTAATTATGTAGGGGATTTGAGGGTGCAACTACAGTAGGGTGTCCTGAGCAGTCATTCCCTCTAAGCCCAAGAGCAATACACCCTCTTGGCCCATGCAACCCTTGCCATCCATATGGGTGGTGTACTTAGAGGGTGACCCTGTAATGTCCCCACTCTAGTCAGTTTCAGGAGCAGTTGAGTTAGCCTATTTCTTGGACCCTTGTAGGCTGACAAGATCTAGTTAGGGGGTCAATGGCCGTTTTGGTGGGTTTTGACATTTCCACCCCTTCAATTCAGTGTTGGGCTCAATGCAGGCCTTTGCAGTTCAGTGTTCTCCAGCTTCTGACAGCACGTTAAAATACTAAGAATTGAGGATCTTATTAATATTTTAGTGGTTGGGTATTTTATCGTCTATTGAGATATTATAAAGTTATTATTTGGCTTTATAACATATTAAATCCCACTTGAAATATTTGTACTTTATGACTTAAATGTTAAAGTGAATATTTAAATTCACTTAAGTCATTTATTTGGGTGCCCAACTATGGAAAAGATATTAAATACATTTTAAATGTATTTTAATGCAAAAGTGGCATCACTTCTTGGAAGTCGTACCTTTTTGAGGATATAAGGCAATTGAAGCAAATCGACCTCATTATGTTATGATTATTTGACTCTGCTTCAAAACTTCTCTGTGATTTTTGTCTAAGGGCAAGGGTTTCAAGATTTCTTCATTGGAGAGTAACAATTCTTCATTGATCTATGATTGTGAAACTATGAAATACCAGTTGAATGGTTGCTACTGAGGGAGCTTCATACAAGAGTTCATTTGTGCTTACATCTGAGATTTTTGTTCAGTATTTACCAGTTTGCAATAAGGAAGAGGGTTTCTTCATCAGGGACGCCATCTTCATCCAATTTTCAGCTTTCAAATAAGAGACTTCATCATCTTGCAAAGGCTGTACCATTGCATTGGAAGGTGTGTCACCTGGGGATAGGTGTGTGAAGTAAGAGGCTAAAACGCCTCTCTTTTGGCTCCTGTCTAGACTCCATCCTAGGCATCCAACCTTCTCAGCATGTTTTCTCCAATTTCTATGTGGGAGAAAATAGATCCAGGATCCAGGCATGGCTATTTGTCAATTCCAGCATATCTTGCCTGGCATGTTCAAATCCATCTTATTTAATTATTTTGGAGGTTTCCAAGTATGTTGTTTATATGCAATCTCTTTGTATGAATTGCCAAATCTTCAATAATATTGTAGTTGTTCCAAAATTCCTTGTATTTTCAATTTACTTCCATTTATATACTTGGCACACCTTCTACTCCTGTCTAAAATTCTTCTTAAAACATTCAAAAACATAAAAACAAGTCAATAAAAGTCAGAGGTTGAGTTGGAGCCAGTTGGGCTCATCACAGACCCACACGTTGTTTCCCCTCCTCATAGGCCCACAATTCCCTCAAATGCTTCAAACAAGATAAATCTTGGTTTAGGTCCTTAATCATGTTAGATAATATTGGAAATATAATTTCATATGACAAAACATTATAAATGCCTTATCTATTATAACTACCAATATCCATAATGCATTGTGGAAGCTCTAATCATAATAGGACTTGGATGAGACACATGATAAGTCCACCCGAAGCATTCCATCTAAGCCCAAGGGCACGAGCGTCCGACCAAGACAACTCACCCCTTGGCCCCAAGTGGCAAGAACGTCCAACCAAGACAATTCCACCCTTGGGGTGGCATGCCTAGTGGATACACTTGTATCTGTTTTTCCTATCCGTGTTGTCCTATCCATCCTCCTTATGATTGAGACTCCTTAAATCCATCCTAACAATCAATCATAATTTGGCTTGATAGGGAAACCTTGAAAGGGGTGCTTGTAAACTACTCAACCCATCTAAGTCCAAGAACACGGGCGTCCGACCAAGACAACCCACCCCTTGGCCCCAAGCGGCAGGAACGTCCGAACCAAGACAATTCCACCCTCGGAGTGGCATACTTAGCATGGGAGGCCCATAAACAGCATCCTCCTAACTTGCTCCCTTCAACCTTACATTTGATTGAGCATATATACAATCTATTCATTTACATAAAAGAATCATAATTAGTTATAAGGCTCAATAATTGCTGCAAGCATCATTATTAGACAAGTGTAAATAATATATATATATATATAGTATTTGTCAATCATCTATAATATATTTATGAATCACTAGATATATGTACTTAAATATATTCATCAATTATCATCCTGTCATTTAAATCTTAATATATTTATCCATCATAATATATCAAAATATATTTGTAAATCATAATATAATATATTTATAAAGCATTAGCTGTCATTTAAATTACTAATATATTTGACAGTCATCAATAATTAAATTCATAATTGTATTTAACAATTATTATTTTCTAAATACATAAATAGTTATCAACTTTTATTTAAACTTATGATAATACTTACCTTATGCTGCTGCTCTCTGTTTGTGATCAGATCTCAGAGAACATAATTCCCAGAATATATTCTGATTCTTATTCTGTCCCTTTCCTTGATCCTTTCTTAATTTCCCTTCTTATGTCCCTTCTCATTCGTTGCCTTCCCTCCAATATCTATCGCTGCCTTTAGTAGATCTGTTAGTAAATCTGTTCTGCTGACATAATATTATTACCTTTATTTCTTCCCTTGATCGATGATGATTTGTTTGGAATTGCTCTGCCTTATATATATCTCCCGATCTGCTTATAGACACGGCTTTCCCCATGTCTCGTACCCTTTGGTATTGATCGCACCTTTCTAAGTGGCGTATCATATGGTAATTGCTTTCTCTAAAATCGTGGCTGTAGTTGCTGTTTGTTTGGTTAGTATTAGTTAGGAATCGGTGCCTTAAGCAATTACCTTTGTGAATATTTATTTACCTATGGGCATGATCAGATTGGATGACTGTAAATAACATTATAATAATATTTAGATTTGTATTTTATATTTTATATATATATATTTTATATTCATTTTATTTGCTAATATTTATATTTTATATTTGATAATTGTAATATTATTATATTGCCAATATTCCTCTTTTATATATTCTAATATGTATTTTATTTATTTGTATTTTTATTATTTTGTATTCTAATACTAAAAGTATGATGGTTATTATCTTTATTTCAATCTTGTAGGGGGGGATATGACAACTCCCCAATTACTCTAGTTTGAAGGGTGGTTGTGTGTTGAAGTTTTTAAGACCCTGATTTCCCTAGTCAATCCCTAAAGTATGATGTCTAGTGGGGAGGAGGGGCCGTGGTAATTTGCCAATCCTCTTCCCTTTTACTTGTTGGTTTTTTGGTCTGTAAAAGTCCCTTTTTTGGTATGTACAAGTCATACTTTCCCTATTGTTAGTTTTTGTGGTGGCAACATTCCGTATATCTTGGGTCTCAATTTTCGAGGCAATATAATGCATAGCAGTTTGACAATCTTTTTGATGGATCAAGTGGCATGGCTAATCAATATCTAGTTCCCACCTCAAGAATTATTCAGTCTTTGGGTTTGATTCCTATGTCAAGATCTTTGAATGTTAAAGTAGGAATGGATAAATTGTCATTACTAGATGGATCTAGTGAACTCTTTGCTACTAAAATCCAAGCAGAAATGCTCTATTTTTTGTGTCTTCTAGATGCCTTACCTTTAAGAAAAAAAATAGAAGAAATGAGGCCTACCAGGGGAAGTCGAACCTAAGAAATCGCTTGCACTTTTTAATACTTCTATACTTTTTTTAATTAAATTGCAAACAAGTGAAGCAAACTGCGCCCAGTAAAGGAAGACAAGGAAACTTTTTGAAAAGAAAATCGAATGCCCAACCAAGTCATTGGATAAAGGGTGGTGATCAAAAAAAGGGAGTCACTTAATAGAAGAAGACAAGGAGAAATTTTGAAAGTGAATCAAATCATCATAAGACAAAAAAAAATCACCAAGTCAGCCCATGAAGTGGCACTCAGCATAAGAAAATCGCCTAAGTTTAAGTGAGAGTCAACAGACTTTTTAGCAAACAAAAAGTGCAATCAACACATGTCAATCACACCACCATGGAGAGGAATCTATTTAGCAAAGCATAAGTGAATTAGTCACAATCTAATCAAGAATAAGTCCAATCCACATGAAGAATTGTCCAAGGAAGAAAAAGCTATGGAATCCTGCCTCTCCTAGAGTTGCACCTAAACTTGCACACCAATCAGCATTTTAAAGGAGGCGACTAGAATAGAGGGAGGAACTAGTTCAAAAAATCCAAGTTAACCCAAATCAATGTGACTGCCAGCTCAAAAAAGGGCAAACAAAAAAAAAACTCATTCTTTAAGTTTGGTGGCCAACACAAGATGACAAAAATACACAGAGTAAATAAAAGACAAGTCAGCAAAGTGGTTGTCAATGAAAAATCATGCCAGCATGTGTAAGTCCATGCCTCTAAGTGATTCACCCCTCTATTTTGATTAACAAACTGGATACAAGTCTTGTCAAAAGCTTTACTCGTATGAAAACAGACATTGATATTGGTATATGAGTCGATCAAGTAAAGGAGGTACTATTCTAAAAGGTTGTCACCAAGTTTAGAAGTGATAAATAAATTATGTGCATATTCATAAATTCATCAACAAGTACAACAACAACAATCTATCACAATGGAAAGGAACAACAAAATATTGAAGCAAGGCAATGATTGATAATCAACATAAATTCCTTCTTTCACAAGCTTCAACATGCAAATCAATAAACAATTTTCAGATTCAAAGCATCAAGAAATTGTCAAAGCTTTAGTGTATTTCAGAAGATTTGTTAGACTTCATCAGAATAGAGAAGAGACTAAAGCGGATTTTGTTGTACAAAGATAATGATGCACCAACCAAATATGGGTATCAAATACTCCAAGCTGGATGGTGATATACACACCTTCAATAACTAGATTTTTCACTTCTAAAAAGAAAGTTTGTTGGTAGATGGTCAACGCTCCCCTCGGGATTCATGATATGGCTTAACTGCCTCTCGTGGATCTGTTAACTCTAGTGGTTGTATCGGGCATTAATATGTTGACCTTTTGGCACAACGGCAACTGTGGAGCCAACAATTGGTATCAAAGCCAAAGGTGACGAGTTCGAATCCCCTCGGGTAACGTTGAGGGGGAGATTGTTGGCAAATGGTCAACACTCCCCTTGAAATTTGTGGCATGGCTTAACTGCCTCTTGTGGATCCGTTAACTTTGTAATGTCCCTTCCTTAGGCAACTCAGACTATAGCGAAGGTTAGCCTACTATTAGAGTTCCCGTAGGTCAACAGAATGGTTAGGGGACCCAACCGAGGGCTATGGAGCTTAGCTAGGAGCTTTATGAGCCTTTCAGTTTGGAGTTCAGTTGATGAATCCAAGGATAAATTGGAAATATTAAAGTTTGTTTTAATGGAATAGTAAAAAGTGAATAGTAACAGAAAATTATAAAAGGAATAGTGAAAAGTGCCCCCCATCCTAGTAACTCAAAATTGTTTTTAAATGTGGCCCTTTCTTTTGATGAGGAAAGACCCTCAAGATGGGCGTAGCCTCTTGAGGAGGATTATTTTATTGACTTTTATAAAAAAAATCATGGGAGGTTATAAAGCAATATGTTGGGATCATTCTTGGGCGTTTTATTCTCATTTTGACAAAAGCAAATTGCAGGTTTGAGCCCTGGAAGAGAGTTTCAACAGCACACAGGTCTTCTAAGGATGAAATCCCTTGGAGGATAGTGAATTGGACGAAAACCCAGTTCACAAAACAGGGAAATCTACCTAGGGTTTCCATTTGAGCATCATTGGTCTTCATTATAGGTTAATTTGCATTTAGAATTGATTGCAGCAGTGAATTATCAGAATATAATTGCAGATTGGGGCTTCTTATCAGCAAATATCATCATTTCAGTGCATTCACTAGCTGGCCGTACTATTTGGGTGTCATTTTCAATCAAACCCTAGCTAGAAATTAGGGTTTTCAGACCACTAAGGAGAAGTTCGAACTTTATATCAGATCTTTATTGTATATGCTTTGGTTCCAACAATTAAATATTCAATAAATTGAGCATTGGCTTCCGGGTATACAAATTCTATGTAATTGGTGTTTCAATTTCATTAATTCTGAAAATTACATTTGTGTCCTAGGAAAATCAAAATTCATAATTTTATTTCAGTCATTTATGTTCCTTTAGCATCTATTTCTTTTTCGCAATTATCAAGCACAAAACCTCAAAAAAATCAAAAAACCACCAAAAATCACAAAAAAACTCATAAAACAACAAAAACAAACAGAGAAACAAATTCCCTATTCACTGGTTAAAGTCAAATCAGAAATCAAACTCGAAAAAATTGGATCAGATTTGGGTTGGGAACCTTTCACTCTAGCAGTTGAATTGGGCATTAACAAGTCAACCTTTTGGCGCAATGGCAACCATGGGGCCAACAAAGTTTTGTCAAAGTCATCAAGACATCAAAAGATGACAAATGGTGTGCTGGAAGAGAAGTGATTATTGTTAATTTCTTGAAGATTGTAGTTCCAATTGTGATTATGTTTTGTGCCCGAAGTATAAGATAAAATCTTGAGATGACACTAAGGATACATAATGTGCAAATCAAGAAGGAAGATGTTTGGTTTTAAAATGTCAAAGTGATTGTCAAGATCTTAGAAGATTTTCCATTAAAGCTTCATTGAAATCATGTAAAGCCTTTCAAAAATTCTATTTTTAACTTGTGCTAAAATAGCATCCTCTATTTATAACTTGGAGTTGGCTATTGTTAGATTGTCTAACTCATCATGCAAGAGAGGTGACATTAAGAGATAAATTGTAATATTTCAATTGCAATCGCATGTTGTAATATTAGAATTAGTGTATGAGATAATTTGTAATAAAGAATTAGACATCATGCAAGAAGTTGTAGTTAGAGTTGAAATCCAGTCATTTTATTTCATGCAACAGTTTTGTAAACAATATAAATGTCTTTTTGCACTTACTATGGGGAAAATAGTAATTCTCACATCTACGTATAGCAAAAGTTGTTATTCACCAAGTATTTAGTGTTATTGTTATCCAAAAAATATTATTTTCTCAATGAAATTTATTACGCCTATCTTGCTTATGAATGTTTATAGAGATGTCTCGTTATACATGCTAAGAGTTAAATTGCTTTACCGAGCTTGCAAGTTTGTATTGTAGGTTAGCTCGAAGATGTAGATAGTGGCTTTATACAATGTCCTACATTTAATTTACCATAGTGTTAGTGTTTAGGTGTTAACCTATCCAATCTATGTGTAATTGCATTATTTAGTCTCTATTTTTAACGAAAAAGTGCAAGCATCTAGTCTTAGGATTTATTCAGTCAAAAATGCACACAATCCTTTGTCTTGCGCTAAAAGAGCATCTCCACCTTTTAAACTAGGGAAACCCAAAAGGATACGCATATTAAGTTTATTTAATCTGAACCTGAAATCTCCACAAAAAAATTGGAAAAAATTTAAATTATCAATACTTATTGTTCATAGTAGGTTAATTTTTATTTTGCAAGGAGCTTCCCCTTTCTAATTTGAAAAGTAGTTCTACTACAAATTTTGTTCTGTTTTTTATTGCACTGAAAAGTGCAAATTAAAGCACTAAAAATGATAATATGGATTTTAAAATTCAAAGTTTTTCTTCCAGAATTTGTGAGCTAATATTTGGACTGTGAAAGCGTGAAACACTTAATGATTGGAGTAGAGAATTTTAGATTTTATATTAGAAAGGGAACAATAGGTGTTGCACATACATATACTGATTTATTGATTAAAGATTGCTATCTATTAAAGTGTGTAATAGTTTGATTTCAAGAGAAATTTTAGTTGTAATTGGCATCACTGTTCATTTATTTTAGATAAATTTCCATTTCCCTTTTGGGTATTAAGTGCATGATATGAACAAGATTACATCTTGTAATAGATATACCATTTCTAGGAAAAGTTGAGTGTTTTACAAAAAGAATGGAACCGGAAACTACTCAGTCATGTATGGTTATCAATCAAAAAAAATCAGATCCAAAAATTATGTTGGGCCATCTGGGGGTCACAGTTGCCCTTAGAAGTGATGCAGTTCCAATGCAGGGCCAAAAACAGCGGTCAGATCATATCAAAAGTTGAATATTTTTGTATGTTCTGATTCCTCTCTGAAAGCTATGCAATTTCAAAACAAATGGCATCTCATTTTGAGTCCATACAAAAAAGTTATGGCTCCAGTGAAAAAATTGTTGAAGTTGCTAATGAAGATGTTACTGAACTGTTACACTTGCTGTCAAAGTTGCTGCCGAAGTCTGCTGTACATGTTTAAACCTACAGAAATAATGATTAGTTTATTTTGCTAGCTTATAGAAGTTGTACAATCATTTCTCTATGGCCAAATAAACATCATACATGTGGCCAAAACATAACACAAGCTGCATGAACAACAAAAATACATCATATTATAAAACGCTCAAAAAAGATTGTCTTTTGGCATTCCAAAGTGTGTGATGCTCTGGTTTCTCTTCCACTTTGGCATTTGGCTTTTCACCTTCTCATGTTTGAGAGGTTGTTGGAAGATCATATATTATCTTTCCATGTTTTGTTGGGCATAGACTCTCATTCTATTGTTGGTTTCAGTCCATCTTAGGACTTTTGCAAGTGATTGTAGCAGTTTTCCTTTAGTAGATGCAGGTACAATTGAAGTTTCAGATATATGTGAGAGCTCCACTGATGCCAAGAGGGCATGTTATATGTATACTTGTTAACCCTTACTTTTTTAACATTTTTGATGGAGGATATGGGAGTTTGCCATCTATGGAGTTGGTGGTTCTAGTCCATCTATGGAGGTTGCAGTCCTTTTTTTCACTGTAGCAGAAGTTGTTGAAGTTCAAAAATATTGTCCTAGGAGTAGTAGGTATGTGGAAGCTTGAAATGTGAAGTACAGTTTTGCAAGATCATAGGAGGCAGGGTTAAAACACTTGTAATAAACTCTTAGTGGCATGAGGGGCAAATGCTCACTCTTCCTAGGGTTTTCTGCCCATTTGACAGTTTTTCCAGCAGTAATTTGTGTGTTGCAATATTTGTTCCTTCCTCATTTATTGATGCTTAGAACTTTGTTATACTATGTTGCACGTGCCTTTGTATGTTGGAATCCACTGTATATGTTAGAAATGGTTACAAAGGTGTGTAAAGAAGTCTGAGCATTGTAAATCTGTTTGTTGATGGCTGCGATGTGGCATAGCCAGCTCAGTTTACAGGTTAGTTATGAGCTATCCTTTTAAGACTGCCATAAATGAGTCTTAAATGGTAAAGAAAGTTCTTTGAAGGAATGTACTTGTGAGAACATATTGTTCACTGGCTGGCACTGGCAGTATGGAAACATGTTTGCTTTAGTTATGACAATGATCTGTAATGCATACTGAACCTTTTAGTTGATGTTTGAAAGATTCATTTTATGTTGTAATCAGTTACTGTGTTATGATTATTGTTGACAGTAAGGATGGTTAATACTTTGAAACTGCAAACTGTACTGAAAAACAGGGGACTTGTTGCATATTGTTCTAAACTTATAAAGACATTGACAGTTTGAAAGATGAGATCCTCATATTGTCTTATGGCAGTTAATAGTTGTTTCTAGATACACTAGATACTTGCCAATTAACTTGGTCTAGGAACATGGATCGGACTTTGCTTTATTCTTATTAAGGAAACTGATATATCCTTATCCATGTCTAGATTGATCATTTTGATGATTTGTTACAGCAGGAGAATGAATGAATAGAATCAATGCAAATATACACCCATAAGCTATGACTATGGCCATCTCATGTAGAGTGTAGTATGTCTGTTGTATGAAGGACATAATTAGCAGGAGGCATGAGAAACATGATACGGTGTTGCTTATGCACTTTTTGCTTTTAACGTGTGTGCAGTAGTGTATAGGCTGTTACATGATTCTTTGTACAGGTATTAAATAGTAACTTTGCTGCCACTAAAATCAGGAGTTCGTGGAGTGTTAATAACTAAAATGGTTTGCCATATGCCCTAGTATAGTTGGAGGAGTCATAAACTGACATTTGTCCTTAACAAAGAACATGTTGGCATGGCCCTTGCAAGTTTTGTTATTAACCTACGAATTGGTATCAATAACATCACTTGCATGTAGTTAATTGCTGTTATGAATTGTGTAAGAGGGCAAAGGTCACAACTTTGTTAAGTATGCTTTGACGGCTGTTGAATGATCTATACTGCACCTTGAATTACTTAGATTGATTGAACAAAGGTCACTACTGTCAATAGAATTGTACTTGTATAAATGAGAGTACAAAAAATCTCCTAAATAGAGATAGTAATTTGAGAGCCTTCCACTCATGCAAGGTTGACTGCATCTGCATCGGATAACATCAGTTCACACATGAATAATGATAGGGCATCCTTCTACTATAAAAAGAATGAATACATCTTTTGCTAACTGATATTTATGTATAATCACCGCTTAAGGGCAACAATTGAATGTATGCTTAGTTGATTTGATGGGATGATAAGTTAAAATGACATTGACATATGTTCTCTTGTGTTATTAATAGTGCTTATATACATTTAAGATGGCACTTACGACTGAAGTTCTTACAACTAAGATGACTCAATAGGGAGTGTAGCCTTTCACTTGTATTATGAATTATCAAGTCCCTTAACCTCATTTGGAGGGATGTTGCTTAAGGAGTTGATAAGTGGCTAG